>JAEOAD010000003.1:62762500-63095000 GCA_036365145.1 Orientallactaga sibirica | reverse complement strand
CTAGCTAGAGAAAAAGCCAAGGGGAAGGCAATGGGAAATAAGAACCAATTAGAATATGTAATGACCCATATGCATGAAAATGCCACAATGAAGCCTGACACCAGAAACAGACCTTCTCCTGCAAGGCTCCACCTCCCAAATTGCCCATCAACTGGGGACCATGCTTTCAAAATACATGAGTTTATGGAGGATATGTGATTCAAACCACCACACTTTGCTTTGCTCCAGCCCTATCCCCAAGACCCAGACCAATGCCCAGCTCATAATGAATGCTACCTTGAGCTGAAGATGGGGAATGCCATGTTGTTACACAGATCCAGTCCAAACTCTCAGAAGTGTTGTGAGGGATATAGCCAAAAGAATAACAGGTCCACCGTACAAAGCATTTGTAAGTCATCAACATGAGTATCTACATGACTGATATCATACAGGGTATTTCCATCAGTTTATCTGGGTCAAGGTACACACAGTACATACACCAGGGGATAGTGCCCATAAAATATTAACTTTAAATCAGTACAGTATCTGCCAAGTTACTTTTGTCACTTCAGCAAAAAGCATGTGCCTTTCCATCGAAGGCAAAGAGGTTTTCTTGCTCATGAATCTGTGTTGATGGTGTAGGGCCATTCCCTTGCAAACACTTCAGTTGTAGCCAAAACCTTCCCAAATGGATCCAGTGGCTCTTAGTTCTAGATCAACTTTTTTTTTCCAACAAGCAAATATAGTCTACTGTTTGTAACTAATATCTTTCCATAAAGTAGTAATTTCCATAGGAATCTGAATTTACCTGTCTTGATGTTAAAAAGTTGCCCTTCCTCCCTCCAGTATGCTGAAATCAAAGGCTTACATGAAATAATGGGAAAACACATGATTTTAGAGATGGCTCAGTAGTTAAAGGCACTAGAAGGCACTTGTTCTTAAAGCCTGCCAGGCAGAGTTCAATTCCCCAGTACCCATATAAAGCCAGATGCACAACGTGATGCATACATCTGAAGTTCATTTGCAGTGTCAAGAGGCCTTAGCTCTCTCTAAATAAATAAACAAATAAACAAATAAATAAATAAAATATTTAAACAAAAAATAGTAAAAACCAAAATAGAGGCTTACAATAAGTTTGGACCATGTTTTCCCAGGTTCAATATATCAATATAATATTCCTTTCATTCATCATCCAACATACTTGTATTGAGCACTATGTTAGGGATAGAAGCTAGAAAGTTTGGAAATCAAGGTGCCTCCCTAGAGTACTACCTAGTCTACTGGGAGATACAGGGCCAAATCTAAACAGGAAGAGGAAAGAAAGGAAAGTGACATGTGTTAAATATTTGCTGGAGACCAGGCTGTGTACCATATGCATTATCAGCTCTGTTGTATTCTCTTTTTTTAAGTATATTCTTATTTGTTTATTTTTCATTTTTTTGGAGACACAAAGAGACAGAGAGAGAGAGAGAGAGAGAGAGAGAGAGAGAGAGAGAGAGGAAGACAGAGATGGGCGCTCCAGCAGTCTCTCCACTGCTGTGAACGAAATCCAGATGAGTGCTCCCCCTTGTGGTCAAGTGCCGCATTGGGCCCTTGCGTCACTTTGCATCTGGCTAAACGTGGGACCTGGAGATTGGAACCACTGGAGATTGGAACCAGCTTTCTTAGGCAGGTGCCTTAACCCCTAAGCCATCGAGCCCTCTGCTGTATTCTTGAGAATACTCTCAAGAAAACTGAGATCTAGAAAAGGCATTCACTCCCCCCAAGTCTCAAACTTGAGCACACAGAGTAAGAAAGGTACCCAGATTTTCCCTCCTTGAAAGTTCACTCTCTTGCCTCTGTACCACACTCAAGTGCAATTCCACAAAGTGCAAATAACAGTGAGTTATCAGTGCCATTAGAACACAGAGGGATTGTGGGGGGGGGGCATGACAAGAGAGGCAGAAGGTCAGGGAAGGCATCGTGGAGGATGTGACATTTGAGTTGGGCCATGTTAAACAGCTGGATGCAGGCCTGCTGGATTACTAATGTGTTGATTTTTTGACTACACCTCTTGGGCACTTACCAGAGCCACAAAGTGAAGGAAGCAATGTTTCTTCTCTGGCCACCAAAACTGTTGAAATGGAGTCACCTGCTATTTCTACACCCACTGGTTTCACACTGAGGAGTTTCTCAAATAAGGCTGCGATGTAAAGGATGTTAGCTTAGGGAGCAGCAGGTGTGTGGAGAAGAGAGGGTGCAGGCCATGAAGCGGGGCAGGAAGGAATGCTGAGGGATGCTAGGAGCAGAAAACCTCAGGTTAGACAAGTGGAAGAAAACAGCTGCAAGAGGGACCTGCAAACTTGGAGGGAGCCATTTTGTCTGAGAGTTGTTCAAAACAGAAAGATGTCAAGCATGGATTTAAAAAAGTGTCTATTTACCTATTAATGATAAATCAGCAGCATTGCATGGCAGCCAAATAGGCCTCTGTGCTGTTTCATTTTGCCATTAGGTCCAAGGAGAGTCCCAGAAAAAAAAAAAAAAAAAAAGAGGCATTAAAACTCAGTGAAGCCAAAATTTGGAAAAATGTGTGTAATTCACTGAACAAAAGACACAGAGCTGGACATTAATGGAAAGTGCCTTAGAGTAAATTATGGAAAATCTAGTGATGAGGTATGCAGAAAATAAAGAGAAATAATGGAGTGCCCACACAAAGTCACCAGGAGGGAAAGGGCAAGGGGAAAAAGCAAAACATTTTTAAAAGAAAATTATGTTTTGCTCTAGGATACAGTTAAGGGGACCTAACAGCTCCAGAATAACTGGGGGTCAATGAGTAAAGCAGGGGTGAATGTAGAGTCTCCCAGCTAACTCACTAGTACCTGAGACAAACTGCCCGCTGCTGAGAAACTACTTATTTAATGTTTGCTGCTCTAGTGAACAGTCTCTCAACCAAGATTCATGCGTTCATCTGTTCATTTGTTTTTTGACAGGGTCTTACTCTGGTCACCCAGGATAGTCTGGAACTTACTGTGCACTCCAAGGTGGCCTGAAATTTGTACCAATCCTCTGACCTCAGCCTCTTAAAGCCTGAGATTACTAGACAAGCCACAATACCTACTCTCACACCAGTTTTAATTTGCATTTTCTTCAACACTGAGATTGAATATATCATCACTTATCTATTGGCCATTTGTATTTTATGAATTTATGGCCTTTGGTAATTTTTCTCATCAATTCAGAGTACTGTAAGTATTAAATGTTTACAATTTTTTTGTTTCATTCTAAATACCTTCCCTACACTGTGACTTCATTCTTTTCTCTTTATGAGGTATTTTAAGGAATAGACATTTTAAATTTAAATGTGATTAAATTTAGTAATGTTTTCTTTTTTTATTAGTTATCTATAGAGTGTATATACAGCCCTGATGGTGCCATCGTTAGCCTTCTCCTTGTCCTCCCCCCATGGGTAATGTGGGTCTTTATTTTATGACATATATTTTTTAAAGCTTTTTATTTATTTATTAGAGACAGAGAGGGAGAGAATTAGCATGCCAGGGCTTCTAGCCACTGTAAACTCCAGAAACACGTGCCACCATGTGCATCTGGCTTACGTGGGACCTGGAGAATTGAACTTGGGTCCTTAGGCTTCACAGCAAGTGCCTTAATCACTAAGCCATCTATCCAGCCCATTTATGACATATTTTTGAATAATAACAAGTTTCTTCTGAAGTTATAATATTCAGGGTAAGCTTTCTCATGAAGGTTTTTATCTTTTTTTGAAGCAGAAATTACATTGTACAAACATAGTGTGAGGTATGGATCCAATAATTTCTTTTATAGACAGATAATTGTATTAGTATCCACAATCTGCCAGGTCAATTCTATACTATGTAGGATTTTACACAGTCCTGAGCCTGTCTATCTTCCACAGATACAAAGATTCCCTGTTGCAATTAACTGTTAGATCTGTACTAGATTCTGATATCAGCTAAGCTAAGGCCTACCTAGGTCTTCAAGACCGCCTCAGCTATTCAGGGTCTTTCATTCTTCTGTTTAGAACTTTAGAATTCATTTGTTGGGTTTTATGAAAATTTCTACTGAGATTTTGTTGGGATTGCACTGGATTTGGAGGGAAACATAAGGAGAATTGATCATATTGTGATACAGAGTGTTCATAGGATGACTATGGAAAAATGAAGTGTGCTTACTGTTTTAGTAATATATTTTGATAGGTTTTCCTAATTTCCTTTCTACATGCTGTGCACATTTCTTATTGCATTATTGCTCTGATCTTATTTGTGTTGCCAATATAAATAACAACTTTCAAACACACATTTGCCAACTGCTTGTTGCTGACTAAAAACTTGCATGCTGTCATGTATCCAGCACACCTTCTCAACATTATTAGATCAAAATACATTTCAATTCATTTTCTTTTTTTTTTCTTTTCTTTCTTTTTTTTTTTTTTTTTTTTGGTTTTTCGAGGTAGGGTCTCACTCTGGCCCAGGCTGACCTGGAATTAAGTATGTAGTCTCAGGGTGGCCTCGAACTCATGGTGATCCTCCTACCTCTGCCTCCCGAGTTCTGGGATTAAAGGCGTGCACCACCACACCCGGCTATCGATTCATTTTCTTAAAACGATAGACAATTCAATCATCTGTAGTAATTGAAGTTTTCTTTAAAAACTATATGTGCCAGGCATGGTGGCACACACCTTTAATCTCAGCACTGGGGAGGCAGAGGTAGGAGGATCACCGTGAGTTCCAGGCCACCCGGAGACTACATAGTGAATTCCAGGTCAGCCTGTGCCAGAATGAGACCCTATCTCAAAAAACAAAAAACAAACAAACAAACAAACAAAAAGCCATATGCAATTCATTCATTCACTTATAGCACCACACTCTCGCAATATAACCCTGGCTGGCCTTGAACTCATAGTGATCCACTAGCCTTAGATTTTGAATACTGAGATAAAGGGCTCCCGTTCTCATGTGCTTTTACTTATTTTATGGTGGTAAGGACTGGCAGTAAACGGTGAACTGGAAATGGTACTAGCAATGTTGTGTTGTTTCTCATTTTAAAGGGACTGTTGTGATATTTCAAAACTCAAATTAATTTCTGTAATTCTGTAGTAGGTACCATTTATTAAGTCAAAGGCAGTTTTATAATTACTAGTTTGCTGAGATTTTTTACATGGATTTGGCTATTATTATTATTTTATTTTGTATGTTATGATAATCATGATTTTCCTCTCTATTCTATTAATATGATGATTTCTTAACATTAAACAGACTTTATAACTAGGACATTCAACATAGTAGTAGTGTGCATTCCTTTTAATAATATTTTATATTTATTTATTTATTTATTTATGTAAGAGACAGAGAAAGAGGACAGTCAGAAAATGGGCACTCCAGAGCCTCCAGCTGCTGCAAAGAAACTCCAGAATATGTGCCACCTTGTGCATCTGGCTTACATGGGTGGGTCCTGGGGAATTGAACCCGGGTTCTTCAGCTTTGCAAACAAGTACCTTAACCACTAAACCATCCTCCCAGCCCAAGTAATGTGTATTTCTTTAGGTTTAATTTGCCTATTATTCCTGTAGAATTTTTGCATCAATATCAGCAACTGAAATTGCCTTATAAGTCCTCTTTTTCATATTGTTTGGTTTTAAAAATGTATAATGGCCTCATAAAGTCACTCGGAGAATGTTCTATTTACTGAAATAATGAGAAATTATTTTATGTCAATATCTTAAGGTATTTAGGACAACTTGTTCATAAAATCATCTAACCCTATAATTATCTTTATGAGATTTTCAATCTCTAATTCAGTTTACTTTATAATAATTGGACAATTTGAGTTTTTTTGCTTTCTCGTGAGTTTCTTTAGGTTACTTTTTTTTCAAGGGATTTGTACATTTTATGCAAGCTTTTTAATTTATTGGCATCTATCAACATAATATTTTCTTATCTTTTTAGTTTCTTCTGCATCTGAAGTTGTATGCCCTTTTTTACCTTTCTAATCACTTCTTGCCTTCTATCTTGTTAGGTTTATAAAGTCAGTCTTACCAGATATTGGGAAATTTTACTTTTCATTTAATCACAAACTTTGGTTTCATTGGTTCTGTGTGGTATTTCATTCATTTCTGCTTTTATCTGTATTATTTCTTTGTACATTTTTAGATTTATCCTATTTCTTTAATTTCTTTATTTATTATTTTGTTTTTTTTTTTATTTTGGGGGTTTTCAAGATAGGGTCTCACTCTAGCCCAGTAAGCTAGGCTGATCTGGAATCCACTATGTAATCTTAAGGGTGGCCTCAAACTGACAGAAATCCTCCTCCCTCTGCCTCCTGAGTGCTGGGTTTATTTCTCTTTTTAATTTTAACTCTTAAGTATTTAGACATTAGGGGTTAGCTTATTAATATTCAGTAATTATTTTAGAATATATATATATATTGGTTTATCAAATTTCCACACATCTACTATATACTATTCAAATTTCATTCAGTTCTTAAGCATTTTATAAAATTCACTATGAATATATTTGACCCATGGATTATTCTTTATATTTCCAAATGTATGGTTACACTTCAGTATCCTTTTTGTGGCATATTTCTGACTTAATTTCATTGTGATTAGAAAACATAGTCCATGATAACAATTCTCTCTAAAATTTGATGAGACTTGAATTCTGGAAGTACACTTTCCATTAAATCAGAAAGAAAGACAATTTTTGTCCACCTGTTTGGCAGAGTATTCAGTATGATATCAAGTTTTTTGGTTCTGTTAGGCAAATGTTCCTATTTAATGTTTCCCATTTGATTTATCAGTCGATTATAATTTTTAATACTGTTTATAATTATGACAGACTTTCCATCTTATCACCGCAGTGCTTTAGTTTTCTGTCATGTACATGCATGCTTTGACTTGTTGCCATTTTCAGAGTATTTAACATTTTTACCAATATGTAATATATTTGTTCTATTTCTAGTAATGATTCTTGTATTAAAGACTTGTTTTCCTGATATTACCATAGCCAACTAATGGATTTCTTTTTTATTTTTTTGAGGCAAGCCCAACAGACTGGCCTTTTTATACGAGAGAGAGAGAAAGAGGAGAGAAGAGAGAGAATTGGCATGCCAGGGCCTCCAGTCACTGGAATCAAACTCCAGACGTGTGTGCCACCTACTGTGCATGTGCAGACTTGCATACTTGTGTCACTTGTGTGCTTGCATCACCTTGTGCACTTGCATCACCTTGTGCATCTGGCTTATAGGGACCTGGAGCATCGAACATGAATTCTTAGGTTGGCAGGCAAGTGCCTTACCCACTAAGCCATCTCTCCTGCCCAACTAAAGTATTTGTAATGATTATTTTCCTATTATGTCTTCTTTCAATCTTTATTTTCCTTTTTTCTTTTCTTTTCTTTTTTTTCTTTTTCTTTTTTTTTTTTTTTTTTTGCTGTGGTTCTGTGTGTGTGATGTTTTCTTCCAATTTCTATGTGTTTATAAGTTATATGATTCCAGGTTTACCTTCTGTATTCTTGTGATTTTATCCTTTAATTGTTGTATGTTCATTACTAATTTATCTTTGTTATCTCTTCTTTAGATATTTCTTTCGAGGTAGGGTCTCACTCTAGCCCAGGCCAGCCTAGAACTGACTCTGTAGCTCAGGCTGTCCTCAAACTCATAGCAATCCTCCTATCTCAGCCTCCAAGTGCTGGGATTGATGGGGAATTAGTCAGGTAGCCAATTAGGGGAAAACAAAAAGATGTAATAAAGCTCTCCTGCTTGAGCAGAATAGGAATTTAGCATCTGATCCAATTTCATCCAGTCTGCTCTCTCTCTTCCTCCTACTCAAGTGTTCTAACTTCCTGAGCCAGCCAGCCCCCTGAGCCCAGACGAATCAGCTCTCTTTCTCAGGCCCGCCTGACTCTGAGAGTAAGGTCCACCATCATAAGATTATAAAGAGTTACCTCACTTAGTATAATCCTTTCCAGATCCATCCATTTCCCTGCAAATTTCATAATTTCATTTTTCTTTACCGCTGAATAGAACAGAAAGCCAAACGTCACATGTTCTCTCTCATATGTGGATCCTAGCTACCAATGTATAGACTTGTGTGTGAACTGGAACCAAAAATAGATACCAGAAACCAGTAAGCTGGTAAAAGGCTATAAGGGAGGGAGGAAAGGGAAGGACTTAAGTGTATGGTAATGCACATATGTAAGTAGAAGAACTGATTTCAGGGAGGGGAATGGCCTAAGTGAGGCCATGGGAAGAGAATGCATACAAGAAGGGCAGGGGGAGGGTCAATCTAAACTCAAGATATTATGAATAAGACATATGTAAAATTACTTTTTTGAATAAGGGCACGTCTAGAAGCTGTAGACTGTTGCTAGAAAATTTTCAGTACCTGGGATGGAATACCTTCCAATGAGTTGTTGGCCAAGGAGGTCCCGGTAGCCTCCAAAACATTAAAGGCTTTTGCCAAAGCCCTTGGTTTCCCTAGAGAAACAGATAGTAAGACCCTATTGCTGAAGACATCTCATGCCTGAGAAGCATGGTCACTGAGAAAGCAAGCTGGTGCTGAGCAGAAAACCTTCTCCCTGCAGACCAGCCAACTGAAAGCTGGAAAAAGCTGCATTGCATGCAGTGTATGGGAGACAGAAGCCATCAACAGTGAAAACAGTGGACACTGAATATTCAAGCTTGGCCAGACAGGCCCAATGACTGAACGGGTACAATAGTGGCATGTCTACTCATGGGGTAACCAACTGCTCCATAATTGGACTGAAGGCCCTCTCTACAGGAGGGAATACATACCTGGTACTGAAAAACCTAAGTAAAAGTCTATGATAGGTGAGGTCATGAGCCTTAGGGGTATAAGCCTGCTCTCATCTGACTAAATGTTTATATTATTCCCACCAAGCTGCCCTGAAAGCACTACACGTAATGTTCATATTCACATATTAACGCTACTCTCACTTCTGGTTAGAGAAGCTTCTCTTTTCAGATGGTGATGACCACTGGGATCACCCAAAAGGCAACATAGTGCTGAGAACAAGGGATGGAGGAGTGCCCAGCACTGAAACACCTCTGTCACACCCTACAAGGCTCAGGGCCCATTGCGGAAGAGGGGGCAGATAGAATGGAAAAGCCAAAGGAAGGGTATGACCTCTTACAATGCAACTGTCCAGACAGAAACTGGCCTCGATATCCATGACCTTGCAGTGCCTAGCAATACCTTCGCAAAACCCTCAAAATAGAAGAAAAAGATGATGACATCAAATTAAAAGAGAGACTAATGGAGAGAGGGAGGGGATATGATGGAGACTTGAGTTCTAAAGTGGAATGGAGGGAGGGAAGGGAAATATCACGTGGGTTTTTTTTGTATGTAAGTATAAAAGTCAATAAAAAACAATAATTAAAAAAAAAGATTATAAAGAGATCCTTACCATGTGGGCAGGCCTCTTTTTGGCTCTTTCACCTCTCTGTAACTTCCAGATCCCTGCCCTGGTAAGCACCCCTGTATCAGCCCAGTTGCACTGACATGTGGAGGGACCCTTACTTCTACACCAGCTCTCTACCCCCTTCTGTCTTTCACATGGCAAAGGCTCTCTGTACAATTTCTTCTTTTTCCTTCTTTTAATCTAATAACGCATCTCTAAGTCTTACCCTGTGGTCTATGGATTTTAATTCTTCAAATTCATAAGATAAGGATACCCAAAATGTATTAGTATACTGAAATGTTGTAGTATTGGCAAAGAGCCCTAAAACTTCCATTATATAATGGTTCTCTGACCAGAACCAACCCTGGCAGCAGAAGTGAGAGTGCCAAATCCTAACAACCACGATTACAGGTGAAAGCCACCAGGTCTAGATTACAGATATTTTTAAAGGTCTTTGTTTTATCCAGCCATAAAGAATACAGTTAAGTAACTTTCAGAAAATGGATGGAACTAGAACATACAGTAAATATGTGAGATAACGCAGGCCCAGAAAAACAAATACTCCATGTTCTCTCTTGTATACACCTTCTAATTACTACATTTTATGTCTTTATGTGGGAGAAAATGTGAGCAAAGGCCAGGAAAATAGAAAGGGACCACGAGAGCTGGACAGATGGCTTAGTGGTTAAGTGCTTGGTTGTGAAGCCTAAGGACCCGGGTTCAAGGCTCAATTCCCCAGTACCCGCACAAGGTGGTACATGCATTTGGAGTTCATTTGCAGTAGCTGAAGGCCCTGGTGCGCCCATTCTCTCTCTCTGCCTCTATCTCTCTCTGTCTGTGCCTCTTAAATAAATAAATAAACAAAAGAAATTTTTTAAAAAAGAAAGAAAGAAAGGGACCATGAAAGGAAAAAAGAGAGGCCTTAGTGATAAGGGGTAGGAAAGGTAATAGAAAATATTTGATATGAAACTAGAATAGGGAATTTTGAGGGACAGAAGGGATAGATGGATGAGGAAGAGGAATGGGAGTCAATCAACCAAAACTATGTATGAACATGCATAAAGGAAACTGCTACTTTACATGCTAATTAAATGTAAAATTTTAAAGTTTTATGTTCTGAGCTTACTTACAGTTCACCTAACCAGGTGTGTTTGCATTCAGCCTGATTGAAACTTAGTATGGCCATTAAATCTTAGGCTTCATTTCTAGGAAAATTTTTACTATTGTCTCTTAAAATACTACCTGTCATTTCTTCTTTTCTACCTTATCATCACCAAGAGTTTCTGAACCTTAGTCATATTTGCTGTATCTTTTTATGTTTCCTTTTTGTGTTATTTTTTGAGACAGTGTCTTCCTGTTCAGTTCAGACTGGCCTAGAACTCATAGCAATCCTCTTGTTTCAGCCTCTAGAGTCCTGGGATTACAGGCTTGCAACACCAGGGCCATCCCTTAATTGCTTTAAGCTTTAAAGCACTGTGCGCACATGAATGAGAAGATACCTCAGCAGGTAGAGTGTTTGCCTGGCAAGCATAAGGACTTGAGTTTAGTCCCCACCACCAACATGAAAATGTTGGGTTTGGTGGCACGCCTGTAATCCCAGTATAGAGAAAGGAAGACCCCTGGGGCTTGCTACCCAGTGAGTCTAGCCTAGTTGGTGAGCTTCAGGCCAGTAAGAGAACCTGTCACCAAAAAGATGGATGGTGTTCCTGAGGCTAACTCTCAGGGCTGTCCTCCATGTGCACCCACACCCATGCACTCCTACACATGAACACATTTATTTCCTGCTGCACACTGCATTTGATAATTAGGATATCTAAGCCTCTGGATGTTTCACTAACTATGGAATAGTTATCGTAATTTCTAGCAGTGTTTATTTATGCTACTATTCATCAGGGTTATTAATACTAAGTTTCAACAGTGTCTCCTGTTCTCATTCTGGCTTTGTGATGTTTCACTATTTAATCCGTTCTCTGGTATAATTTTATTAGAAGGGTTCTTGAGAGAACTGAAGTTGAAGGGGTTTGTTTGTTTGTTTGTTTGTTTGTTTGTTTGTTTGTTTTTCAAAAAGAAAGAATGTATACTTCCTTCCCACAGCAACCTTTAAAACTATCTTTTTCATAACTTTGTGTTTCCCTTCACCTGGAGTTGCAGTGTAAAATAGACATGTTTCCCTTATAAAGCAGGATTTTCCTCTAGTTTACTGTTCAATGAAATCATGGCCCTTTTGGTTGAGGAAGGTTTTGGCTTCATGGGGATGCCAGTGATCTGACTCCCTCCATTACATGGATACTAAGATTTGTTCTCCTCTCCCATGAGGCCATTAAATCCTAATCCCTGGATCCCCACAAATTTGCAAATAGAGTCATTGCCATTTCTCCCGGGCTTTATGCTTTTGCTTTATGTTTGACTACTGGGAATTCCCCTACGCTATTGCCAGCTTCACCAGGCTTCAGAAAGGTCTTCTGAACACTTTACACAGTATCTTGGATTATTCTGCAGTGAAAAAAAGTTGGGGAAGTTTGTGATACTGCCAAAAACATACATTTAATTTATTGTTTTATTAAAAACTTTACCTAAATTAGAATGATTTATTTTAAGATGACTGAGTTATTTTCATTAAAATCTTTTTATAATTATAAAAATCGAATATGATTCTATAAAAATTGAAAATTATAAAAATTTACAAAAATGTGACTGAGACTTTTGTCACTTCCTACAGATATCCAAATGTTAATACTAGTTAACAAACTGAAAGAGTTCTATTGGTTAAAACAGATGACTTTATAAGATACAACTAGACATTTACTTCTTATCATTTTCAATGACTATTTTACATAGTTGAAATCATAATTTATATATACACTTGTATATTTACTTCTCTTCTTATAAAAATATTTCTCCATTAAGATTTTCATAAATAGGGCTGGAGAGATGACTTAGGAATTAAGGCATTTGCCTATGAAAACTAATGACCCAGGTTCGATTCGCCAATACCCACAGAAACCCAGATGCAGAAAGTGGTGCGTGTATCTAGAGTTGCTTTGCAGCAGCTAGAAGCCATGACATGCCCATTCTCTCTCTCTCATATCTGTGCTTGCAAACAAATTAAAATTATTTTAAAATAAATAAAAATAAAATTTCAGAAAAGAAGTACTTGCAGCTTCCTTCAATTTCCTAATTTAGAACTTCCACAGCTTATTAGAAAATATGAGATGGCTTAGTATAACCTATATCTCACCTTTTGTGATTTGTTCTCATTTTAATATTATCTGTTCTTGGTTAGCTCTCTGAAACATCTCATATTTTGTGAATGTTTGGAAGACTCTTATCCAACACTCTCTTTCAACATTATTCAAAATTCTAATAAAAGTCAAATTATAAAATCCTATCAAAATTAATTCCTGTAAGAGGTATGTCAGTTCCTACAAATGCCTTCCAAAATTCACTTCCAAGCACATGTCTAAATTCCATTTCATTTCCACTAGTGGAGAACACAACTTACTTCTCTTTTCCACATTATACATTCCCCTTTAACTGACCAGAGTAGTAATAACTTCTATATTTTTCTCTCATTAAACTGGTTTAGACTGGGGAAATTCCTCAATGGTTAAAGGCCCTTGCTTACAAAGCTTGATGACCCAGGTTAGACTCCCAGTACTCACATAAAGCCAGATGCACAAAGTGACACTGCATATGGAGTTTGTTTGCAGTGGCTGGAGGCCCTGGCATGCCCATACTCACTCTCTCGTTCTCTCTCTCAAATAAAAATAATAATAAAAAGTTAAAAACTTTTAATAGTTTTAATAATAATACTTTAATAATGAAAGTTATCATTCCCTATATACTAATTTACCAAACAACTTACTGTAGACCTTTATAACTCCCATAATGAAGTTGCAAGTATCACTATGAAAATGTAATGATTGCAGAAAATTGAAGCCCAAAGAAGTTAAAGATTCACACAAAAACAAATGAGGGTTTCAAAGCTAAATGGATTTGGTTTAAGCCAAGTCTACCTTTACAAAAAATATATATATAGCCAATCAAAATTCTGCTTCAAAAAGAAAAATAAACACAAGAGATCACTTTTGGTATTTAAGGTAACCTTAGGGCAGACATCAATCCTAGCATATAGTAGGCATATAATAAATAATAGCAATGTCATCATCATTATTGTTGTTGTTAAAAAGTAGTCTAATGAAGTTAAAATGTAGAAATTATTTGCCAACTTCTGATAACATAAAGGATCAGAACACACCAGCTCTTGGAGGGAGTTTAAAGGAGGCAGTAAGGACATCTAGCTTACCAACCTTGTGAAACTCTTTGTGGAAAAACAAACAAACAAAGCTGAGAAAATGAATGCATGGCCCGAGATGATTTTCCCTGTGACTCTAGTTAAATCCACCCAAGAGCGGCACAGCCAGCTAGCTCTTTCATTCGGTGCCACTTTCACGTGATGTTTCACAGCTGTAATGGTCCTGTCAGCATCCATCAGGAAGTCAGTGTACTCTCCGGAAGCCAGCCATAAAACACACTCGCTTTTAATGAGTGCCGTGCACCCTTCACTAGTCCACGCTCTGTGTTGACTTGATGTGCCTCACTCTCACCTTCAGCTCACCAAGACTCACACGAATCCAAGGGAAGCAAAAAAAGGCTCAGTGTGGGCCAGCTGAACAAATGTTCTCACAGGGTCCACAGTAAGCTTTGAAATTTTGATGCCACAGCCTCTTAAAAAATAAATAAATAAATTATGGAAGGAAAATCCAGCGCTCATCAACACGAGAGTTATAGGTCCCTGTATACTTGACGCGAGTTCTGTGAAACATGGCAAAGTAGAGGTGAATTCAAGATTGTAAGGACTTCAAGGTTGACATATATGTATATATATGAACAGAGAATTGTTATAACGACAGAAAAGAAGGAGGTGAAGTTCATGAGCTGGTGTCATTATGCCTTAATAAATAATGTTGTTTACCAAAAGCTTTACATGTCTGCACTGTGTTTTGAAAAATATAAGGAGTTTTCTGTAATTATTATTCCTGATTTCTGGATGGAGCTGTGTCCATGCTGGAAGTTTGCAGAGGCCTTAGCAAAAAGCAAGGAGAGTCACCAGGAGAGTGCACAAGCTTGCTGCTTTTCCTGAAAACCCGGGGAGCCTACATATTTTACCACTGAGACCACAATACAATACGGTGAAGGTTACTTTTTAGTTTGAAGATTCCATTGTCCATTAATTAATGAAAAATGTTTGTTCTTTTGTAATTTTGTAATTATATTTTTGTCATACAATATCCAAGAACTGCACTCATGACTAAAAACACAATTTTGTATTTAAAAATAAATAGCTCTGGGGCTTGATATAGCTCAATGAGAGTTCATGCTAAGCATGCAGGAGTGTGATCCCCACTACCCATAAATAAATAGGTAGAGCTCTTTCATGGTTGCATTTTGAGATAAGATCTCACACTGTAGCCCATGCTATCCTGAAACTGATATGTATTCTAGACTGGCCTCAATCTCTTGGTAATCTTCCTTCAGTCTCTTGAGTACTTGAAGAAGATGTGACTACTACACCATAAAAAGCTGTTATACAACAAAATGAAGAAACGTGCATTCTTTAAATCGCCACCTGTAGCTATTTTTGCCATAGCCACTGTTTTCTCTAAGTTCAAATAATACAAAATAAAGATGAATTTTGGGTTGGAGAGATGGCTTAGCACTTAAGGCACTTGCTTTCAATGCCAAAGGGCCCAGGTTCTATTCCCCAGTACCTATGTAAGCCAGATGCACAAAGTGGTGCATGCATTTGGAGTTTGTTTGCACTGGCTAGAGGCCTTGGTGCACCCATTCATTCTTTGTCTCCCTCTCTCTCTCTCTCTCTCTCTCTCTCTCTCTCTCTCTCTTTTTCAAATAAATAATAAAATAAAATAAATTTTAAAAAGATGAATTGTGTATTTGTGATGAATTAATAGTTATGTTCAATTTTATCTCACATTTAAATTTCTTTCAAATTAATATATAAATACCACTAAATAACATAGATATAGAATAAGTTCTTCTTTCAAATATTCTACCAGAATATATATTCATGCCAATCAAAAAATTAAAATGTTTCTCATTTTAAAATGTTCCATAAAATATTGATTCCCTAAATTTCATGTACAAGCTATAATTCTATTTTTTATAATTTGTCTTGGCTAAATTTCTGGAATAAATTATTAAAATATAACCTTCTGTAGAAATACACTTATGTTTTAGGAAAAACAGCTTCTTCAACACACATAAAGTCTGTAAGAAGACCAACAAGCTCTTCGCTTCACAAAATATAATACTTTTCTGCAAATATTTATTTTTATTGCTAACAAAGGATTTCATAAAATAGTCATTAGATGTGTGAAATAGTTCACTCTCTGTTATGTCCCAAATATTGCTACAAGTACATTGAATATCTATAATACATGGATTGGAAAGAGAAAAGTAAATGTGGGGTCATACTTTCACTCGAGGTAATAATCTCAGAGTACTTCCACATTTTGACAAATTAGGTTTGAGGCCAAAGTGGAATAAAACAGGTAAGGAAATTAAACTTGTTAAATTTCTTGCAATCATCGTAATGGGAAGTGACATCTCATAAACTTGCGCAGGAAGAAAATCCTGTCCTCCTGTAATAAAACCAACCTGTGTGGAGGCATGGCATCAGGGCCAAATTAATGGTTGCTGTGCCTTCCCTAGAAGAAATAGCAGGGCTTTGGGCAAGACTAACCTCATACATGAGCCCGGAGGAAGACACCCAAGTTGCATATCCTAAACAGGTTAGTTATACCATCTCTCCCAAACACCTCCTCAACATCTGCTGCTGACACATGGAATTCTGCCACAGTAGTTTATTCTGCTCCTTTCTTGTTTTGTCCCATGCAGAAGTGCAAATACCAAAGAGTGGAATAATTAATATACATGAAAATGTCAGCAGTCCTGTCTTATGGTGCTGATTTTATGCTAGTTGACACCTAATAACTATATGTATTCATGGAGTACAGTGGGATATTTGACACATGTATACAATGTGCAAAGTATAATCAAATTAGAGCAATTAACATATCCACCTCTTCAAACATTTATCACGTATGTGTGTTAGAAGCATTCAAAAATCTTCTCTCTTAGCTTGTGGGTATAGCTCAAGGGTACAGCAATTGTCTAGAATGTGCAAGAGCCTGCCTTCAATTCTTAGCACTGAAAAACAACAAGTTATTTTATAATATATAATAAATAATAACTATGATTCTACAACTATACTAGAGAACACTATAACTGAATCTTCCTACCTAAGCATATGTTATATATACCTCGTTACCAGTCTTCTCTATGCCTCTTCTCCCCTCTCCTTCCCAACCTCTGGGAACCATAATTTCTGCTCTCTAATTCTATAAGGTCAACACGTTTAGCTTCCACACAGGAATGAGATCATACATGAGAGAAATAAATAGTTCTGGGAAAATCTGCAAAAGAACAAAACTAGACACCCATCTATCACCAAACATAAAAATATAGTCAAAATAGATCAAAGACTTAAATCTAGACTGGAACTTGGGAAATGACTATAAGGAAAGAGGAGAAAGATTCAGAAAATTGATATGAGTGAAAATTTGAGGGTGAAACCACAACAGTACAGCCAATAAAACAAGAATAGACAAATGAAACTCCATCAAGCTGAAATGCTCCTGCACAGCAAAGGAAATAAACAGGGAAGCAGCACTCCACAGGATGAGAAAATAGTTGCAAGCTGTTCATCTGACAAGGGATTAAAATGCTGATGACAAAAAGATAGTACCAACACATGATGTATCCATACAAAATATGTTGTTAACAATAATAGTAATAAACATAAAAAAGAAAATGTTCAACATCCCTCACCATCAGGGAAACACAAAATAAGGCGACAACAAAAAAATAAAATAAAAGGATTAATGGATGCATTTGTTTATATTTCAAAAAAAGTGCTGATGACAGACTGGGGATACAGCTCACTTGGTAAAGTGTCTGCCTAGCATGTGCAAAGCATGAAAAGATATTCTTGAACAAAAATTTCAATGATTAGCGACTGAAAGAAAGCATTTTTACTTGAAACTGGGATATCCAAAACATTATTTATAGATGCCTCTAACCATAGCAATTCATTCTTTGTTTCTACAGTGTGGCTAGTAGGCAGAAACCCCAACAGCAGTCCTTCAAGAGGAGAGCATTAGGTAAGGAACAAGTATATTCCAAAGGGAATCTCAGGGGACATATGAATGGACAGAGGCTAAAATCATGGAGAGTAGGGTGAGAGATTTGTGGATAAGTAAGTTTGAGAAAGATTAACACCAACGGTCTTTCTAAAATAATTAAACATATATGTGCCAGAGACTGCTACACAGTTATTAAAATTCATTGTCTTGGTCTGCTGGACATTGAAACTAGGTGTGGTCACATGACTGAGTTCTGGCCAAAGATATGTGACTTCTGGATAAAATTCATTTATTCTGCTTCATGGTCTGGCCTATAAAAAATTTTCATGTACCACCTTCCCTGCTCTGTATCCTCCAAATGTCTGTAATAAAATCTAAAGTGACTTTGGAAGCTAGGCATTGAGCATGATAGAAGCCAATGGACTGAGCCAGGCTTTATGGATTACATCTTAGAAGCAGTCTTCTAAATGAGGGTACTCACACGAGGCTACATCCAAAACCAGAAGTACGTTAGGTTAAGCCACTGAAAGTTGGTGTTGTTTTATTTTGCAGTGATATTTATCATAATTAATATTATATTTTGCACTTTAAATGTCTAAAAGGTATTACATTTATTACATTTAGCCATCATGAGTGCTTTTATTAAACTTATTTTTTTCCAAGCTGCTTGGACCACAGAACATTTATTGTTTGGTTTTGTTTTCAACTTAATATCTGTTAGCTAGGAGCACTGATGTTTCTGGGCTGGGTAAGGCTGCACTATGGCACTCTTAATGCCACCTACTTTTTCTGGAAGTTTATTCTAGTAGAGAAAGGGAAAGACTAATAAATAGCCAATGGCCAGGACTATAAGAAAAACACAGCACCCAGGATTTTCATTTTAAACTAACAGCTTTGTTGGAAATATGCATTACAAGAGCTATGCTACAAATGTACATTGACATTCAACACAACTAAAAAGGTAACTGTTCCTGAACTAGAGTGAGACCCTACCTCAGGGGAAAAAAAGGTAGCTGTAAATAAGTCTACATAAATGAGGGAGGAACCAAGAATTTCATGCATTGCAGCTAAGGATTCATAATCCAACACCAATGTAGTAACAAGGCTCTAAATTTTTGAATTTTGCCATTTTTATTCTTATTTGTCATCATCCAGCAAAAAAACCCAGTAATTACTAATAATGGCTTTGTTTAGCTACCTCTTTTCTTTTTTCCTTCCATTTTCTTTTGAGATAAGGTCTCAGGCAGCCCAAAGCTGACCTCAAATTTCACTATGTATCCAAGAATAACATTGACTTTATGATCCTCCTGCCTCCACCTCCCTAATGCTCAGATTACAGATGTGTACCACCATACCTGGTTTATGCACTACTAAGGATCAAAACAGGGCCTCAGTCATGCTGGGCAAGATCTCATGCATGTTAGGCAACTCTACCAGCTGGAGTACATCCCCAGGCCACTTCAGCTATCTATGAAAACATATATTTTGATCTTGTACCAATTGGAACTCTACTAGAGATGAGTTCTAACTGTCGACTTAAAGGATAAAGGAGAAGCAATGGCAATGGTAGGGCAATCTCAGGTCTGGTTTAACAGATAGCTCCATGGTATCTTCAAGAACTAGCTTCCTGGACCGAAGAGATGGCTCACTGGTTAAGGCACTTGCTTACAAAGCCTGACGACTGGGATTCCCACATAAAGCCAGAGGCACAAAGGGAGTAAATGCATCTGGAGTTCATTTGCAAGTGCTAGACACCCTGGCATGCCCATTCTTTCTGTCTTTCTCTCTTCTCTCCATCTCCCTCTACTTGCAAATAAAATGATTTTTTAAATTATTTATTTATTATTTGCAAGCAGAAAGAGAGAGAGAAGAGAAGCAGACAGAGAGAATGGGCATGCCAGGGCCTCTAGCCACTACAAACGAACTCCAGATGCATGTATTCTTTGTGCATGTGGCTTACATGGGTCCTGGAGAATCGAACCAGGATCCTTTGGCTTCACAAGCAAATGCCTTAACCGCTAAGCCATTTCTCCAGCCCATAAAATGATATTAAAAAAAAAAAAAAAAAAACCAGTTTCATTTAGTTTCCCTGTTCTTCCTTTTGTGAACTAGATGACATCAGTTCTATAGTTGCATATCCATGCAATGTTCTCCAAAGGACCATGGGTTAAAACCTTGTTCCCCAAAGTACAGCTACTGTAAAATAATGGAACCATTAAGAGGTAGGTCCTAATGGGAGGTCATAAGCAACTAAATTCCCCGGGGAGGAGACTCTAGGGTCCAGGTCCCTTTCTCTCTTTCTGTTTCATTTCCCAACCATGAAATGAACAGCTTTGCTCCATGACATTCCCCTGGCATTGCCATCCAGTACCCAACAAGAAACCTAAACTCAATGGGTCTGTCTAATAATGGACTGTAACCACCAAAACTGTGAGCCATAATGGTCCTTTTGGCTACATATCTGGTATTTGTTGTACTGAAAGCTAACTAATACACCCAATCTGTTTTCCCTTGTGATAAAAGAACAACAGCAGTTCTCCACTTTGTATACACATACGTCAAGAGACCTTGCTTCCCCATAGCTCCAGTAAGCCTTCATTCATATTAACCTAGGTCAATACACCTTTATGCACCTGCACAGATTTCAGTGCTGAGGAAAATGTCATGTACTGATTAACTTCTGTGTAAAATACCTGAACTTCACTAGGGAAGAGGAATCATCTTGAACTGATTGCACAAATCTGGGCCCGTGTACTTGTGACAGAGTTAAATCCTCCCCCACACTACATGGTGGACACACAATTTTCAGAACTGTAAAAGCTGTTAGGATAACAATCATAAATCAACTTCTGAATAAAACATCATAGTAAGAATTAACACTTGCATAGAAGTATCATATACCAGGAAGTCTGCTACATGTTTAAATATAGGAATTTCATTCTCACAACTCTATGAAATAGGTACTATTATTAATCTCGTTTTACAAATAAGGAAACTGAGACACAAATAGGCATGTAATTTGCCCCAAATCCCCAAGATTAATAGATAATCAAGCTGGGCTTTGATCCTAGACAGTCTGCTCTTTCCCCACCATGCTGAAGTTTTTCTAAAGCCACAATTTGTATACGTGCATGTACACATATGTAATATTCATATATTAGCTGTATGTAACTATATTTATATACACATACTTAAGTCACTTACTCATTCTTATATAATGGGTGAGAAGTCCAGGTCTTAACCCTTATGATCATAACAAAGGTGCCATCTGGTGTTGGAACCCTCTAATTGCAGAAAAAGCACCAAGTGAAAATGAAGAATCACAACTTGCGAAATAGTCTATAAACCTAAGAACATTAACATCAGAGCAGTGACTGACCTGGGTCGCTGTGTAGAATACTAGTCATTCCTGAAAATGCATCTAAGCAATCTTAAAATACTGCTTCTAGCTACTCGGAACACTTACACTCTACATACTCTGCAAACACCACTTCTCAGTGGAAATTATCCTGATTCAGGTCAAGGGACAGGACATCACATCAATTTTTTTTTTCAATTTGGTACTAATGAAATTGTCTTACAAAAGTTACACACCGAGTCTTCCCAAGCTGTACACCTGGTTTAGCCCTGTCTCGAGCGGTTGAGTTTAGAGGCCACATACTTTTTCTTTCCAGTCATTGGGTTAGATGTGATGGCTGCAAATCTAAAAGGGCATGAGTACGTGGTAGCATTCAGGATCCCACCCACCCAAGACTAGTTGGCATTCTTTTGTGGGCCAACATCTTGTATTATCCTGCCACCATAATTGTCCAGCCCTAGTCCTGCTATCTTCTTTTGCCCTTCCACAGTACCCAAAACTCTGAAAAGCTGAAGTTTTTTTTGTCATGATGGAGACTGGAGTTCTAAAGTGGAATGGGGGGGAGGGGAGGGAAATATCAGGTAAGTTTTTTTTTGTATGTAAGTATAAAAGTCAATAAAAAATAATTTTGAAAAAATAATTAAAAAAAGAAATGTAAGAATTTCACTTTGAGTCATAGATTAACATATATAATTTTCAAACCTCATGAATAGTAGTATCTCTATTCTTTTTTAAAATATTTATTTATTTGAGAGAGAGGTAGAGAAAGAGAGAGAGAATGGACATGCCAGGGGCTCTAGCCACTGCAAACAAAATCCAAACACATGTGCCACCTTGTGTATCCAGTTTACATGGGTCCTGGGGAACTGAACCTGAGTCCTTAGGCTTTGCAAGCAAGCACTTTAACCACCAAGCCATCTCTCCAGCGCAGTATCTCTATTCTTGCATGAAACTAACAGCTTCATTGTCTGAAATGAGCAATGAGCCTCTATACCCATTCAGAAATTCTCTTCAGTGGGCAGGGTTTTATATGCCTCAATATGAGACCCATCAACCAAGCAAAGCTGGAAGGAAGAAGAGTCCCTGTTTTCACATTGGTCTCTGGAACTGCGTTGGTGACAGAGGTCTCTGAAGATGAACCTTAGGGACCCAGGTCCGACCTCCAGAGATGACACCTCCAACAGAATGAGAACATCAAGTGCCCAGACCTGCAAAGTGCCCACTGTTCACAAATAGTCTTATGGCTCTTTAGGCATGGCAGAAAATGCAACTTCTGCTGAAAACAACTCTGAATACTCAGTCATGTCAGGAGAGGGCATGGGGAAAGCTCTAATAATGTCACTGTTTCAAGGACCTGCCACAACCATATGGCATGACATTCGTTCTGATTCCCATCAAGTAACAACAAAATGATTAGGTACTAACAATGTGTTTTTCCCAGCTCCAGATATTTTGCTTGCACTGACCCATTTAATTCTCACATTTTTAGAAGAGAAAAGCAATGGGAAGGGAGGAAGCTCATGGGGTGTGGAGAGATTGCCTTATCAGCCATAACAACTTGATCTTCTTTCTCCACTCCCACTATTTCTTCATGGAAGTCACAGAAAGGGAGTGTGATCCCTAATGGGTATGGGAAGAAAAGAAGCAGAGAGGCAAAGCTACAGTTAGAATGATAATGAACTGTGGCGGAGGTAAGCAAAAACACGACTGAGTATAAGGTAAAACTTGGGTGCACTGGGCATATTATCTGTAGAGAATATTACCAAAGTTATAAAACACTAAAAAGTCCATCTACTTTATGTTGTCACCATGTGCTGGCAATTCTAAACAATATCAAGAACAAGCTGTTTCCAAAAAAAAAAAAAAAAAAATACTTAGTTGGTTATGTTCTGAACAATTGTTATGGTTTCTGTTGAGCAAGCAATAATATGCACAATTTTATTTGTTCTTCTTTAATAAATATTGTATTGTGAGTGACAGTTAAAAACTCCTACTCACCTCCTACTAAACCAGATATCCAGAGACACAGAGGCTCCCAAGACCTCATCACTGAAGTAGAACTAAAATGAACCGAACATGGCTCAGGGAAATTTGCAGAAGAGGGGGCGGAAAGATTGTTAGAGCCACAAGTTGGATCATTATGCACAGAGTCATTGCCTCTTCCACATAATTGATGGCTGCCCCCACAGTGCACGACCCACATCCACAATGAAGAGGGTCCCTTTGGGGGAGGACAGTGAGGAGGCTATCGAAGGCACCACATGAATGCAAAATTTAAAAAAATAAAAATAAAAAAACTCTTACTTACCCAGTCATCCCTGCACATAGGCAGGCTCAACTCCACACATTTGCTTTGAGAGGAATCTGTTAATAGTTCCGAATCTTTCAAGCTCATTTGGGCATAAATCTGCTCTTCTATTCCATGGTGCTATATGTCCCTGTAGTTATGAAGCAGATTGAAAACAAGCAATGATTTCAAGGTGATTATAAATGCAAAGAAAGAAAATTTGAAATACTTTAACCTGACCTTCTGTGTCTCCTTCATTTGGGGGAAAGACTTTTGAAGAAAAGGTGCTACTAAAATCTGTACCATCTCTCTCTCTTGAAAATGCTACAGAATATGAGTATAACAGCAAAAAGGCTTTTCCAGACTAAAGGAAGTTGTTTCGTGATAGAGTTAAATTTTAAAAATGTAATGTCAACTCTGAAGTATTGTACAATCCAAAAGAAAATGTAGTACAAGAGGGTCAGGTCAAATTTTATTCTCTTCAATGTGATTTTTCTATTTAACTCCTGGGTTGTCTTTTCTTATGATATGACACTTTAGACGAGATTAATGAAACACAAAAATATTTGCACACTACCGGAATCCTCTTTGAACAATTGATAATAAAACATAAATCTCTAAAACTGAGGTTTATAAATCTGCTCATATAGATTGTGGCCAAGGTCATGGCCATTTAACAATAAAATGTAAGAAAATGGACATTCCCTAAGGGGGAAAACAATTTTGAAGTGTGCCAGAAGAATCCATATAAGGTTCCAGTCTTGTATTGCCAAAAGCAATTAAAGGGCTATATCTAAGTCACCCTGGTCATTAACACAAGGTCTGAATTTGCATTCCAAAGCCAAGTATAAAAAATATACTATCTATCATTCAGCTATTTTTCATATTGCCAAAAGAATAATTATTTGTCTTCTGAAAAATTTTCCAACAAAAATATTTTAGTGGAAGTTCTTCTATTGGGGGATATCCAAAAACATGAAAAGTGTACCTGTAGAACAAATGAAATGAATACTACTGAAATTTCAGGACTACTGGGATTGGGAGCTTCATGTCTCTCGACCAAACCTAGCCTTATATGTGGGCCTTCTCCTAATGATTCAGTATCCATTATTTCACATAAGAAAATGAAATTCAGGGTTGGGGAGATACCTCAGCCCACTGTGAAAGCATGAGGATTTGAGTTCAGTTGTCTAGCACCCATATAAAAAGCCAGGTTTGGTGGTGTGCACCTGAAATCCCAGCACTGGAAAGATGGAGATGGAGACAGGAGGATCCCTGGGACTTGCTGGCCAACTGGTCTAGCTGAATCACTGAGCTTCTGGTTCAGTGTGAGACTGTCTCAAAAAGAAGGTGGAGAGTTGATTGTGGAAGATAGTCAATATCAGCTTCTGGCCTACTTCATGCCCTCCACCCACACGCACATGCACGCACACGCACATGCACATGCACACATAAACTGAATTCAGATTAACAGAAAGTTGTGCTCATTAATTATGGGTGAAGAAAGGTTGACAAGCCTGGCTATATACAGCCTACAAGGGAATATGTAAAAATTAAGTATTAGTTAAATTACTGACAGATTTGTAAAGGCTTGAAAACTATTAGTCATAACAGTTTCAGGATAATATTGATGTAAAGATTTTCTCATCTTCAGGAGATATATTTATGTATGTATATTAATACAAAAGTATTAATTCATTACTTTATTCTTTGCTGTGCTATAATTTATTTCTTATTGGCATAATTATATAGTATCAACAAAATAAAATTTCTACTGTGTTCCATTTCTGGCCATTATTACCCCTCAACTCATTAATCAATTCCCCCACTTGTGTAAAATTTACTGTACACATCATTGAACCAAGGACAAAAAGAAGTTGAGCAAAGTGGAGGTAGACCATATCTACCTCCTTGTTTGGTTGCCATTTTTATTATCGCATGCCTGGTCTATTGCTATAATGGTTTTCCAACTTTTTAAAATATTTTTCCCCACTCCTTATTTATCCTTCATATTTTTCTTACTCCATTTTCTTCTCATTTAAAAAATATATTTCTTTGTCTGTGTGTGTGTGTGCGCGCACGTGCATGCACACACGCACAGGCATGCCAGGGCCCACAAACAGAACATAAGATGCTTTCACTAACTTTTTTTGGTCAGGCTTTATGTAGATGGCTGGGTAACTGAACGTGAGCCAGAAGCAAGCACCTTTAACCACTGAGCCATATCTCCAGCCCCTTCTTACTCTGTTTTCTATTGCTATGTGAAAATACTTAAAGATGGATACTTTATAAAAAAAAGACATTTCTTTATAAGAAATTTGGAAGTTCAAGATCATGGTGCAGACATCTGATAGGTTCTGGTCATGGCTTCATAACAGATGGCATCACAACAAAGGGAGTACATGCAAAAGTGGCAAACAGCACATGCTCAAGAAGTATTCAAGGGAAGCGCCAGGCTTCCATATCAAAGCTCATTCTTACAGGAACCAATCTAGGCTTATGGAATCTATATTAATCTCTTCTAAGCATGGTATCTCCAGGACATAATTCCTTTCCATTGAGTCTAACCTCTTGAAGGCTGTACAATCTCAACACCATCACACTAGAGACCAAGCTAACAATGCATGAAAGTTTGAAACCATATCCAAACCACCCCAACATGGCATCCAGACACTACTTCACAACTCCCATGGCTAAAATTGGCAGTAACTCTTATTCCTAATGGGGAGAGATTAAAAGTGGTCATCTGCTTGGTGGGAAGTTAGAGGCCTTGTCCAAGGCTGTTTGCTTAGGAAGTGCAGTTGACTTGTATGTTTATTTGGAGAACTTTGAGATTGGCAATGGCAGAGAGAATAAAAAGGGTCAACAGCAACTCCATCCATAGCTAGTTTTCTTTGCTACATCTTAGTAACAGCATGACAGTGTGCCAACTCCACAGGACTAGGGATTCTGGGAAACCAGGCAAAGTCCAGCTATGGTAGTTGATCACGTAGTTCTGGGTAAGTTTTTACTCTCAAATTTTTTCATCTGAAAAAAAAAAAGAGAGGCTTAGGCCTAGATGTCTCTAAAGCCCCTTCCAACCATAACATTCAATGGCTCTGACACATTGGCCATGGCAGCTTAAACTATGGATGGACCTAGATTTGTGCCAAATATACAATGCATCAAAGTGAAGAGACAAGCAACCACTGAGCCAGAGACTGTGAGTTCATCACCAAGGCACATTTGGATAAATGAGCAAGTGTCAGGTTCCTGTTCAAGGGGCCAGGTGTTTTATATGCTGCGTGTTGTTCTTCCATAAATGTTGGCTTCTTAGATCATGTCTACATCCGTGAGTTCTTCTGTTAAAACTATGTTACTATCCACTGAGAAAAAAAAAAAAAAAAACTGATATGTTCTCTTTCTGCTACCTAGAACAACTTTAACCCCATTGACAAACACCGGGACTCAGCAATCTTTAAAACTTCGGCATATTATTCTAGTTTACACAACAAATACTTCTACATGGGCAAGAGCCAGGTTTTTGGCATTTGGAGGGCAGGCCAGATCTTGGAGTGGTCTTTTAAATTGAAAAACAAATGTGGGTGAGCTCATTTGCTGGAACTTCATGAAGGAGAATCCATTTCACTGCCTTGGCATAAATTAGCTGGGTAAGTTAGTGATTCTACCACCTTTCACTGAGATGGGAAATTGAGCCCTGAAATGAAGGTCAAAGAGAGGCCTGGGTCCCCGGGAAATGTAGAAGAAGGGGTACATAGACGTTAGGATGTGCTGGTTTCCTGGCTGAAAGCCAGAGAGAAGGCAAAGAAGTAGGCTCAGTGAGATTGCAGGCTTGCAATGTTCAGTGGGAGAAACGGAAAGGTCCACAGATCTTGCCAAGGCTGCAGAGTGGGGAAGAAGATAAGGGAGAGAATTGTCACAGGAGGAGAAGACCCATTACAGCTCTGTCCACCAGACTAAATGCCAGGGCAAGCAGCACCTGCTGAGGGCCCCTCTGACCCAGGTAAGACCAACTATCTTCTGTGGCCACACATTAAGAAAGAGCCTCTGTTATCAAGTTCCTTGCTCAGTGAACCTTTTAAATGTGAGCATCCATGGGCTTCTTCCTCAGACCCATGCACTCCTTGGAAACTCACTCCCTCAGGGAAATTCATTGACACGTTTGCAGTTGGTCACCATCTCATGTGCCACCAAATTTTCTTACAAACTCCTAAGCACAGAAAATCCCCAGTGTGTTAAATCCCAAGAACCATCAGGTTATGAAATCCCTCCATTTGGACATCACTTAGACATCCTTAAACTCCTATCTGAATCCAAACTTGGTATCTCCATTCTCACACATGCTGCTGTAACTTCTCAGCACATACCACCAATACCATTCTGGTTACTTGTCTCCACATCCTCGTACTCCCACTTAATTAGAGAGATACCATGCAGATCGTGTGTCTTTCTAGTATCAGTTCTGTTTTGCCTCTCTTCTCACTGCCACTGACTTAACCCAGTCCTTCGCCATTCCTCCCCTGAATGGTGAAAGCTCTGGCAAGCCTCTAGCGGTTGCTATCAAACTTTCATATATTTTCATAATAAACTTCCAAAAATATTAAGACAATCTGATTACTCCCTTGGTTAAAACCCGTGGTGACCCCCCAGAACAAAGGCAAAAGACAAATGGCATAAGAAGAAGAAAACCATGCAGCATATATGACAGAGGCTTTGTGTGTCTGTTATTTACAGAGTGATCATAAACTGATAAGAACATAATGCAACAGAAAATTGGACAAAGATAATTTATCCATTAGGAAATGAAAAGACTGACAACCTATGAAAAGATTCTAAGTTCTAGTTATTAAGTAAATCAAATCATGAGAATGATGAGTTCCTACTCTTGCATATATAAGATGAGCAAAAATTAAGAAGATTGAAAACATCTGAGTTGAGGAGGACACTCAGAATCAGGTTGTCACATATTGCCACAACTTTTATGAAGAATTATCTTCCAGCACTGATTAATAGAAGAAAGAGGGGGGTGGAGAGATGGCTTAGGGGTTAAGGTGCCTGCTTCCTAAGCCCAAGAATGCCAGTTCGATTCTCCAGGTCCCACATTTAGCCAGATGTAAAGTGATGCAAGGGCACAATTCCGCACTTGCCCACAAGGGGACGCACGTGTTTGGAGTTCGTTTACAGTGGCTGAGAGGTTGTTGGCACGCGCCCCCCCCCACTCTCTCCAAAAAGAAAAAGAAGAAGGAGAAGTAGGAGAAAGAGAGGGCTGGAGAGATGGCTTAGCAGTGAAGGCACATGCCTGCAAAGCCTAAGCACCCAGGTTTGATTCTCCAGGTACCACATAAGCCAGATGTACATGGTGGCACATGCATCTGGATTTTGCTTGCAGTGGCTAGAGGCCCGGGTGTGCCCATTCTCTCTTTCTCTCCCTCTCTTTCTTTCTCTCTCTCTTTCTCTCTCTCTCTCTTTCTCTAATAAATAATAAAATCTTTTAAAAAAAGAAGAAAGAACCTCCAGCTATACCACCTAGAACTCCAACCAGCAAAGAGAAAAGATTAATATGTATGGATACCAGTATAGGAATGATAATTATCTTTTCATAACAGCAGGAAAAACCAGAAGTATCTGAAAGTCCTTCAATATAGGAAGAGTTAAACAAAGTGCATCTATTATTATGGAACAATAATGGGTAGTAATTTAAAGGAATGAATCTGATAAATATGCTATCATAGAGCATAATCCATAATATATATAGAATATTTATATATTATATACATATACATAATATATAATTTTTTGTTAAAGTAGATCACAGGGGACTGAGAAGATGGCTCAGCAGTTAAAGGCACTTGCTCGCAAGACTGCTAGACTGCCCAGCACCACCCACCCAAGGAAAGCCAGAAGAAAAGTGGCCATGACCCACTTATGGCAATGGAAGGCAGAGCCAGAAGAATCAGGAAGCTCCAGAGTCAGCTAGACTGGCACAAGTGAGGCAAACCAGCAAAGGAGACCCTGTCTCAAGCAGGGTGAAGGGAGAACACAAGTACCCGAGGTTGTCCTCCCATCTCCATACATGCACAGTGGCATGCCTACACACACACACACACAAAAAGCAGATCACAGAGTAATGCATATAGCAAAATTCTACATTTATAACAAGTTATATATTTTCATATGTATGGTTTAGAAAAATGATGTGAGGGCTGGCGAGATGGCTTAGCAGTTAAGGCGCATGCCTGTGAAGCCTAAGGACTCTGGATCAATTCTCCAGGTCCCAGGTAAGCCAAATGCACATGGTGGCACATGCGTCTGGAGTTCATTTGCAGTGGCTAGAGACCCTGGCGAATCCATTCTCTCTCTTCCTCTATCCCTCTGTCTCTAATAAATAAATAAATAAAAATAAAATCTTAAAAAAACTTATAAAAAGAAAAATGATGTGAGAGAATATATGTGTATATGTGCCACAGGACGGAGGCTAAAGGTCTAGATAGAAGAGTATTTGTTAATTGCAGATTTCCCTGTTTTTTTATATTCACCTAACATTCATTTCTTTTTTGTGTGTGTTTGTTTTGTTTTGTTTTGTTTTTTGTTTTTTCTAGGTAGGTTCTCCCTCTAGCCCAGACTGACCTGGAATTCACTGTGTAGTCTCAGGGTGGCCTTGAACTCATGGCAATCCTACTACCTCTGCCTCCCGAGTGCTGGGATTAAAGGCATGTGACACCACACCCGGCTAACTTTCATTTCTTAATGTAAGACCTTGTTTACCTTCTTCATGACATGCCATCACCACAGCTCATAACTATTTTTATGTGTATTTCTGGCATATGTATTGTCTCCATCAAACCAGAATGCAAATGTCATGAGGAAGGCAACAATATCCATGTTGTCCACACTATGTCTCCAGCCCTGCACCATGACTAACCTTTACAATCTGAGTTGAATTCATTTATTAAGTAACAACTCAATGGCTTCTATAATTTAAAATTAAATTCCTATAATGGCTCTCCACAGTTTTGGGAATAAAACTTTTGAGTGTTTTCATTCAGCCTGAGTCCTGCCTTCCCCTGAGCCTCCCCACCAGATTCCCATGTCTCAGCCACTTACTCTCATCTTTCCCAGGAGTTCTCCTCAGGCCTAAGATTCCTTCAAGTCAGGGACCGTATCTTATTGTAAGTTGGATTCTAGGCCTTACTAAACACCCAGTGCATTTGTGGTCCCTCAGGGAATATTTCTTAAAAGAATGCCTCAAGTACAGATAAACTAAAAATGAATAACACTGCTCAGAACAGGGAATCCTCTTGTGAGAGTGACAGCAGCTAGAGTTGTCACGCTGTTTATAAGCCATGGAACTTTGGGGAAATTAAATTCATTCCTTTACAGAGTTGTTAGAAAGACAAAATGTAAAGGCAGGTGTGAACCAGCTATGAACTTTAAAGAACTGTACAAGTATTGTTACTTTTTCCTATTAGGATAAATTTAATGTTACCTTTATGTATAGGAATAAAATCTAACCTATAATAGTTGCCACTTCAGTTATTCAGTTCAGTTATTATTAGTATTTCTTTCTACTACCCCAGGGTTGTTCAAAAGTGCTGAGGGGGCTGGAGGGATGACTTAGCAGTTAAGGTATTTGCCAGCAAAACCAAAGAACCTTGGTTCCATTCCCCAGGACCCAAATAAACCAGATGCTCAGAGTAGAGCATGTGCCTGGAGTTAGTTTGCAATGGCTGGAGGCCCTGGCGCACCCATTATCTCTTTCTCTCTCTCAGTCTCTTTCTCTTTCACTCTCTCAAATATAAATAAATAAATAAATAAATAAATAAATAAATAAATAAATAAATTTTAAAAGTGCTAAGGGACCCTTATTGGTCCAAACATTGGAAAAAGACACTCTTGTCTCCCACTGATACTCTAACTGCAAATATGCTCAATTTTCAAAGTCCCATGATGACAATAGCCTTTCATGCCAACCTGGGACATGAACTTCACTCAGCTGGAGACCCTGGCATTTGAGACCATGAAGTTTTCCCTCTTGGGGTTTTGAGCAGCATTGTGAGGAGCTAGGATGCTTCTCACTGCTAAATGTACCTACAGGCTTGAAACCATTCTGTACTCTGGGAAGAGACCTTCCTTTCCCAAGTTGTCCATGTCCATCCCTACCCCACACACACTCATTCCCTTTTCTTTTTACACAAATCTAGGAAAATGTCCACACAGAGTCTTCAAGCAACTTCTAATGCCCAAGACAAAATACAAAGGAGCTGAAATAGGAACAAAATACAAACACCTCCATCAATTATCCAGACTTGTTGTTATTCCACAAGAGAAAAAGAGGAGTAACAGAAAACCTAACACCATTCCCTTAACTACAATTCCTATAACAAGCTTTTAGTCCATGATATGGTTCAAATGTGAAATGTCCTTCACAGGCTCATGTTTTCAGTGCTTGCTTCCTAGCTAGTAGTGCTGTTTTTTGGAGGCTGTGGGACCTTTTAGACATGGGCCTTTGCTGGCAGAAATGGGTCATTTAGGAGGAGGCTTTTGAATGTTACAGCCTGAGTCCTGGTTCCAGTCCTCTGAAGCTCCACCATCATCTGAGCAGCCTCCACTACACCCCCTGCTGCCATAGACAGATTCTTCAGCATTCCTTCCTAACCATGATGGACTGGAATTTCTCTAAAACTTGGAGCCAAAATAAACCTTTATTCTTCCCATAAGGTGTTTCTGTCAGCTATTTTGATCACAGTATCACAAAATTAATTGATATAGAAAATTGGTACCAAAAAAGGGGGTCATTTCTTTTTTTTAATTTTTGACAACTTCTATATACTTACAGACAATAAACCATGTTTCCCTCCCCTCCCTTACTTTCCCCTTTACAACTCCACTCTCCATCATATCCCCTCCCTCTCTTTTAGTCTGTCTTTTATTTTGATGTCATAGTTGTTTTCTCCTATATGAGGGTCTTACAAAGGTAGTGATAGGCACTGCAAGGTGGTGGATATCAAGGCTAATTTCTGTCTGGACAGTTGCATTGTAAGGAGTGGTACCCTTCCTTTGGCTCTTACATTCTTTCTGCCTCCTCTTTCACAATGAACTCTGAGCCTTGGAGGGTATGATAGAGATGTTTCAGTGCTGGACATTCCTCTGTCCCTTCTTCTCAGAACTATGTTGCCTTTTGGGTCATCCCAGTGGTTATCGCCATCTGAAAAGAGAAACTTCTCTAACAAGAAGTGAGAGTAGCATTAATATAAGAATATGAACATTCAGTGTAGTGCTTTCAGGGCAGTTTGGTGAGAATATTATACGCATTTAGTCAGACAAGAGCAGGCTTTATGCTCCTAAGGCTCATGACCTCTCCTACCATAGGCTTTTGACTAGGTGCTCAGTACTAGGCATGTATTACCTCCCATAGAGTGGGCCTTCAGTCCAATTAGAGAGCAGTTGGTTTTCCCCAGAGCAGACATGCTACTGTTGCACTCATTCAGTCATTTGGCCTGTCTGGCAAAATTTGAGGCTTCCAGTGTCCACTGTTTTCACCACTGATGATTTCTGTCTCAAAGGGGATCATTTCTATAACAAACTAGACCATGTGGTTCTTGGGCCTTCAGCACTGGTTGGTGGGGGGAATGTGGAAGAGTTTGGAGATGGGACCAGAGAAGTGCTACAATGTTGAGCTTAGTGAGTGCTTTTGTGGGAGTTCAAAAGACCAGAATATGGACCAAAAAAAAAAAGCCTATAATTGAAGTTTCAGATGAGAATGCCAACTCTATTGGGAAGTACACATAAGGCCATTTGTGTGATAGTCTGACAAAGAATTTGTCTATGTTCTACCTACATTCTAAAAAGGTGAGTTGCCAGGAATGGTGGCACATGCCTTTAATTCCAGCACTTGGGAGGCAGAGGTAGGAGGACACCATGAGTTCAAGGCCACCCTGAGACTACATAGTGAATTCCAGGTCAGCCTAAGCTAGAGTGAAACCCTACCTTGAAAAAAAAAATGTGAGTAAGGCTAAATTGAAAAAAATTCAAGGCAGTATAGCTTTCCAACTATGGCATGGTTATTTCTGGCTGCATTTAGTCAAACTCACAGTGAGAATAAGAAGCAGAAAGAAAGATTTAGAAAACATATAATTGGCCAAAACAAAAAAACATGTTGCAAACAAAACAAGTATGGAGCAAACAGCCATAGATGCTACAGAGTTTATTGCATGAGGAGAAAATGACACACTTTACAACAGTACAGGAGAGGTGTCTTGAGGATATTTCAAGAAGTGGCAAGACCTTACCCAGAAAAGGCTCTAAGGGTATAAAACTGAAAATCCATTTTAAAAAGACTTCTATTTTATTTAAAAAGATAGCACTGCAAGAGTTTGTGTGGTTTTAAGGGTATTTGAAGATTTCAAAAAAATCTGTTTGCTCTTTGGTAAAAACAAAAATAATAATCCCTGCTTGAGAAAAACAAATAGGTCTGAAAATCATCAAGTTAAGCAAAATAAGCCAGCTCATAAAAATAGACATTGCATTTCTCCCTCAAATGTGGAGTCTAGATTTCAATATGTAGAAGAAATGGACTATCTGTGAAAAAGAAGGAACCAGCCAGTGGGAAGAGTGGGACAGGAGACAGTAATGGAGCGATAATTATAATAAAGTATATTATGTACATGCATGGAAATGCCATAAAGAAACCCATCATTTTGTACAAGGACTATAGTCTAAGGAATAAAGGGTGATGACATAAAATAGAAATAATGATAATCCCTACTTAAGTCACAAAATTATTTCAAGGATAATCATGTACAAAATAGGCAAACATGTTGGAAAGCACAAATTTGGCATGTATGATGCCTCACACTTGTGATTCCAGCACTTGGAAGTCAAAGGCAGAGATATGCAAAATTGAGGCCAGTGTTATCTGCATAGCAAGACTCTGTCCTAAACAAAGCAAAATCATAACACTATGTTGAATTGTGAGAAATCATGTTTAGAAAGAAAGGAGGAAAGGCAAGAAATAAAGCCAACCATAACTCTTCTCATACAAATGTCCTTTAGTCTGTCTGACTTGCCTAAGCGTCTCTTGGTCACAATACCATTGCCCTGAATTAGCAAGCAAAACATCTAAACAGCTTTCGACAGCTCCATCACCATACAATCTTGGTCAAGCTGAGGATGGAAGAAATGTGCTTAACTGTTCCATTCTTTACCTAGACTATAGGATGGACTAATTCTAAGATTTTTATCTTGGTAAGGAAATACTTATAATCTATATCTTTTTACATCAATGTATACACTTCATCATAATTACTTCCTCTAGTCTGAAATTTGGGTGAAAAAAATCAGGTGACATTTAGATCTGGAATATATTTAGATACTTGGGTTTGATTGAGTCAGATTTGTAAACAAATGATATCCCTAAAAACACGAAGTCACATAAAATCTTTTACTATTAATGCCTTGTTCTCTTCTGACACCATAAATAAACCTCATTTCCCCTGGAGGATTAGGGAGAAAAGCCCAGTTTGAAAAATCTCTCTTTCTGCAAAGGTATTAGGTAATTGCTACCCGCTGCCTTGTACTGGCTTCCCTTTAGCTCCTAATGAAGAAAGTAAACAATGTTTCAAGTTGAGCGTTTCTTGGAGTTCTGCTTTAAAGCAGACTTCTACTATCTTGGCATTTCTACAAGTCTGCCTCATGATTTACAGTGGAGCTGGCTATGGTAAGCAGCCTCTACCATGTCAGGTAACAAGGGCCTTGCAGCATTTTATAATCCTCTGCTATTACCTCTGATCCAGTATCCCATTTCCTTCTTAGCTTCCTATCTGACCTGGGTACCCTTAAAGCATTCACTTTATTACCCTAGGCATTCAAAGGTCCTTCATTTTCTTTCTTTCCTCTTTCAATGCACATATGTATGGGTTCTTCCTATCAACAATGTGTTTGGTACCAGGTTCTGTGAGATGATACAGAAGGACAGGGACAGAAAGCCCCCCCCCCCAGTGGCTCATAGTAGCATAAGGCAGAATCCCCATAAAGTTCTCCTGAAAGCATGGAAATAGCAGAGATAGTAACCGTAAAGGATGTATCCAAAGAAAATGAAATCAGCCTGTCAAAGAGGCATCTGCACTCACATGTGCAGCACAGCTAAGAAGTTAAAACAGCTTCCTCACTGGTCATCAGCTGATCAATGAATATAGCAAGAATGGTATAGCATTCAGTACTAATAACTCATGGGGGGATGAAATCATGTTGTTTCAACAGGAATAGAACTGGAAAGCATAACACTAAGGGAAATAAGCCAGGGACAGAAAGACAAATACCCCAAGATTTTACACCATATGGAATCCAAGACAAATTAAACCTACAGAATTTGAGAGGATAATGGTGGTTTCCCAACATTTGTAAGAGTTAGGGTGGGGAGAAGAGGGGGTGACAACTGATCAATTATCACTAAGTTAGAGTTAGAATGGAACAAAAAGGTCAGATGTGTAAAGGCCCACAAGGGTGACCAGAGATGATAATAATATACTGTACATTTTGAAAAGCTAAGGAGCTGGGTGTAGTGCTCCATGCCTTTCGTCCCATAACTGGGGAAGCTGAGGTAGGAGGATCACTGTGAGTTCAAGGTCAGCCTGGATCTTGAGTTCCAGGTCAGCCAGGGCTAGAGTGAGGCTCTACCTCAAAAAAAAAAAAAAAAAAAGAAAGAAAGAAAGAAAGAAAGAAAAAGAAAGAAAGAAAGAAAGAAAGGAAGGAAGGGAGAAAAAAGAAAGAAAGAAAAAAAGAAAGAAAGAAAGAAAGGAAGAAAATACATAAAAAATAAACAGGCCATTGTTCCTGTTCAAGGAATTGAATGGAAAAGGGAGACACTTGAGATCCTTATAACATAGTGTGCTGTGATGCATGTGCCTGGTTCTCCTCTGAATCTCTGAACCACTATGAGAATAGAATGTCTCCAAACTCTAAAACCCAACGTCTAAAAAGAATTTGTCTGTCTCCAACAGGAAAATACTCTATGATGTTTGTACTATGCATTTTGTTACAGGAACCCATTCTCCTTCCTTTCCTTCCTTCCTTTTCTCCCTCCTTGTTGTCATTGTCATCTTCATACTCCTCCTCCTTCTTCTTCCTCTCTCCCTCTCTCTCTCTCTCTCCCACTCCCACCATGCTTATGGCTGTGAAACATATAACCCATTACATATCTAACAGAAAGTAGTAGGTGTAAAATCATTTAAAACAGTACAAATTCTTGTGACTTGAAGAGCCAGGCTAAAGGCTTTTGTTTTAAAATTTGTGGGTGTGTACACACATGCACACATACTCATGCGCGCGGGCACACACACACATGAGTGTGCAAGCTGGTGCATGCATGCCATCATGGCTTGCATGTGGAGATGAGAAAACGAATTTGGGGTCAGACTTCTCCTTTCCACCTCATTTAAGGCAGGGTTTCTCTCGGGTCCTTACTCTGCTGTTGGTCACTGCTGCATCACAGCTTTCTGGGAACTTCTGTCTCCACTTCCCATGTCACCACCAGCATGTTGAGATTACCTCCCATAGCTTCTGACTGTATACCTGGGGTCTAAGGATTGAATTCATGTCCTCAGACTGGAGCAGCAAACATTTTATCCACAAAGCCATCCCCCAGCCCCTTGAAGATTTATTATTTTTTTAATTTTTATCAATTAGAAACTGTGTTGTATGGACAAATCATGTGTTGGTCCCAGTCCCCTCCTATTATCCTATTATGTCTCTTCTTCCCTGCCTCCATTCCACTGAGGCTTACATTTAATTAGATATTTCTTTTTTTTTTAAGTATTTTTATTTATTTATTTTCAAGCAGAGAGAGATAGAAGAGAGACAGAGAGAATGGGCATGTCAGGACCTCCAGCCACTGCAAACGGACTCCAGATGCATGCTCCACTCTGTGCATCTGGCTTTCATGAGGGTACTAGGGAATCAAACTTGGTCATTAGGCTTTGCAAGCAAGTGCCTTATCTGCTGATCCTGCTATCCAGCTCAATAGTTCTTTTCCAGATAATTAGCAATTCACACATAATTATAATAAATGATACAAGATCTGGTGTCTCCTTACCCAGTTTCCTACAAAGGTAGCATCATGTAAAACTGTAGTATAATACTTCAGCTATATATTGACTTTGTGGAGCCAGGACACAAAACGTTTCCATTGCTATCAGCATCTCTCATGTCAGCACTCTGTAGTCACCCCTCCTTGACCTGTCACAGTGCCACCAGACTTGTTCTCTATTTTGATGACTTTTCAATTTCTCGGGTAGAATTACAATATGCTAACTTGCATGATTGCTTTCACTCAGCAATGATCTCTAGATTTGTCCAGATTATTGACTTTATCAGCACTTTGATACTTTATACAGCTGAATAATAAGTATTCCACGATATGATATACCACAATTTGCCCCATCATTAACCCACTTAAAGACATGTATGTTTTCAAAATTTTGGCTCTCTTTAATAATACTGCTATAAACATTTATATACAGGCTTTTGTGTGATAAGTAAATTTTTATTTCTCTGGAATAAATGGTCAGAAAAAAACAATTGCTGGGTCATCTGTTAGTTGCATAGTGAGATTATTTTATATTTTATTTTTATTTACATTTGAGAGAGAAAGAGGCAGATAGACAGACAGAGAAATGGGCATGCCAGGGCCTTCAGCCACTGCAAATGAACTCCAGAAGCATGTACCACTTTGTGCATCTGGCTTACATGGGTCCTAGGGATTAGAACCTGGATCCTTTAGCTTTGCAGGCCAGTACCTTAACCACTAAGCCAGCTCTCCAACCCCATAATGAGACTTTTAAGAATCACTATCCTGTTTCCCAGGATGGCTGTAAAATGCACCGTATTACAGTCCCATCAGCAATGAATGAGATCAGAGGAAATCTGTATTTTTGCCAGCATTTGATGTTGACACCATTTTTGTTAGTACCAATTCTCATTATAGTTTAAATTTATACCCTCATAATGGAGAATGATGTAAAGTATCTTCCCATGTACTCCTTTAACATTTGTATATCTTCTTTGTAAAACTATCTCGTTATGTCTTATGGTTGCTTTTACATTGAGTTGTTTGGGGGTGTCATTTTATTTTGTTTTGTTTCCACGGCTGATTTTGGGATTTCTTTGTATGTTCTAGATGATAGTTCCTTGTCAGAGATGTTGTCTGCAAATATTTCAGCCAGTGGTTAGCTTGTGTTTTCATTCTGCTAACAGAACATTTTAATGAAGTTCCGCTTATCCGTTATATCTTTGAAGGATTATGGCATGCTGTCAAGTTTGACAACTATTTAGTTTGCTGAAGTTTCTAGAGACTGTCTCCTATATTTTTGCTGAAATTTAACAGGCTTACATTTTTTAAATAAGCCTTTTTAAGTTTGTTTTGTAATAAGGCTTAGTACTTTGATAAGAGACCCTTTTTCTTCCTATGGATGTTGACCTGCCCCAGTAGCATTCAGTGAAAGTGCTGTCTTCCACTGAATTGCTTTGACAACTTTGTCAAAAACTGGTTGGCGGGCTGGAGAAATGGCTTAGCAGTTAAAGTATTTGCCTGTGAAGCCAAAGGATTCCGGTTCGATTCTCCAGGACCCATATAAGCCAGATGCACAAGGGGCACATGCATCTGGAGTTCGTTTACAGTGGCTAGAGGTCCTGGCATGCCCATTCTCTCTCTGTCTGCCTCTCTTCTATTTCTCTCTCTGCTTGCAAATAAATAAATAAAAATTAAAAAGTGGTTGGCAATATTTTGTCGGTCTATTTATGGCTTCTCTATTCTATCTCCATGGTCTATTATCAATCCCTTTTGCTCATACCGTCTTGGTCTCCTTAACTATATAATAAATCTTGATACTGGGAATATGATTCCCCCCATTATTCTCTTTTTAAAGTTGTTTCAGCTTTTCTAGTCTATTTGACTAGAAAACTTTGGAACTTTGAAACTAATCTTTTATACATTGACAAAAATACCAAGCTGATATTTTGAACTGTACTAAGCCTCTATGACAATTTAGGGAGAATTGATATTTTTACTATGCTTATATCTTCTAATCCATGAACAAGATGTGTCTCTCCACTTACATCATTTAAAAAAATATTTTTACTTATTATTTATTTGCAAACACACAGAGGGAGAAGTGAGCATATCAGGGCTTCCCAACATTGCTACAAAACTTCAGATGGATGCACCAGTCAGTATATCTGGCTTTATGTGGGTACCAGGGAATCAAATCTGGACTGTCAGGCCTGCAAGCAAGCTCCCCTATGAGCACAGCCAATGTCCTCAGCCCCTCATGAATTTCTCCCATCAGAACTTTGTACATTTTATTCTATAAGTCTTATCCATGTGGTGATAAATTTATCCCTAAGTATTTTTATAGCAATTATAAGAGGTAATGTTCTCTTAATTTCATTTTCCACATGGTAATTCTGCTATATTAAAATATAATTAATCTTATGCATTCATCTTATATCCTATGACACTGTTAAGCTTAGTTCTAGGAGGGTTGTTTTTTTTTTTTTTTTTTTTTTTTTGGTAGACCAGTTGAATTCTTCCTAAACAATTATGTCACCTTTAAATAGGGACAGTGTTGTTGTTTTCTTTTTTCATTTTAAATGTTGGACCTTTTATTTCCTTTTCTTGCATTATTGCACTAATCAAACCTTCCAGAATTTTATTGGCCACAAGTGTTAAAGATGGACATCCTTGCCTTGTTCTTGATGTGAGGTAGAAAGTATTCAGCCTTTTACTAGTAAGGTTAGCTTTAGAGTGTTTTAGATGCTCTTTATCAAGTTCAGAACACTTCCCTCTATTCTTATTTTTCTGACAGCATGTTATCATAAATGAGTGTTTTTATTTTTTTTAAACTTACACATCCAGAAGATATTTCAGCCTTTCTGCCGGCAATTTACAATTCCCTACCATGAATTTGCTCAAATAGCAATATTAATTTTTCCAATCATTTCAAAGCAAGCATGAGTAAAACTGTAACTTCAGAAGAGGCAAAGAACAATCATTATTATTCCCAAGCTACAGCATGAGTTTTGTCATCCATGTATAGTGAAGGCTCCCCCAAGTTGAGAACACTTCCCATGGTGAAACAGCAGATGCTCCCTCTAAGAAAGTCTTCTTTTGTTGACCCCAAGACAGTAACCCTTCACCAGTCTCTTTAGATGAGAGGCAACTTGAAAAAGACAAAAGAATTTTATTCTTCTCCAACTTAGTAGTTTTCTTCCCTTCCTCATCCTTTATCAAAAGTCTTACACCTTAGCAAAGACTTCAGTAAGACTCTTGATTGCTACTCTACATAAGAGCTCTGAGTTGAGCTACCTAAATTCAAACTAAAGAAATTAAATATAAGAATAAGACTAACATATGGCACATACTAGCTGGGCAAAGGTTGCTTATGGAATTGTTATTTGTTTCTCTGTGTCTTTTAATATAGGTAAAACTATATTAAAATAAAATTGCATTAAAATACTGAGTGGACATATCAGAATGGAAACACTATGAAAACAGAAAATACTGACCATCTCTTAACTTAGCAAATTTACCTCATCACTTTGGTTAAATATTTAAGTATATTCTTAAAGTTCTATAGAACCCAGCTAAAGAGCAAGACAATGATGTTCCTTTCCATACTAACATATTTTAAGGAATTTGCCGTCAATGTTGAAAATCATTCTCTCCAAATTAGTTTTATGTAAGGGAGTAAAAAGAAAAACTTGAATATCCTGGATCACACTTCAATGTCAAGTGTTGCCATCATGCCTGCTATATGACAATGAATATTTCTACTTACAGAATGCAATTACAATACAGCCTTTCTGAACTGATGTTCAACTGCCAGGTCCTGAAAGCAAGCGATTTTTGTGAATGTGTCCTTAACTATTTTCAAATAACTCTGAGCCTAAGTCGTACAGATTGAGTAATTCTTCTGATCTCATAGGGCCAGGGGCCTTGGTAATGCCATGTCTATTTCAGTTCGATTAACTCTGAATGAGGGAGAGTTCTGCTTTGGATACTTGGCAATGTAACCATAAACAGAAGACTAATCTTTCAATAATACAAGTTTAAGAAAACAAGAGGTGACTGGAACTCTGTTGTAATGAAATTACCCGTGCATGGCAGTTTCAGGAAGTATTTTTTTTCTTCCTCTAGGAGTGTGGAGAGAGCCACATTGCCTCTACCAAGTGAAAGTAATTGAGTGAATGATTTCACTTGTTTCTTCTTTGGACTGAATTAGGTCGTTGCCATCTGTGGAGTGTGCTAAATACCATAGGGGAAGGAGGCTGTTTTCCCATGTCATTTATGTAATGGCTGTGTTGTCACTTGCCACCTTTGAGCAAAATCAATATGTAGTAGAAGCAGGGCCAGGTTTTCCAGTGCTGAAGTGAAGTAGGGAATTGGGGCATTGGCTAAGTTGAGCACATTTAAAAGAAGCAATACTTTCCTTCAAATTACTCACATGCTTCAGGGTACATGGCTCATTGCTCTGGCCTAACTTTGTTTTAACCATCGCTGTCTAGCCACCAACCATCTTCCAAAGGTCATTACCAAAGCAAGTGAATAAGAAGTTTTCAGGGGAACATCTTTTCTTCAGATAAGTTAGGAATAAGATGGCTTGCACTGTTCTGCCAGAAACTAGCAGGTAGAATCAACAGGACACTGCGCAGAGTCTACTAAGGAGGCAGGATTCAGCTAAGTTGAAAGAGAAGCTCCAGTTTTCCCAGTGACAAGATGGGATTCTTTGAGAAGTTCAAATTGTCTGTAGTTGGAAATGTTCAAGGAAAGGATTGGGTCACTTTTTCTCAAACTGTGGGAGTACAATTCATGAAAGTGTCATAAAATCTATTTTATAATTTATAAGCATGATTTTTGTTTTAAGTTGAAAGGAGGAATGGAAAAAAGGCTCAGCAGTTAAATGTTTTCTAGCATCATGATAGCCCAAGTTCAATTCCCCAGTACCCATGTAAAGCCAGATGCATAAAGTGGAGCATGCATCTGGAATTCATTTGCTATGGCAAGAAGCCCTAGCTCACCGCCCCCCCATCTATCTATCTATCTATCTATCTATCTATCTATCTATCTATCTATTTCTATATATCTTCCATCCCCCTCTCCTCTCTATCTCCTTACAAATAAAGAAATAAAATATTTTGTGAAAAATTTGTAAGCAATGGAATGAAACAAAGGAAAATAAAAATATTATAAAATTGTAACCAAAAGCAAAATTATTTGTGAAACCCCATTTTAATTATCATCAAAGTTCATAAAATAAAAATAAAGTCATAAGGTCAAACCACATTCAACATGGGCTATAGCCTAAAAACCAAACACATACACACACACTGTATTACACACCTAGTAGTGGGAACATAATTACTGAATGGAACTGACTGAACTACATGACTATGAAGACCCAAAGCAAAAAGGAAAACACAATCATGATGTTGAAAAAGTCATGCTATCCATAGCTAAACAGAAACCAGCTTTAAAATATATGTGTAATTACTCCCTGATACTGGAAAACATGTTTGAAGATGCTTGTCTCCCACAGAATTATAGCCATATTATCAGGGGGAAATATGTTAAATGACTAGCAGCTTAAGTTAATAGATAATCATTTTCTCTGCTTGTCCCTGGAATGTCTAAATGCCTTTAAATTTAGGTCTTTAAATATTTAACAAATTACATTATTGTCAGTTCTTTGGAGATATGTCTCTACCTCCCTCTCTCATCACCATCAGATAAAAAATTAGCTCATGAGATACAACAGAGTCATGACTTATCTTACTGTCTCCAGCTAGCATAGCACACAGAATGCAGTAGGTACTCAATAGATGTTTAAGGAGTAAGTTAAAGTCCTTGGGGTGTCATCATGTAGAGTGAGAACAGGAAGTGTGAGGAACAGAAGCAAAGAGTTGAAGGTCTAGGTTGAACAAATCAAGAATCATCTCTGGGAATTCCAGAAAGGCAAGCTAATCAGACATAGAATAAAATTAGTTTGTTTCCATTTCCTCTCCTCTGATATCTCAACAGAATCATCAAGAAGACCGGAGCATCAATAATCCTGACTCTTCAGAAAGTTCTTACTTATACATATGGCACAGGAAATAGTCCCAAGAATCAATAAATGAGACTACCTGAAATTAAAGTTTCTTCACCACAAAGAAAACTATTGGCAAAGTGAACAGGAAGAATACAGAATTTAAAAAAATAAAAAAATTAAAATAAAAAAAAAACGTTGCTGGCTAGTCCTCTGGCCTGGTCTCTGTATGTGTGCTATGGAAGTAGGCCTTTTGCTCTGGTTTCATGATTGACTAGCCCCTGGATCCCCAAATCCCTATTCTTCTGAGCCAGAGGGTGTACAGTCAACTGTAGGACCTGACCTCATGACACTGGCTCTCCAGCTTCCTGGCTCTTAGGTCCCCAACTCCTAGTCCCCTTGTGCTGAAGAGTGCATGCAAGTGGAATGAGTAAGCTATAGCTCCAACTTCCCAACTTCCCAGTTCCCCATCATACTCACCAATCTGGTCCACATTTAAAACATAACACTCACTGAAGGTCCTACAAGGACAAATACTTTCATCCCCCTCAATAAAATAAAACTTTTCCCCAAGATGGGTAGACCACAATGCAAAAATCCAATGAAAGTCATAAAACTGAGAGATCTCCACCAAGGATGCCTAGTCCCACAATGGAAGCCGCCAATGAAATCATAGAGAAAACAATACAAATTGAATCCCAAAGTGAAAACACAACAAGCAATATGACCCTGATCAAAAGAATTGCTGAACTGGAAGCAAACCATCAAAAAACCAACAATCACATAAATGAAATTGAGAAGAATCATCTTTGAGAGGACTCAGCTTTTGTCACTAGGCTTAACTTAATTAAAAAAAAAAAAAACCAGAGAACACTCAAAAGAAATATAAGTGAAGTGAAGGTGAATCAACAAATAGAGGATCTCAAAAACCAGTTGATTAAGCTTAATGAAGACCTGACCAACTGCAAGAATGAATTCCAGGAAGCATCAAGAAAATCAGACCTCAAACTGAAACCGTACCTCAAAAAAGAGATGGACATGATGTAAAATAACACAGCAGAAAACAAAAATTAAATAGAGCCTTCAAAACCCTATCTAAAACCCCTCACTAACAGGGTCACTCATGTGGAAGACAGAAGCTTTAAGCTTGAAGACAAGACAGAAGAAATTGATTGGGAGTCCAAAAACTGCTAAGTTCAAAAAATTATGAAATCATTCTGTGGCCTTAGGGCTGTGAGCCACATACATACTCATAAACACACATTCATTTCAAGCACAATTTCATACAGACTCTAGGCAACCATTTCCCCTTAATATATTCATTCATTCATTCATTCATTTATTTAGAAGCTATGCATTCACACTTTAGATTTCTATTCTATTGGCAACTCTGGAAATTACCAGGCAGGGGGCCAGGAGAGGCTGAAGGAGCTGTCTTCTATGGCGTCCAGGTCAAAGGCAATGGGTGAGGAGGAGTATGGGGGAGGGGTTGAATTAGAGCACATTTTGAGACCTTGGCTAGAGGAACCTGGTGAGAAAAGCAGGTAGAGCAGAGAGAAGGCCGTGCACACAGAGTGAAAATTAGGATTATTTCAGACCATTTACCTGTACATTGGCAGAATTTTTTTTAATCCACTATCTTCTTGTCCACCATTCCGGGTGAGTGTGGCTGGAAGGCGTCCTTCATGAGCCCATCAGGCCCCCCATGCTGGAGCTCACATTGTTAGCCATGGCCCCTGGAACCAGGGCGGTGAGCAGGGAGAGAAGCAGGGCATGAGGGAGGGGCCTCTCTCCCAGAAGCTGCCATTGCCATCACTGCTGCAGCCACCTCTGGGGCAAAGGATTGAGCATGGGGGAGTCTGGGGCAATTTTTTCTAATTTCTTCTATATTGCCCATGATAGAAAAAAAATGGAGATGCCAAGGCCAGAGAGCAATGTTCCCGAGGGCTTAGGGGGGATTCCCCAAAGGTCTGGATGCAAGCCTGTCTGCAAGTTTAAGAGTCCCCCAACCACCCTAAGGGCTTTTTTTAAAAATATATTTTTTATTAGTTATGTATATAGTATATATACAGCCATGATGGTACCATCGTTAGCCTTCTCCCAGTCCTCCCCCCATGGGTAATGTGAGTCTTGCCTTATGGGGATAGCCATCAGTTATGCGGGAGAGGCAATGACTCTGTGTATAATGACCCAACTCAGTTCTAACAATCTTTCTGCCCCCTCTTCCATGAATTATTTCAGTGACAAGGTTTGAGCCTCTGTGTCTCTGGATATCTGATTTTAGGTCTTTTTCAGTGACAAGGTTTTGTTTTTTTCAGAGTCTCTGTGTTACAAACTGGATATCTGATTTGGTCATGGGAGGAGTGTTCATTGTCTGTCTATTTTAAATGGTCTTGGAGGGTCCCATTCACGCCATTTTTTTTCCCTGAAGAGAAATAGATAAGGGGGTTACAAAAGAAACACCCAGGAAAAGGAGCAGCTCAAATTCAAAAGATCCTGCCAGCCCTCAATCATGGAGGTTTAAGGCTTGTTGATGTCATCTCCGTGTATAGGGACTGAGTGGGGAGGGTCAATGATCCCCAGTAGATGACCATTATCCCGTCTGGGGGCTGAAGCTGTAGGATGGCAGTTAGCAAATACTTTCCAACTGGTCACATCTTGGGGCCATGGGTCCTAAAGCTATCAGTGTCCAGGTGTCCCAGGCCTGAGGAGTCCCCTGGTTCCCTGAGAAGCCATCATGAAGAGAGGAGCAAATCCCATTGGTTGGTTCCCGGAGGCATCCAGGTAACTGTGGATCAGGGTCTTAAGGGCTGTGAGTGCAACGGGAAGAAACACCCAGGAGGTCTGTTCTTGGCAGAGCAGCAGCTCATTTATTCAAACAAAAGGGAATGGGCTTATCAATGGAATGAGCCAACATGAAGACATCACAATTATAAATGAATGAAACACTGATGCACAAAACCTACTTGACAACAAAACAGGGAACACAGGTCTATCAAATAGGATTGGATAATGGTTTAAAGGTTTCTTGTTGATGTCATGTCTAAATTCAAGAAAATTGAAGTAGCGAAGCTAGAAATTATAGGGAACTCCACCAGATCCTGGAGAGTGGGGAAGGTCAAAAAGAAATTATAAAATTTCTAGAATTGAATGATAATGAAAATGCAACTTATCAAAATGGGGACAGCTCCTAAGGGGAAAATTCATGACAAATACCTTCATAACAAAGATAGAGAGATACCAAATTAATAACAACTTTCCATCCAAAGGCACTGGAAGAACTGAAAATCCAACCAAAAGAGCTGATGAAAAGAAATAATCAAGGCAGTTAGCTTACAGTGCAACTGCCCAGACAGAAACTAATATCCATGACCTTGCTTACCTCCTCTAAAGGAAGGCAAAATTAAAAGTCTAATGGAGAGAGGGAAGGTCATAAAGGGGGGAGGGAAGGAAAATGAAACCTTTTTGTTGTAAGTATAGAAGTTGTCAATAAAAAAATGAACAGAAAAAAAGAATTAAAAAAATCAATCAGAATGGTTTTTTTTTTTTTTTGTGTCCCAAGACCTAAACCTCTGGACAATTTGATCAAACAAACAAACAAAAAGTCTCAAAATAACAAAATCAAAAATGAAAAAGGAGAGGTCACAAAAGACAACAATTAAATTAGAAGAACCATCAGGTCATACTTCCAAAACCTCTACTCAATAAAATTGGATAATCATCATGAAACATGAGGGAGACTTAGCAATTAATTTCCCAAATCTATCATATCCATCAAGATTGAAAAGGTATGTAAAAACCTCCCCAAAAGGAAAAGTCCAGGACCAGATGGCTTCTCAACTGAAGTCTATCAAACCTTTAAATAACTTAAACCAAGTTTTCTCAAACTGTTTCACATTTGACAGAATGATCCCCAACTCTCCTGAAGACATCACCTTAATAGTAAAACCAGATAGAACTCAAGAAATCAGACAGGAAAAATGAAATAAAAAAGATCCTTTCAAATTGGAAAGGAAGAACAACACATCAAAAGCATTACCCACCTTGATCAATTAGGCTTTATATGACGGATGCAGAGATGGTTCAACATATGGAAATTTGTCAATGTAATACAACACATAAATAAACTTAATCAGAAAATGTGATCATCTCAATTGATGCATCTCAAAACCACTTCATGATAAAATGCTGTATGTTTTATATTTCAAAAATAAACCTATATATAAAATACAAAGCCCAAATAATACATAATGGGGAAAGACCAAGTAACATACCCATACCACTACATCAACATAGTACTTCCTGGAATAAAAAAGGATAAATTGGAAAGGAAGAAGTCAAGTTGGCCCTAAGATGACATGATCCTATACATAAGTGAAAAAGTCTCCATCTCAAAACTTAAAGGTGATAAAAAAATACATATACATAAAAATTCAAAACATACATAAACTTTGGAAGAAGGACTTGAAAAAGAAATCAAGAAGGACTTGAGAAATTGGAAACACCTCCCACACTCCTGGCTATATAGAATTAATATTATGAAAATAGCCATTTTACCAAAAGCAATGAATGATTTAATGCAACACCAATTAATTTCCAGCATTCTTCACAGAGATAGAAAAAATGATCTCAAAATTCATATGCAATGGCAGTAGGCCTCAGATATTCAGACATTCTCAGCAAAAGAAACACCTCTGGAAGTATCACCATACCCAATCTAAAGCTATATTACAAAGCCACAGTAACAAAAACAACATGGTAATGGCATAAGAACTGAAATATAGACCAATGAAACAGAATTGAAGACATGGACCTTAGGTCAAGTAACTACATCTACTTGATCTTTGACAAATGTATCAATAATTTAGATTAGAGAAAAGATAGCATCTTCAACAAATGGTGCTGGACAAATTGTATAACCATACGTAGAAAAAATAAACTAAACCCACTCATCTCACCATACACAAAAATCAAGCCCAAATGAATTAAAGATGTCAATATAAGACCTGAAATTCTTCTCTTACTGAAATTAAAAAAAAAAAAATAGGAGGAACTCCCCGTGATATAAGAGTGGGGAAAGACTTTTTGAACAAAACCCCAGTAGCCCAGGAAATTAAACAATCACTCAACCAATGGGATCTCATGCAGCTGAAAACCTTTGGCAAAGACAAACATACCTTAATCAGAGCCAATCGATTACCCACAGAATGGGGGAAAATATTTTCCAGCTATACCACTGACAGAGGACTAATAGCTAGAACATACAAGGAACTAAAAAAAACTAAACAATAAAAAAAAATCAATCAACTCAACATCCAAAAATGGGGCAGAGAACTGAACAGGGAGTTCTTAGAAGAAACAGAAATGGCTAACACATACTTAAGAAAAGGTTCAACATCCCTAACCATTAGGGAAATGCAAATTAAAACAACCATGAAATCTACCTTAATCTAGTAAGGATGGCAATCATTAAAAAATAAAATGACAACAAATATTGGTGAGGATGTGGGTAAAGGGGACCCTCATCCACTGTTGGTGGGAATGTGAACTTGTACAACCACTATGGAAATCAATATGGAGGTTCCTGGAAAGGATGAACATAGAGCTGCCAACAGACCCAATTATTCCCTTACTGGGTATTTACTCTAAATGCTCCATGCTTCACTGCAGAAATATTTGCTCACCATGTTTATAGCTGTTCAATTCATTATAGCTAAGAACTGGAAGTAACCCCAATGCCCATCATTGGATGAATGGATAACATAGTTGTGGTACATTTACACAGTGGAAATCTATTCAGTAGTAAGAAAAAAATAATACAATGAAATTTGGAGAAAAATGGAAAGACTTGGAACAGATCATACTCAGCGAAATCCACAATCAAAAAAAGACAAACACACCATGGTCTCACTTACCTGTGATTCCTAACTTGTGTTGCTGACATACCTATAGGCAACTCAAGGCCCAGACAATAGGGATGGAAAGGTTTGAGGGGAGGGAAAGAGAGTGGGGGAAAACAAATACAAAACTAAGTCCAAGATGAACTGGTACCACAGAAACTTTATCCTTAAAGACAGACCAAAAGATATAACTCTTAACAAGAGTAAGGGGAGGGGAACCAGAAAAGAAGGACCCTGGGGAGGGTGGGATGAAGCCTAACCTTAAATTTTTATTTTTTGTCCCTGGCATGTAACTCCCAGTACCATAAATCATGTGCTACCCATAATGAGCTGTTGATTGGAGACACTTATGAGCTCTCCAAAACAAGACAGGCTTCTATCAAAGCACTTGATTACCTGCTTGAGGCAAAAGGTAAGACCCTATTGCTGAAGACACCATATGCTGCTGAGACAGAGCATGGAGAGACCTGGTGGAAATCTGGAAGAGAGCCAGTCTGCAGACAGTTAGCCTGTCTAGTGCTGGAAAGCACTACATGAACTACTGGGGGAAAGAGGCCAACAACGGTCTGAGCAACCAGAGGTCTAAGTGACTCACAAACAAACATCCTGACAGGATGTACATGCCAGGGCAATAATGGCACACAGCCTTGGTGGGTAACCAATAGCTTTCTAATTGGCTAAGAGATCTGCTCAGTGGAAAGAAAACCATATGTGGAATTGGGAACCAGGTCAGAATCCTATGGAGACAAAGATTATGCTCTCCAGTGTCAAGCTCTCACTAATCTTTGGCTAAAATAGGGGCTACATACATCAAATTCTCCCTAAATTCATAATGCTTAATTTCCATAAATTAATAATAATATCATTTAAACTATGCTGACTTCACTCTTCATTGGATAATCTGTTCTTATTTTTCAGAAGATAGTGAGACCCTAAGAGATAAACTACCCCTCACACTTCAGCCAAGCCATAGCTGAAACCACAGAGGAACTGGGGAGATGAGCAAGAGTGCTGTTTCCATGCTGAACCTGAAAATCAGTGCCAGGGTGAAGGAGAAAGACCCTGAGGATACTCCATACCTACCAAAGCAGAGATCCAGAGGCTCCTAAGAGCTTATCACTGAAGTGGACTTAAAACACACCCACCACAGCTCGGGAATTTTGTGGAAGAGAGGGCAGAAAGATTGTAAGAGCCACAGGTCTCTGACACATCATGCCCAGAGGCATTGCCTACCCCAAAAACCTGACTGCTAATCCCACAATGCATAACCCACAATCCCATGGGGAATACCCCACTGAGGAGGGTCACCAGCAGCATGGAGGCAGAGATGAGGGAAAAGAGGGTACTGACATGTGATGTATCCATATAAAACATGTTGTTAGTAATAATAAATAAAAAAGAAAAACAAGAACTCTAATCCTATCAGAGATATTTGCACATCCATGTCCATTGCTGCTCTATTGATCATAGCTAGGAAATAGAATCAACCCAGATGTCCATCAACTGATGACTAGATAATTAAAATGTACATATATACAACAGCTTTATTCAGCTATAAAAAAGAACTTCAAAAATTGTAGGAAATGTTAAAATTTGGAACAAATTATGTTAAGTTAGGTAACGCAAGCCAAGAAAGACAGCTATTGCATGTTCTCTCTCATATGTAGAGAGATGTATGTTTATATGTATGTAAATAAGGGATGAGATAGTATTGCTATGATTCTAGATATGAGTTCACAGATAGGGTGATAACACATGATAAGAAAGAAGAAAGGACAAAAGGAAACATGAAGTATTAAAGGCAAAAGGAGCATATATTGGGGTGAGGGGACAAGAGGAGAGGAGCAAGAGAAACAACAACAAAAACTCAATCTAGGTTTTATGTCATTTCATGAACCTGCAGACACAACACTGTAGAAATTTTCATTTTCTTAAACAACTATTACCAGAATAAGTCCCCAACCATAGAATTCAGGAAGGGCTTAAGTAGGAATAGACGAGAGAGAAAAAAACAGGGATAGAAAGGGACTTTATCCACTGGGGAAGGGTAAAGTCACCACAATTCAAAATGACAGCAATGAAGGCTGTGCCACTCCCCAGAAGGTATTTCTTGGGTTTTGCAAACAAATCAGAAATGCATGCCCCTTTAAGACATTAGAACCAAAGAGGGGTGTTGTTCCAAAACGGAGTGGTATCTTGTCATCAGAAAAAAGGCACAGAGCCAGACTTTAGACTTTTTTCTTTGCCATGCCACATAATCTCACTATATCCTTGGCAAACCTCCCTCTCAACATCTCAACATCTTGAGGCCTCTCTCAACACATCTGTGAAATGCAATGAGTGCTGGAGTACACCAGGAGTGGATGACATCAAACTTTAGACAGTACCTATGGTGGTGAAATTATTACATGACAGGCATCATATTCTGATGAAGAGCTCAAATTCTATCCCGTGGAGAGGTGTTTGAAAACCACAAAGGGACAAATAGGAGCCAAGAAGCATGTACTGTGTTACAAACAAGGACAGCACCATATAAACCTAGAGAGTCGAGCTCTAGGCAAGAAACAAAACCAGGTTTTTTAAAAAACTGACATAGAACACATAAAGCTGCCAGCCGTTAGGATTTCTTCATGTCTATCTCCAGCCATCATGTTTGTTCTCTTGGCATCACTGAAGAATTATTTTTTTAAGAGTTGTGAAGATCCTGAGACATCATGAGGTCCAGTCATCTTATGAAAATGTGAATCTTCCCCTACAAGGTCCATGCAGGTAGTTACCCAACTTCTACCTACATATTCCCAAAACCACCAAGCTTGTCACCTCTCAGGGAAGCTCACTCATGATGAACACTAGAAAAATGAGAAAATGATTTCATAGACTACATTGTATTCAGTTCTACCTCTTCTCTTTATGCAATAAAGTTGGATAATAAGGAAGAAAATGAAATTGTTCTGTAAGATTAGGATGGCCAACTTGCTGACTGGGACTGAACAGTTTCCTAGGATATGAGAGTTTCTGGTGCTAAAACCAGGCATCTTAGGATGGCTGGTCACATAGAGATTCATTTAACAGACAGTACAAAGGATACGTACTCTCGTCAAACAACTACACTCTTCGGCAGTAAGTCCTTCTGGGAAGCACTATCTCTCAGATTAAAGAGCTGCAGAATATGGTGGGTCTATCCCTTCATGTTTGGCTCTGCCAGGGTCACATTTCTCAGTATGATTATTTTATTTTACTTATATGGAGTGTGAGAAGTGGGACTGATTTAGTATTCTGGGGAAATATAAAAAAAAAAAAACATTTCTTGGGTTAGTTGGGAAATCACATGAGGATACCATGCTCTATAGACAACAATATGTCCATCACACAAAATCCATGCAACTGAACTATTAAAATGGTCAGTCTTGATAAATTAAAGGATATATAAGAGGGCTGTGATCAGTATTCTCAGATCAAAAAATTCAGGTAACTTAATCTAAAAAAAAAAAAAAAAAAAAAAAAAAACATTAAATTTAGGGACCGGGGCAAGTGTTTGGCACTTTCTGTGCAAGTATGAAGAGCTCAAACCCCCAGCACCTACATATATACTGGGTCTCATACAGGCTCCCATACACACACACACACACACACACACACACACACACACACACACACACACAACACATTAAATCTTCCTTTAACAAAAAACAGGCATGACATTCATTAAAAATGTACAATGAGGGGATCCTAACCTTTTTAGATTTGTTCACTGAAATGTATTTGATAAGATTCAAAGAGCTCCATGGGTGGATAATTTCAGAGGTAAGTCAACAGAGACCACCCTAGGGAGCTGGTCTCCTTGGGAATGGATAGTGAGAATATAGGGATTCCTAAGAATGTTTTGACAACAAATGAGAGAATACTAAAAAGGAAAGAAAGAGAAATATAAGGGAAATGGAAGTTTGCCTCTGGGAGCCTTTAGCTCTATAAGTTCAGAGCCATAAAACCATATATACGAGCCATTTTTTTTAACAATTCATTAAAGAGTTATAGAGTCAAGGTTCCCAGAGTGAAAACATCTATCTTCCCCTTGGGCAAGAGAAACCACCATTCCTGGTTTCTGGCCTCAAAATTAATCAAGGAAACAAAAAGAGGAAAATACTAGTAGAGGGAAAAGGTGAAGAGAGAAGACACACACGCATGTGGACTCCGACACGAAGGTGCTTTCTTTAGAGTGCGGGCACCTTGACTTCATAGGAAACAAGCACTTCCTCCAGGCCATCATTTTCCTATGGGGAAAGAATATGAAGAGCACTCAGGACTGATTTCTTAAATAACAAACCTTATCTACAAGTACAAACTTGCCATCTAGTTGTAACTGGCTTGCATGGATTCCATTTGGAATAATGATGAAGTTCAAAAGGTTAATCAACTTATTAATATTTTAAAAGAAGGGAACTTTTCTTTCCCAGATGGCTTAACAGGTGACTCCTATAAATTACACAGTACATTACAGCGGGTATCCGCTAGCCCAGTTATAGTAAAGAGTCTGTCAACATTTCCATTAAAAAGCCCTACTTTCAAAGTTTATAACTCGGCCATAAAACTCTGCTCCAAACTGGGCCTTGGCTTTCTAGTTGAAATCTCAACTTCACAGCAAACTCCTTTTTCTTTCTCCTTCTTTCTTCTCTTCCTCCCCCTTTTTCCTCAAGTAACAAAGTTTTTTTTACAAAACATTGCTCTAGTTTTAATTGTGTTAAAAGAGGACTTTCCCATAAGGAAATCTTTAACCTACTTTATACTCAAGTACTTTTTTTTTTGCTGAGGTATTTGGGGATATGTTTCCCCCCTTTTTTTCCAGAAATTGTCAGCAATAAAGATGGTTCTAATCACAGTCCTCCAAATTATAATGAAGATGTGGGTTTCATGAGAGGGGATTTTATCAGAGAAATGTTTCACCTTATTTTATTTATTTTGGTTTAGTTTTGGGTTTTCGAGGTAGGGTCTCACTCTATCCCAGGCTGACCTGGAATTCACTATGCAGTCCCAAGATGGCCTTGAACTCATGGCAATCCTCCTACCTTGCCTCCTGAGTGCTGGGATGAAAGGCATGTACCACCACACCCAGCTGCTCACCTTATTTTATGAATTCCAAATGTCTGCATTTAATCTCATCCCCTAAAGGTAAAGCAATGGCATGAGTCCCATTATTTTATCGAACTGTGCAGAGCCTTGGGGAACAAAGCATTTCCAGAGAGAGTTTAAGGCCACCAGGGTGGAGAGAGAGACAACACACAAAGTATGAAATGACAAGCAAGGTGCACAGGTGACGAGCAGAGGTCGGCTCATTCCAAGTCCAGTTGGTCACAGCCTGGGGAGTTTTTATGGCCTATTCAAGGCTGTGATGCAGACTAAACAAAGTGTCCTTCACTCTCACCATGACATCCTCCACAGCCAGGCCAGAGGGTGGAGAAGACACAGGCAACAGCCAACTCTGCTCAGACCAGAGCCCATGGCCTCACTGCCACTGACCTTGGAGCTTCACCCCAACTCATCCCACCCCCAATTCCCATCTCAGACAGAAAGTTAAGCCACAAAGGGGAATTGTCTGCCAATGTAGAGAAGGGAGTGTCCAGGAATGGGGTCAAAACACTCTAAGGGGGACAAACAAGGACAGAGAAGCTTTCAGTGGTACTTGGCCAATTTTCCCCCCAACACACAAGCCAAAAGGGTGCGTCTGAAAATGCTTCAGAAAGACAGTGGTCTTTCTCAGGACATCAGCATTTGTCATGATGCAAAATTAGCAGCTTTTAAAGTGAGACATTATCCTTCCCCTGATGAAAGATGTCTACTGGCACAGAGCAACCAGTCTTCCTCTTTACCCAGAGAGAAACCATTCAGCCCCCCACCTACTTCAGGAAAAAAGACTGAGACGCTTGCATTGCTCATGGGACATTTTGGCTTGAGAAATGTGCCAATGGCCGGTGCTAAGATTTATCTACTGAGCTCCCCCTGAGTACATCTGTGCAAGAGTCCCACTCATTTATCCCATACTCCAGGCTGAGTGCCGTCTCAAATGCTTTTCATAGATTTTTGTTCCCATACTTGCTCATTAGTCAAGGTACCTGGCTTACAGGAAAACTATGCCCCTTTACAGCTCATCTTTTCCTCCTTGGAGTGCTGGAGTCATGTCATAATACTTGAATTTGTGATATACATCATCATTTCCATAGCAATAGAAATAGCAGCCGTTGAAAAAACAGGACTTGTGTTTCAAAAAAGAAAAGAACTGGAAAGAACATTGAGAGAACTGCTGGTTCTACCTCCCACAGACAGGTACACAGCGAAGCAGATGAATGTTTTCAGTCAACCTAGTGTGGCTCTCCTTGTGGTTCTGAAATGAAGCATTTGATTCTTGCCCTCCTGTACAAGCCAGAAGCACTTTGGGTGACTTTTCCATCATTTCCCTGCAGCAATTTTCTCCATGTCTTTGACTGATGGAAAATGCCATACATTTAGCCTATGGTCACCTTTACAGTCAGTTTTACCTTGATTTGCCTAAGTAGCATATCTTGTTATAATTTAAATTTATCAAAAACTCAAGTTTTTCTAGGTGAAAAAGTAAGTTATTCAATTATATTCATGAAATAATTTTTCATTCTGACAAATAAATCAAATTACTAACTCTTTAAATGTTCTTCTTAAAGTTGACAAATTCATCTTAATAACTCTCTTTTTGCTACATTGTGATACACTATTCATATTGCTTCATGTTTTAATTTCCATATGGGACTCAAAGCATTGAATAAGTATTCTGAAAACCCCTATTCTCATCCTGCTTTCACTACCTAAGGGCCTCTTGCCAAGGCAAGTAAGTACTTTAGGCTCTAATGCTCCCAGCTTTATGATCACTACCTACAACACAGGAGTTACTAGAAATAAAAAATAATACATGTGAAAGACCTTGTAATTTCTATTGTATATAAGTAGCAAGTATAAATGTTTTTAGAGCCCAGTGAGAGCCCTCCCAGCACTCGGGAGGCAGAGGTAGGAGGATCGCCAAGAGTTTGAGGTCACCCTGATTCTACATGTGAATTCTAGGTCAGCCTGAGCAAGACCTTACTTTGAAAAACCACATAAGTAAATAAATAAATGTTTTTAGAATTAAGAATATACCTACTAGTATTGGAGGTTGCTACCTAGTCTGGGCAGAGGTGGTCACCACTCCACAATGACAGTCTTCGATCATCACCTTGCTTTTTAATGAAAACCAGAACCAGAAAATAAAGTGATGAAAGCAAATTTCGTTCAGGAACTATTGCAACAAGTAGAGGAAGGTCTCAGAATAAAACTAAGCTCAAGTCCATACCCAGGCATAAGTGGAGACTGATTACCAAGGAACAATTTAGGGCTAAGGTTGGGGTGTAAATGGGAAATTAAGACATCAAAGATAGGGGAAATTCTTGCTAAACTGTCCTAATATTATTCCTGCTGAAAGCAAGTCAGTATATAAGAGTTCAGATATCCAACGAAATATGAGGAATTTTAACAGATATCACGAACCATCAGATAACAAGGTTGGGTATGGTCTCAGCAAACTGACTTAGTTTGATTCTTGCTAAAGCTGGGCTATGCAAGCCCAGGAAGCATGACAAAATCTACTGAGAAAAGAGCACAGATGCCACTTTTTGAACCCAGGATAAATTTCAAGGGTCCACTGCCTTCCCTGTCCTTGCAACTGACACATATGAATATGTAGGTTCTAGTTAATAGACTGGAAAACTGACAAACTTTCTTAAAACAAAAGGAATATGTGAAGTGAACTTTTAGTAAAGCATAATGCTATTCTCCTGTGAGTTCTTCCTTTCGCTTTTCTGATATTTTGAATTCTATTATTATTTCTCTTAACACCACAACTTCAATAAGACAATCTACCAAATACAGAAATGAAATTTACATTGCCTCACCCAATATTTCACTGCAAAATTCCATGTTAATCTAGAGTCTTCATTATTTGAATGTAGCCTTTAAGTTTCCCTCTAGACAAGGAGACTAAATAAACATATAGATAGAATATATACATATATGTGATATGTGTGTGTGTATATATATATATATATATATATATATATATATATATATTATGTACATATATTTACTAGTGTATATCTCTTTCTGTACCTCTCTACCACTTCCATCAAAAGAACATTCCTTTGTCTTCTCTACTCGATCTTACCAAAAGGGCCAGAATCAATTCCATTTATCATCCCTTCCTATCATGTATATGGGTTAGTTTATGAGGAATCTGTTCTCCTGGTATTCAACTTTTACCATATCCTTGTATCCCAAATTGTTCTTGTGTCTCTTCTAATCAATACTTCCTTTCTGGTTTAGTTTTTCTGACATTTCCTTCCATAGCTGAACAAATCCTGGCCTTGTTTCCATTTAGTATTTGCCTCACATGGTTTTTTCAAATCTGGGAATCTGCATACTGATTTGGGGCCAGGAATCCTTCACAGAGTTTGATTAGCTCAACTGCAGTGTTCATAGCCATAAGATCTTGCTGTGCACTAGAGCTGGATAGACTGTTCTAAATGCTGACAATTCTCTTGAAAGAAAATGGGGTTTCCAGGGTTTGGAAGTAAATTGATCAAGGATATACTTACAGCTAGACAGACTCAGGAACTTGCATATCCCTGGCAATTTATGTGTTCTTTCTAATAAGATACCTATGCTTGCACACACTTCTCGTTGTATGAGCCCATTCTTCTCTTCTTTCCATATTTCTCTTCTCTCACCTTATTATCATTTAAGTCAACCATTCAATTGATAAACTCATTATCTTCCCTTTCGCACCATTTTTGTCTTGTGTTTGCCATAAAAGTCACAAGATGAAAGCTAATCCAGTTTTTATTAAATTACTGACATGTGTATTTTTGATTTACAAGTCTTACTGCCTCATCTTATATAAAGAATGTCACATTTTTTTGTGTGTGTGAGAGAGAGCAAGAGCGAGAGAGAGAATTGGAGGGCTAGGGCCTCCAGCCAGTGCAATCAAACTCCACATACATGCGCCACCTCATGCGCATGTGTGACCTTGTACACTTGTGTCACCTAATGTGTCTGGCTTATGTGGGACCTGGAGAGTTGAATATGGGTCCTTAGGCTTTGCAGGCAAGTGCCTTAACCACTAAGCCATCTCTCCAGTCCAAAGAATATCACAATATTTTTGATAGAAAAGTTTTCTTTTTAAAATCTTGGGTTTCTGCTAGGCCTGGGTACAGGCCTGTAATCTGAGCTCTTGGGAGGTTGAGGGAAGAGAATGAAAATTCAAGGCCTGCCTGGGCAACCTAGTGAAACCCTGTTTCAGATAAAATAAAAACTCAAAAGAAATCAAGGGATATAGCTCAGTGGTAGAATATTTGCCTAGCAAGTGCAAGATCCTAGGTTCAAACCCTAATGTCAATAAAAATAAAATAAAAATATATACATCAGTTTTCCTTTAGTGTAATTGCTTTAAATTTATTTTCGTTTAGATTTTCTCAGTTTCATAATTATTATTGGTAATATTCTAAAATTCTATTCAATGCATTATGATTCATAGAAAAATGTATCACGTATACATTGTCTATTTATAGTACACCTATATTTGTGTCCTACAAATATAAAATTGCCTCAAAAAACTTTTCATGCAGTTCTCATAGATAAAAAAGGAAAAGTCTTTATAAGAAAGAAAGAAGACTTCCATTTTGCTTACTACTGATAAGAATGAATTAAACCTACTGCTTACACTATTGCACTTGTAACTTTTGGAAGAATTTTCCACAGACTAGTGTGTGGCTCCTATATTTTGAACTTTGTTTCCTGTCTGTACCATGTGCTTCTCCTGCCTGTCATGGCTTAGCATTATGACTTCCTTGCAACTTCATGTTAAAACATGGGACAAGAGAGTCATGTCAGTGAATAGAAGGTATATTGTCATGTTATTCCCGATGGGAAAACTAAAAATCATGTTCATAAAATAGTATACAAACTAGAAATGTAGCTTAAAAAACCCACACTAATTGAACATACATTCAACATCTACTTATCCGGATCCACAAATTATATGTCACTTCATTACCATTTAACATAAAAGTAAATTCAGATAGAAACAATGTGCATAACCTACATTAGTTAAATATATATTCAAACTTTAAAAATACTATGATCACAGAAATGCACTTATAGAGCCCCTCTCAGGGCTTTGAAATATATCTGGTAAACAAGAGGGGCTCTGAAATACAAGCTTTATTTCCTTTCGTACATGTTTGTCTCTGATAGTTTAGCCATGAAACCACCCTCCCTGAACAGTTTTCAAGATGAATGAAAGCCAAACCAAGCTAAAACAAAAGGAGGGTTATCCAACAAAAGTTAATGTGCTAATAGGAATCAATTTCATAGGCAAGGACATCAAAGCTAATGGACTTTAGAATTCTTAATATCTGCATTTTTAAATATTTTTTCATCTGCGGATAGACACTTGTTTATAGTAATTACTCAACATGAGTGTTGAAATTGATTAGTGAATAAATAAGTGCTATTAAAAACCAGAATTTTTTTTCAGTTTCCTGAATAAATCTAAGTAGGAAACACAAGTGTGTTAGCCAAACATGTAGTCAGTATGTGTTAACTACAGATCATCAAGGTGCTGTCCCTGTGCAAGTGTTTTTATAATGATCCATGTGTAACTAAGCCCTTAATTAACCAAAGGAGTCAGATAATTATCTTGGGCCTTGGAAAAGTAAGATAACACATATGGATCACCATAAACTCTGAACATTTCAATAGAGTGCTCTTTCAAAGCATTTCAAATTATATGCTATATTCCTTTTGTATTTCTAATGTTGGGAATAAAGCCTAAAAATCAAAAACAAATGCAGCATTTATAAATATAGCCTTGATAAGTAAAACCGAGTGTGTGGTAGGTAGGAGAAAGAGCCAAATTCATGATCCTTGAAATTGCAATGTCTGCCCACACCTGTCAAAGAAGTTGTAATTCAAGTGATGGTATTCTCAAACAGAGATTGTTGTCTGACATGAACAACAGTTTCTATCCAAATAAAAATATTTTTTAAAACTCCTGGATGTGAATCCAATATGGAAATGGATTTGAAATAAACATTAAACATTTTGTCATCTGTTGCTCTGCTGAGTCACTGAAAAATATCCTCCCCAAATGTTCATATTTTCAGACTAATTGGTCCATGGCTGCCAGACATGAAAAAGAAAGAAAATCTGAAAGTCAATGATTCCACTAAGTTGTAAAAGATGCATCACAGACACACTCCTATGTGAAGATGAAGCTGGGGATTAACACTGGAGTCAAACCAGGGTAAACATTCCTAGGTTGTCAGAACATTTTATCCATCAATTAATCATAATCAGCACATTCCAATAACTTTGATTAATTAAATCCTTAAATTTTTTAAATCTCAAAACTTCTACCAAAAGACATTTACATATCTAATCTTTAGAGGACATTGTTTTTTAGTGAGTTTCAGAAACATGAGGAAGAATTTGAGCAAGACATGACAAGACCAAGGGGATGGAATAGGAGACAATTTGGAGTTTTTGACAGATACATGAGACTTGAGAAAGAGAAAACTAGATCATCAAAGAGCTCTAGCACTGTTTCTAACATTACAGCCTATCCTTTCCTCTGTGGAGTATAGCTAGAGCAAGCCAAGGGAGTTAGAGTTGCCTCCTTCCTGCCTACCCTTACTGCTACTTCCAGAGTCATAATCTGTCACCGGGTTTAAAGGTATCTGAGACCCGAGACCCTAATCTCATTTGCAAGGTCACCTGTGCCACTTTCATAGATTTAGTGTTATTCTGGGTCAAACGCATATTAACCTCAGGGCATATGGAGTGATGTAAATGGGAAATAGAGGCAGACACAGGGGAATAATTGCAGCAATAGTTCTAGAAATCATAAAGTTTAATGTGTGTGTGTGTGTGTGTGTGTGTGTGTGTGTGTGTGGTGTTTGTGGAAACAAAGGACTTACTGCCACCATATTCATTTAAAAAAAAAAAAAAAAACAACTTGAGTGAGAAATAGTGATTCATATCTGCAATGCCAGCATTTGGAAGGCAGAGACAATGTTACGAGACTCATACAACTAAGTTTAAGCCTTACAATAAAACTACAGTAGCCCAGTCATTGTGGTATGGGTGAAAAAACAGGCACATAGATCAATAGAACAAAATTGGACTCCAGACACAGAACTGCACACATAAAACAACACCCAAGATATTTCAGTTGATAAACCATCTCATCAGCAAATATATATAGGATAATTGGAAGTAAAACTTCAAAATAAGATGCACTTCATACTTTGCTCAATATTCAAAGTTAACTAAAAAAAGAATTGTAGATCAAGAGTAAAAGAAAAAACTATAAAACTTCTAGAAAATACATTTTTTAAATATTTATGAACTTATTCTAGGCAAAAACTTCTCACATAAGACATCCAAAATTATGAACAATAAGATTAAAGAAAAAACCTGACAAATTCGCTATCACCAAAATTATAAACAGCTTCACTTTCAAATATAGGCTTAAAAAAAAAAAACACATGCTGGAAGGATTTATAACACAAATACCTGGCAAATGACATATTAAAAAATTTAGCTGGGCGTGGTGGCACACGCCTTTAATCCCAGCACTCGGGAGGCCTAGAGATAGTAGGATTGCCGTGAGTTCGAGGACACCCTGAGAATACAGAGTGAACTCCAGGTCAGCCTGAACTAGAGTGAGACCCTACCTCGAAAAACCAAAAAAAAAAAAAAATTAAAACTTCCCAAATTCAATAAGAAAAACCTAATTTTATTTTTTTTTGTTTTTTGTTTGTTTGTTTGTTTGTTTTGTTTTTCAAGGTAGGGTCTCACTGTAACCCAGGCTGACCTGGAATTCACTCTGTATTCTCAGGGTGGCCTCGAACTCATGGTGATCCTCCTACCTCTGCCTTCCAAGTGCTGGGATTAAAGGCATGCACCAGAAAAGGAGGAAAAAAAAGGAACAAAAATATTTGAAGACAACTTGCCTAAGAAGATATGTGAGTTAAATAAAAACTCAATATCATTAGTGGATGGGGAAATGCCTCCTGTTTCAGGAGATCCTGCTGCATATCTATTACAGTGGGTTAACAAAAATCACTACCAAATACTGACAGTGAAGGTATGAAGCCAAATTGTGATATGATAAATACAAGAAACCATACTCTAAAGGTTGTCCTATAAATGGTTTCATTTATATGATATTCTAGAAAAGACAAATCTAGAGAGACAGAAATCATATTAGTGATTCTCATGGGCTGGAGTAGGGAGAAGAGATTTTCAGAGTGGTGAAAAATGCCCTGTTTCCTGGCTGTGGTGGCCACTGCATAATTACGTAAGTTTGTTGAAATTCATAGAACTAGGCATCTAAAAAGAAAGAAATTTATAATATATAAATTATATCTTAATCAAAAAAGGATTGCAATGAATCCAAAATTAATTCTATACAAAATATCCTACACATGGATTTCTATTGACATTTATTCAGATTGAATAAGAATTTCATGTATTATGTGAATTACTGAGATTTACTTTCACAATGGGTTTTCAAGTGAATAAAATACATATTTTCCCTAAGTGTACCACCAATCAAAGTTGTTCAAAGGTAAGGCATCATTTAGTAATACCATGATTAATTGGTTTCTATAGCAATTGCCTGTGATGTTATTTAATAGTCATTGATCCAAATATTCAAGAACTATTTCATGAATACTGCTAGACAAGAAGTCTATAAAAGGATCCTCAGTTCTGGGTCATTGTGATGTACCTCAGTATTTTCCAATAAATTTTCAGAATATTTGGTCAAGTGAGACCAAGTATTAGAAAATTAGCTCCAAGCTTATCTAGGCTGGGCTGTAATGACAGTGCTGTTTAGTAGAAGATAACATCTTAGAGCACAATGGCACTGTTGCAGTCAGCTCCATGCTGCTGGGACAAACATGCAGCCAGACACAGCTTATGGAAGGAAGGGATTTATTTCAGGCTTACAGAGTAAAAGTTGGTGGAAGAACCTGGCTCCCTTTCATAGATCCAAGCAAAGAGACATCGCTAACAACCAGCACCACAAAATGTAATCCTCCAGAGCTCAAACTGCCCTCCATACACATTTGGGCTAAAATGTAGATCCACTTCCAAACACACACTGGGGCTGAACCCCAAGATTTTCCCCCAGTGATACACCCCTTCTAACAGGGTTCTGCCTCCTAGGGGCTGAAGTTGTACACTCAATTTTAATAAAACACCTGAGTCTATGGGGGGACATACATTTACACAATCACATTCAAACTACAACAGACATCAAGAAGAGATCAATACACAGAGAACATGTAAAACTTACTCACGGCTGTGTAAGTGGTCCACTTACAATAACTTGGGTTACTCAAAAGCAAACTACAAAAAAGGCAATATAAAATCTATTTATTTATTTATAATGATTTATTTTAAAAGTGAGCAGAAGCATGGGCTTCGGAGTCACAACTTCTTTGCTGAAGATACCTCAGCTTGTAAGCCAGTGGCCCTAAATTTTGCTCCCACTGTGCCCAAACTAAACTTGATATTTTCCTTCCTTCTCACCTCCATGTTTGAAATAAACAACCCACCAGTTTCAACAGGCTATTACTACCAACACAAATTCACCAAAACTGTGAGAGTTCCTGAAAGGCACTCTGACTTCATAGGTGGCTTCACAGGTCAGAGGACAACCTTCAGTGTGGGTCCTCACTTTCTACCTCATCTGTGGCAGGTTCTCTCATTCTTGTTATTCTTTACTGCTTTCCCCAAAGCAAGTAGTCAGCAAGTTTTCAAGAAATTCTGTCTCCTCCTGGATTACAGAAGCCTGCCTTAGCTTCTGGCTTTTACATCAGATCTAGGAATCTGAACTCCATTCTCAGGCTTGAGCAGAAAAGAACTTTATCTACTGAGTGAGTCATCTCCCTAGACCCTTGAAGTTATTAATAATTTTCAAACAAAGATTCCACCTTTTCTTTTTGTACTGGACTTAAAAATTACATAACTCTTTCTAACTCCTTAAATACCAAAACTCAAATGAGGATTCAGAGTTGTTCTTTGAATATACATACTTAGACACATGTTTGACTAGAATTAAACAAATATATTTCATAACACTTGAAAATTTTCAGAGTTAGCATAAGGCATGGTGGTGTACATCTGTAATTCCAGTATTAAGAGGTTGAGGCTAGAGGATTGTGAGTTTGTGGCTAGCCTGATCTATATAATAAGTTTGAGATCTACCTTGGATGTATAGTGATAACCTTGCTTTAAAAAATAAGGAAAAAAATAACTTCTAATAGACTAGAGCTAGAAAATTTTCATACTGGGCTCATAAGCTTTCTAGGAGCTTCTGGAGTTAGATATGCTGCAAGGACAATTCTGAGTGTTTGGGGCATTCATTCCTTCCAAATAGAGCAGAGTATAGAAAAAACAATATACTTTTCTTTTAATGTGATCATGGTATCTCTCTATGGAAGAACATATTTTAATTTAATACTTAGCATTCATGTTAATCTCATTCATTCTTACTCATAAAGGTTTTACATATTAATTCATTAATTCATTCAATAAATATATAGTGAGAAACTACTGTGTCCCTGGTATTGTGCTTAATGAGGAATAAAAAATAAAGACAAAATTAAACAACAGAATACACAAAAATTCACTTAAATAATCACTCTTGATCTTCTCATTTATAGCCTTTATAACCCTGTTACTGTTTCCTCACAGCACTGATTTTTTTCTTGTTTTTATAGTATTGATTTTTTTTTCTTTTTTTTTTCTTTTTTTTGGGGGGTTTTTCAAGGTAGGGTCTCACTCTGTTCCAGGCTGACCTGGAATTAGCTATGTAGTCTCAGGGTGGCCTCGAACTCATGGCAATCCTCCTACCTCTGCCTCCCGAGTGCTGGGATCAAAGGCGTGCGCCACCACGCCCGGCTTTATAGTATTGATTTTTAATCTATGAACCTGAAAGAAAAATTACCACATATAAACTTTATTTAATAACAAAATAATATGGGTTTATATTCTTAAAAGATCAGGTCTTATGATGCAATAATTAGAGAAAGTTGGCTTGAAAAGTGGCCTAGGCAGTTTGAAAGGTACTCAGTAAGTGGTTAGCATTGCTCCTAACATAAACCATGCCACCTTTCTTCCCTGTGTATTAAATAGCATGCACTATCATAGTGCCTCAGAGCTGGCTCCCAGCCCAGTCAGCTCCTGCCTTCGGCAGGGCGCAGGGCAGCCGTGTCTTTTATAAGTGGGCTAAAAGCATTTGGCTTGCATCTCAAATGCTGAGTCTTTCTGCAAGATGGCAAATACATAACCCAAGTGCTTTGGAGCGGAGCTGATTTTAAAAGCTTTGGAGCAACTGAACCTTCTCTTAATTGTGGCCCAAACGAAAACCACTTGGTCCCCTTCATCCTCAGCAGCACAGCTAGGGCACAGTGGCTCTGGAAAAAAGCGTCTCCGTCCTCCATTCGAAAGCATTTCTGCTGGGCGTGGTGGTGCATACCCTTACTCCCAACACTTTGGAGGTAGAAGTAGGAGGATCACCATGAGTTCCAGGCCACCCTGAAACTACAGAGTGAACTCCAGGTCAGCCTGGGCTGGAGTGAAACCCTACCCCCCCAAAAAAAAAAAAAGAAAGAAACAAAGAAAAGGAAAGGAAAGAAAAGGAAAGGAAAGGAAGAAAAGAAAGAGAAAAAAAGAAAAGAAAAGAAAAGAAAAGAAAAGAAAAGAAAAGAAAAGAAAAGAAAAGAAAAGAAAAGAAAAGAAAAGAAAAGAAAAAGCCTGTTTCCCCATCAGCTTTTGGGCTGAGAAAGTGACAACTGGTTGGAATTAAGCTGAACCTGGAAACATCTTGGGGTTCATTTTTATTTCAGGCTACAGAATCAACAAGTGCTATTTTTCTGGGCTTGGCAAAGGAGAGCAATGTGAAGGTATCAAAGAGCACTCATAATTGAACCGTGAAGGAAGGGTCATAACCCCGTGGTAGCTCTGCAGGGTGAAGGTAGTTCCAGCAGAGAAGATGGGGGGAGGGGCTTTTCTTCCTCCCCCAGACTATGACCTCTTCTCTTGCTTTTTAAAGGAACCCCTATTTTTGTGAGATCTGCCAATTTTCTATCCCAGAATTCCACCCCACATTTGGACACATGACCAACAGGAGCCAATCATGATCTTCCTGCAGGATTTCTCACGTGATCTAAAGGGAAGGCGCTGCCTTTCATCTCTATACTGAAAGGAGTCTGGTGGAACCCGCAGGCTACAGAGATGAGGCCTAACATAGAGGCAGAAGCCATCAGAACTGCTGAGAAGGGAGCTCTGCTGTACCTACCATTCCTGAACCTGTTCTCTCAGAGGCTGCTACTCTGTTCAAACCCTTGTTTCAGTACATCAGCTAAAGCATCCCTCTATTATGTCTGCGTCACTTACCATGGTGAGTCCATTAGCTTTCTGATCCTTACAAGTTGAAGAGTCCTGAACACTTGCCCTCCTCCTGCTTAGAAGACTACCTGACTACAACCATAGAATCCAAGAGGATGAGAGAAACAGGAAGCCTTCCTCCAACCAGTGTACTTGCTTATGGCCTGTCAAATTCATGGGAGCAATTAGATGAGGACCTGATGCTCTTTACTGTGTGGAGTGGCCACATCAGTTCAAGCCTATGAGGTAGCAAACATGCAGAAGAGGATGACAGGCGAGGAGAGAGGAAGGAAGAATGACTAAGGCGCCTGCTCAAAGGCAGAACTCTACTCCGCATACCAATAACAAAACAGAAGTGTGCTTCTGTCCACACACTTCGATTTCCATCACTGGTTTGCTGCCTTCTCCCCATCAGTAGTGGGGATTAGTGTGAATTAGTAACGTCAATCCACAGGGAGAAAACAAACTAAGCCAATGTCATTCACACTACTGTGGGAGAGAGCACCCTGTTGGGACTTCAATCCATATGAAAATTTCATAAACATGTTAACCCAACAAAACAAGATGAGATGCAGATATTGTAAAACCAAGAAAATGAATTGACAATTCAGCTAAATAATAAAATCACTTACCAAACCAAAAATAAATAAATGAGTAAGGAGCTGGAGAGATGGCTTAGTGATTAAGGCGTTGGCCTGTGAAGCCAAAGGACCCAGGTTTGGTTCCCCAGGACCCATGTAAGCCAGATGTGCAAGGTGGCCCATGCATCTGGAGTTCAATTATAGTGGCTGAAGGCCCTGGCATACCCATTTTCTCCCTATCTCCCGCCTCCCTCTTTCTATCTCTCTCAAATACAATAAAATTTTAGAAAGATTAAAAAAGATAAGAAGACCTGGGGTAATTCCTATAAACGTAGAGCAAAAGGGCAGAGAAAAGCAAAAAGACAAAAAAATACCCAGAATAAGGCCAGGCTTTCAGTCTGCTGTTCGTACATATTATATGTTCAAACATATAAGCTGATTCCAAGATTACTAGGAGAAATTTTCCCAAAATGAAAAAAAGCACGAATCTGCTGGTTAAAAAAATATACACTGTATCATGGATATACCTGATATGTTTGTCTGGTATCCACTTCCCTCGGCTTTCATTTAGTTATCCACATCTCTGGTGATTTCTATGCTTTAGACATGGATGAAGCCAGATCCAATACCAAGTGTAGGTTTAAGTCAGTGACAAGTCTTCAGTCTCAATCATTTTTCCTCTTAAGAGAATCTGCTTTGTGTGTCTATAACTAAGACATTGTCTTGTCATGGGTATTCTGCAACTTCACTTTAATGTGTCTGTCTAGGCCCTGATTTACTTTTATTTTTAATTGACTAGAATTTAGCATATGTAGCTGTTTAGTAAGGTCAGCTCAAACAAGCTCAGAGAAGCCCACAAAGCCGGTCATTTATGTCCTCCCTAATGGTATATTCAGCTAAGTCACACTAGCAACGTGAAATCAGCTGTGATGACAATTTTTACACCACAGACATTAACAAACACCACAAATTGGGGCCTTGAGTACATTTTTTTTTTAATTAGAAACTTGAGGGTGAGGTCTGGGAAGAGTTAAAGGCACTTGATTGCAAAGCCTGATATCACAGGTTTGATCCCCCAATACCCACATAAAGCCAGATGCACAAAATGGTGCACATGTCTGAAGTTTGCAATGGCAGGAAGCCTTGGTGGGACCAAATTAATTCTCCCTTTCTCTCTCTCTCCATCTCAAATAAATATAAAATATCAAAAAACCTATAGAGTGATTGTCAATTTTAGAAAAGTTCTAAGCCATTACATTTTCAAATATTGTCCCATCTGCATTCTCTTTTTAAGAATTCTTTCTTCTATATCTCTTAAACTTTTTTTAATTTTTTAAATTCCTTTGTGACACATTCTCAATTAATCTTAGATAATCACTGTTCTGACAATGGACTAATTGGTTCTTTGGGTGTATGTAATCTATTATCTAACTCAATACCAGGAGATATCATGACATGACTTTATTCACGAAATTCTATATGTCCTTCAGATTTACCCTTCATGGAGTTCTGTTCATAATGTCTCCATTGTTTTATTGTTTTAATGACTTGAAACACAGTTGTTTTATAGCTCTCTCGGTTTGCTCTATTACCTCACATGTGTAGAGTATTTACATTCTTAGCCGGGCATGGTGGCATATGCCTCTAATCCAAGCACCTGGGAGGCAGAGGTAAGAGAATCACTGTGAGTTCAAGGCCAGCCTGAGACTATATATAGTGAATTCTAGCTCAGCCTGGGTGAGAGCAAGACCTTACCTTGAAAAACCAAAAGAAAATAAAAGAAATATTAACTTTTTTTTTTTTTTTTTTTTTTTTTTTTTTTTCGAGGTAGGGTATCACTCTGTCTCAGGCTGACCTGGAATTCACTATGCAGTCTCAGGGTGGCCTCAAACTCATGGCGATCCTCCTACCTCTGTCTCCCAAGTGCTGGGATTAAAGGCGTGCACCACCACGCCTGGCTTTTAAGAAAAGAAATATTAACATTTTTGTTTAGAATCTATTGACTCTTTTCAAGATAGTTTTTTAGCAATAAGTTTGTTTTATTTGCCTCCCACTCTACTCCTACTACCCTTAAAATACCTGCATACTCTGGGGTGGGAAAGTCTTACAGCAGAATAATTTTAGTTTTTCTTCATTCTGAAATAAATTGTGAAGTTAACTTCTCAGTTTGGACATCCCTGGATTAAATTAATTACCTCAATTCTAACTTCACATCAATTTTTGGTGGCCAGGAAGCTTTAATATTTCTCATGTTTTCTCATCCAGAATTCCAAAATGTAACGAATTTTCTAGACATACCACCTGAGCCAGTTAGTAGGCTTTTACTAGTCTCACTTTACCAAAAAAACGGGTTTTTCTTTCCAGAACCCTGTGTTTGAGCAGAGTTCTCTGTTCTAGCTCCCTGCCTCACTCAGTACCATGTTTACGTTAACATTAAATCCCTAGCTTCCAAACTAATCCCTTTACAGCCTAATAGCTTTCAAAAACTTCACCTTGTCTCCTCAGAAGTTTATTACCTGAGTCTACATGTTATCGTGCAAGAACTGATCTGTTTTTAAATCAATTTATATATTTGAATTTTCTTTTTATAAATTGTATCTAGCATGTCTATGTTTTCATAACTGGAGGATTGCAGGGCAGATAGAATTTATATTAAATCAACCGACCTGCTGCCAGAACCAGAACAAAATCCTTTTCTCATAAAAACATGCAACTCTTTTAATCTATTTGTTTATGTGCATAGAGAACATTCTAGAACAACAACCACTTAATGATAATGATTGCATTTCCAGAGATAAGTTATGTTTGTTTAACTTTTCATGCATTGGTGTCAATTGATTGGCTATTTTGGCAATTGGCTTGTCTTATTTTTACTAAAAAAAAAGTCATTTTAGATAAATGTTAGTGACTTTCCATATCTATTGGATAAAGACCAACTTCCTTAACATGCAAAACAAGGATATTTACGATTTGATTTCTCTCTGCCTGTTGAGATTCATTTCTCAATGGTTTCCCCATACTCCCTCCTTTCTGGCTCACCCGACAACCCAGCATTTCCCACACATGCCTCTCACTGCCACATTCTCATGACTTTATTGAGACTCCACCCTTGGCTAAAGTTTCCTCAGCATGTCCTCACCTTCCCAGCAGGTTCCAATATTACTCACACTCCAAGGCCACTTCTTTCTTCAAACCTCTTCATAACCCTTTACGTCCTCTCTCAGTCTTACCTAGACCTAAACATACATCCCTTGCCATATTAGATCACATTTATTTATCTGTCTGTTTCCTCCTTTGGGGAAGGGCAAAGACTATGTCTCCCATTTTTTATGCCTCATTTATCCAATAAATGAGTTCATGAATGAATAAATGAAATGAATGTTCACCTCTTGCTGAGTTAAAAGCAGATTTCTCAAGGATTTCATATAAGGCTGTGGGTGGGATGCAGGTCCATTTTTGGATGCCAGATAATTATTTGTTTCTTATTTTGGGTAGTAGTAAATTGGTACATTTGGCAGCACTAAATTACTATTAAAATTACTTAAGAAGAAATAGCCAGTAGTATTCTGTAATGCCTTATACATAAATTACCTTTAGTTGTCAAAACACTCTGGTAATCCGCATTTAACTTGATTCATTGAGAAGAATGGATAAATAGTCATGCGTCCAGTCAGAAAACTAATGTTTAGAGTGTTAAAGCATTGTCCAGAGACTTGAGGAAACAATTTTGACTTAATGTGTTCTATTGCTCAGCCAAGTTACCTGTGTTCTACAGCTATATAGGAATCCCCACTGGGATAGAAGTCATCATGTCAAGTATCACACTGGGATGGTAAGATAGCCAGGCCCAGATCTGCATGGGGAAACCAGCTAAGGCCTGATTTGATAAGTGCTTCTGGCATCCATATGTAGCCTCAGTTTCTGCATATTCAAAATGAATGGGTTATAATCTCTTGATGAATCATGAAATAGGTCTGAGAATTTGCTGAAGGAGCCATGCCTAGTTCAAGTTCTCCATTTCTTTCTTAGCCACAGTTCTTAACTTCTGTCAATGCCTACAGCCCTGCCATTGGTGGAACTAGACATACATTCATACTTTATTCTTTTTATCATGATTCCTTCTTACTGTAAATGCTTCTATTTAGAGGTCAAAGGAAATAGTTATAAAACTGAAGACAGTCAGACTTAACAAAAAAAAAAATGACTGAAATTGCTCAATTCATAATAGCTAAGAACTGGAATCAACCCAGATGTCCAACGTTAGATGCATGGATAACCAAGATGTGGTATATCTACACAATGGAGTTCTACACAGCAGTAAGGAAAAATGACACCATGAAATTTGATGAAAAATAGTCGAACTTAAAACAGATCATTCTCAGCAAACTCACCCAGTCACAGAGAGACAATCATCACATGGTCTCACTCATCTGTGGCTCTTAACCTGAATCTGCCTGAGATGCTGACATACCAAATAGGCATCTTGAGGACCGGACAATCAGGAGAGTGGAGCAGAAGGCAAGAGTAAGGGGGGGGGGTGGCACAAAACTAGACCCAAATGGAACTGGTACCATAAAATTCTATATCCTGAAAGATAGATAAAAGGTTGAACCTTCGTCAGGTCCTTAGAGGGAACACCTGAACCCAAGGGCCCTGGAAAGGGTATCATGAAGACTAACCTTAATCTTCTCCTGTTTCTTTCTCTTTTCTCTCTTTCTCTTTTATATTACCTTTTTTTTTCTTCCTGCTTTTCCCTTGGTGCTGGCCTGTAACTCCCAATACCATGATGTGGTTAACATCCACAATGAGCTGTTGATCAGAGAGACCTACAAGGTCTCCCATAAGAAGACAGACTTCTGTCAGACCACTTGATGACCCACCAAAGGTTAATGGTAAGACCCTACTGCCAAAGGCACCATATGCTATTGATACAGAACATGGAGAGACCTGGCTGGAATCTGGAAAAGAGCCAGTCCCTGGACAGTTAGCTTGTCTAGTGACAGAAGGTGCTACATGAGCTACTGGGGGAAAATGACCAACATCTGTCCAAGTAACGCGTGGTCTAAGCTACTCAGCAGCAAACAACCTGACATGATGCTCACACAAGTGCAATAGTTGCACACAGCCATGGTGGGTAACCAACTGCTCTTGAATTGTCTAACGGATCCATTCAGTGGAACAGAACTCATAGCTGGAACTGGATAACAAGTCAGAACCATATCCAAAAAATGAGTTTGCTCTCCCAATACCAAGCTCCCACCAATCTTGGGCTACAAGAGGGCCTACGTCTGTGAAATTCTCTCTAAACTATAAAGGTTATGCCATTTATCCAGTGCTGACTTTACTCTCTGTTGGAGAATCTTCTTCTCTTTTACAAATGGACACAGAACCTGAGGAGAGAATTAGCCCATTGCACCTCACCAGGGCCCCAGCTGAAACCATAGAGTAATTGGAGAAATGAGAAAGAGTGCTGCTTTCTTGGTGTACCTGGTATCAGCACAAGGGTGAAGGAGATAGACACAGAGAACACTCAACTCCTACCAAACCAGAGAACCAGAGTCACAGAGGCTCCCAAGATGTCATCACTGAAGTGGACCTATAACAATCCCAATATGGCTCAGGGAAATTTGTGGAAGAGGGGGTGGAAAGATTGTTAGAGCCACAAATTGGGACACTATGCACAGAGACATTGTCTCTTCCCCATAACTGATTGATACCCCCACTATGAACCATCCACAATCCACATGGGGATAACTGGCATCCCCAATAAGGAGGGTCCTTTTAGAGGGAAGTGGACAGGGGAGGCTAAGGATGGTACCAACATGTGCTGTTTATACGCTGAGTACATACATAACTAATAAAGAAAAAATGACAGCAATTTAATCATGTCCAAAAAACAAATAGAAAACCATTATCACCAAACATAGTTTGCAAACCTAACAGACATGTCTCCCTAGTTTCTATTTCCCCTGACTCCTTGCATGCCAACAACTTTTCTCCTTTTTTGTTTTGTCAAGGTAGGGTCTCACTCTAGCCCAGACTGACCTGGTACTCACACTGTAGTCCCAGGCTGGCCTTAAACTCACAGCAATCTTTCTGAGTGCTCAGATTAAAGGTGTGCATCACCCCGCCTGGCCACCAATAACTTTTTATTTAGTTAAAAAAATGTAATTTCATCATTCATCAATTTTTTAAACAAAAATATCTAATTATCCAAATGTAAACTGGAAATATTTGATTTTTCAAACTTTAAATATTTTTATTTATTTATATGCAAAGAGAGAGACAGGCAAAGAGAGAGAAGGAAAAAGAATGGGCACACCAGGACCTCTTGCCACAGCAAACAAACTCCAGATGCATGTGCCATTTTATGCATTTGGCTTTACCTGGGTACTGGGAAATTGAATCTAGGCTAGAATTGTTTGCAAGTGCCTTTAACTGCGGAGCCATTTCTGCAGCCCACATATTTTTCTTATTGTTTCATTTTCACAGACTTTAACACCTTATAGGAAGTAGAAAGTATTCTTTTCTTCTTACACAATTATCAGGAAGCTATACTCTAATTTGAGTAGAAGAACTAATCTCTATTACCTAACACACCTTGAAGTGCTTCCATCAGTGGACAATAAAGGTATCAAATCAAAACACCACCCAAACTTAGAGGGAAAAACATGGAGGCACACTTCCCATGCATTCATTTGCCATCTTTGTCCAGGAGGGGCTACAGGTGATTGGCTTCAACTCTGCATAATTGTTTTAGACTTTATCGTCTAAAAAAATAGTAAAGGGCTTTCTTCAAATAAAGGAATGAAACCCAGACCTTCGATCAAAGCATGGGATGGGGACAGACACAAGCACTGTCTGTAGTGACAGTTCCTACAGCTGATAAATAAAAAACTCTACAGTGCTGACAAGCTGGACTTGACCTATAAATGTGGCACAGAGCCGAAGAAGGAAAGTTGAGTAAAACTGCTCAGTTTGTTTTACTTTTCTGGTGAAATGATCATTTGTTTCCAAATAGTCCCAAAGCTCATGCCTTTAATGGCCATGACTCCACTGTACTGGCATGCTTCTGAGGGCTTTGCCTGTTCCCTAATTATCAAAGAAAGCTGCTGGAATTTATTAAGAAATTATAATTAATATCCAACGTACCTTCAAAATCAAGTTTGGTAGTATACTTCTTGTTTGCATCAATGATAGACTCCTTTGATTTGCTCTGAAATAGAGTAGAATTAAACAATTACTGGAACCACCTGTGTCCAAGACAAGGCAGCCAGTTATTTTCGAGTAATTGCTGTCCCATGACTAACCTTAAAAGTACTTCAAATGGCCATATAAGAGCAAATCAAAGCCAGTATAATTAACAAAATATGATTCCCCAAGTTTGGTGCAGCTGTTTCATTGGCTTAGATGTTATACAAATTCACACTTTCTTGGGGATGGAGAGATGCTTACAAAATTCACACTATTCCGGACTGTTGTAGAAAGTGAAGTACGGACAAAATAAGTAAAAAATTCAGCTAAGTCTTATTTAAGATTCAGGACTCATAGTCCTTTTCACTGGTAATTTAACTGCTCACTAATCCAAGACAAATCATTGTTACAATGGTTCACTATGGTAAAAATATTACTCAGTGTGGTCAAAATTGAAGGCTCACATTTCAAATCAACTTTAGTGGAGATGATGCCTAAATCTGGATATATTATATCTTAACATCTCTGTATCTCATTTTCCTTCCTTGAAAGTCAATTTTTTTCTAATAAAGTTTTGTCTATCATCTGTTGTTCTTTAATATGTCTCAGGATGACTCCAAAGCTTATGTGTTTCACAAATATGGTACCCATCCCTTCTTACACATGCATGCCTACACACACATAAGTTTTCCTCCAGCCTAGAATCTTGATTATAATCTTAATGCTAGGATTATAATGTGTAATTTACTTCCATGATAAGCTATCTTCCCTATGATATAATGAGCCTTACCAATATGCAAATAGGAAGTATCACAAATGATTGGGTACACACATACATTTAGGAATTATACACACTCTATATCTGTGTATCTGTATGTACACATAAAATCACCTAGAGGAGAGGGAAGTAAGGGACAGAGACAAAGAAAGAAAGATTGGAGGTCCTCACCCAATCCAACAAAATAATAAGCAGAAATCAGTGCACATTCCTTCCTATATTTATGTCAGGCCTTGTACATGCAAATCAACACTGTGACATGACTAAAGGAGAGAGCATGAGGAGTAAGTGCTACTGAGAGACAATTAGGTAGGGGAGGGGGACAAGGTTCCACACTTATGAAAAAGACTCAGTGTCCATCACTAAGATCATCTTGAGAAGTAAGCAGATGTGTCCACAACAGTCACAGTGTAGTGTAGAATTGTTAACAGAAGCCTCCGTCTGAGGCATAGAAGTGTTAGTCCTGACCCTTTTGCTGCGTAACACTATGGACACATAAGTAGAAAACACTTCAGATTAGGATGTGGGTGACAAGTAGAAAACTAGTGTAGCCCTACTGTGAGAAAAGAATCAAAGAAATCTAAAGTTTTCAAACATTGCGATGCTTTCTGGAGAAATTGATGGGGCTCATTTTGTATGATTGACAATAATGAACTATCTTCAGTGGATGCCACAGAGAGGCATGTTTGGGTTGAGGGGAGGAAGAACAGGCACTCTCCCTTCTCTCCATTGGTAATTCTCCCCTTCTTCTTCATCACCTTCCAATCCAGTATGTCTCTCAAAATCTTAAAGATAGTCCCCAACACCATTGAGAAATAAAAATGACCTCTAAGCTTTCTCCCCTCTAAAAACTTCTACTTTCCCTCCTGATCTCCACCAAAGCCACCATTATCTTGGCTTCTTCTCTTGTTCACTTAGTGTTAGGCAATTCTTAGGACTCCAGAGATGAATAAGGCCAAGTGATCATTCTTGACATATCCTAGACAGGATTTGGAATCATCTAAGAGTCACACAAAGAGTCTTAACTAAGGAGGTAAGACCCACCCTCAATGTGAGGGGCAATGTGAGGACTGGGATATGAAACTGAATGAAAAGTGGGGAAAGGAAGAAACCAGTTGATCCTGAGCATTCATCACTCTCTGCTTCCCGACTATGGACACAATATAACCAGTTTGTTGCTACTGCCAAGGCTAGAGTCATTCCACCATGACTGACTGCACCCTCAAATTGTGAGCCAAAATAAACCCTGCCTCATTACATTGCTTTTGTCAAGTATTTTGTCACAGCCATGATACTTATGGTTGTAAAGTACACATGATTAAAATATAATGCAATGCAGTTATACACAAGTATTGGTCATTCATGAGAGACAAGCATCCAAATAAGTTTGCTGAATCAGAGAAAATTTCCCAAAAAAGTGGAGTTCACTTGTATTTCCCTGAAATGGATCTAAAGAAAGTTTGAAGATAATGAAAAATGGGAGAAAGAATGCTCTCAGCATAGGGAATGGTAACTGTAGGCAAAGAAATATTTTCTAGGTAGCTAGAGGAGAGATAGCAGTGCTCACTAGGAACTTTTTTAAAGCAAGACTCTTTTCTCATTAGTATGTATACTCCCTTAATGCTTATTTTCCTACACATAAGGAGTTGTCAATAAGTTGTATTTATTATTATTTAGCTGGCTAGGACAAATATAATAGGCAAGAAAGGATAATTATATTATCTGATCTTCATACTTAGATTACCAAGAGCAGAGCTGGGACAGTAAGCTGGTGGTTGTTTGAAAACAAGTGGTATTGTTTGAATGTGAAACGGACCTCAATAAGCTCATATGTTTGAGCACTTTGACCTTCTTCATGGTTCTGTTCCAGAAGGCTGTAGATCCTTTTGGAAATCGGGCCTAGCTGGCAGATAAAGGGCCACAGGTCCTAGGGATTGAGGGTATTAGGTCAGTTCTGCTTGAGATCTCTGCTATCTGTCCAGCACTGTAACAAGCAGTTGTTGAAGGCTCCCACTGCCATACGCCAAGCCCACAGGCATACCTTCTCCACCACAATGGACTAATATCCACTGAACTGTGAGCCAACCAATTTTATGATGTTTCCAGGGAGAATAAGGAGTCTATCAGGAACTGGGCTAGGTCATTCATGTTACATTCTGAAAAAGAATCAGACTATATTCTGCCTATATGCTGACTATTTAATTGGAGCATAATTCAAAAGTAATGAACTCATTTGTTTGACAGAGAAAAATTCAAGATAGCATAGGAATCAAGCTGTGTCATGGTTACTACTAATTGCATTTAGCCAGATTTATAGTGCAAGAAAGCAGAAAGTAGAGCAAAAAGACGTTTTTAAAAGGAGCATGTGACAAAGCAAGCATGAGCAAGTTTCAGGCAGACAAAATGAATGTAGATAAGCAGCTTTAAGCAGTAACTTTTAATGAATGAATTATTAAAGAGACACCATGCACTTTAGACAAGGACAATGGGAAAGTCTTCAAGGACAGGACCCCATTCATGCATCACATCAGACAAAAAAAATGCTAATTCGTTTAACAGGAGAGAGCCTAAAACAATCATGCCTGAAAAGGTAGAGCCTCCAGGGCCCCCTGTTCCAACAGAACTTCCTAAAGAAATGTTTTCTCAGGCTGAGATTCCCTGGAACTCTGAGGCCACTAAAGCCAACATCCCAGGGGAGCCATGCTACATCTCCAAACAGCCGCAGAACCTGGCCTCGTTCATATGGTGCTCATTTTGTAGGCATGCAGAATGCAAGGACTATGGGGTCATGGAGACATGTGTCAAAGACCCAGAAAGCTGTTGAGACCACCAAGTAGCAGAGAATGTCCTGCAAATGGGTGCTAAGAAGATGTTGCAAAGCCATGAAGGTAAAGGTTAGTTGCAATGGAGAGCCCATGATACTGAAATGTCAGGAACATATGATATCCACTGAAGAGACCTATAGGCATCAAGTGGAGCCATCCCAAGAAAGAGACTATATATTCTGTAAGCAACAATATAAGGAGGGTATCCAAGCCCATTCTAGCCAAAATTATGGTACCATGAGCCCCAGATACTGGATATAGAGTTACAGGTTCCTACTTGGTTTTAGCCTTGTTCTATTCCAGTTTTTGTTCTGGCTTTCCTCCTGTTTCTCCCTTTTACATTGGGAATGCTTTTTCTACATCATTGTATATTTGAAGTATATGACATTTTTATTTTACAGTTAAGAGATTACTTTTAGTCTCTGAAGAAACTAGACTTTTGAACAGTGTTGTAACTATAATACCATGGAAACTTTTGAAATTGGATATTTTTTGTACTATGAGATGGTTATAAGACTATTGAGAAGCCGGGCATGGTGGGGCATGCCTTTAATCCCAGCACTTGGGAGGCAGAAGTAGGAGGATCACTGTGAGTTTGAGGCCACCCTGAGACTACATAGTGAATTCCAGGTCAGCCTGAACTAGAGTGAGACCCTACCTTGAACCCCCAAAAAAAAAAAAACTATTGAGCAAGAGATAGAATGCTACAGTTTGAATGTAAAGGTCATGTGTTTGAACATTTGATCCCAATCTGATGGCACTGGGTTAGGAGGCTATTGAACTATGAGGCACATCTGGAAGATGAAAGAACATAGAGAAAGGCCTTAAAGACTTAATGCAGACACTTCTTGAAGCCCAAGCTCTCTGTTTGGGGTCAGGACCATATCATAAGCAGCTGCTCATGTTCCCACTGCCAGGGACAAAGCCCACCATGATAAACTGATGTCATTCTCTGAACCACGAGCCAAAATAAATATTTCCTCCCCTAAATTGTTTCTGTTATGTGTTCTATCACAAAAATGAGAAAATCCAACTAATAGAATCACATTTACAAAAACCTGGACAGTTGATAGGCCATGATGGAAAGGCATAGACTTTGGACTCAGACCAACCTATATTTGAAGCCCAACCCAGTGACCACAAAAATATCTTTTGAGTCTCATCTTTAATCTACTAGTACTTAACTCACAGTTACAAAGTGTGGTGTAGTTTAACTGAGTTAATATAAGTGAAACTCCAGAAAACTGCCTGTATATATTAAGTAGCCCATTAATTATACATCTGGATAAGAATCAGAGAAGAGACTCTGAACTGAAAATTAAGGAGTTGAAGAAGGATTTTATTAGCATTACCATTGGTAAAACTGATATGCATTTTTCACTTAATAAAAAAAGGTCCATAGGGGATTACTGAACTTTGTTAATACATGAAGCTCAGATTAGAGCTACCTGGCTCAGTTACCAGTGCAAATTTGTCATTCCCAACAACTGCTATTCATTGTTGTCCCTGCATCCCTTTGGCTACAGTCTGTAGCGTGAAGAGTCTGAGAAATCTAACTCTGCAAAAGAGTAGTCATCATCATTCACTGCACAGTCAAGCGAGGAAATTTTAACTAAATATAGCTATTTGTTAAAAACATAAAGTAGGTAAAATGGCAGAGAAAACAGAACCCACCTAACTTAACACATCCATATGGTAGGAATATTTAAATGTGGTAAAGGGACTAAGAGCAAATGAACAAGAATTCATTAGTATTTTCATCTGATGCAAAATGACAGTGGCTGCTTGGGAAGCGCAAGGAGCACTGGTTTAGAAACCAACAGATGGCAAGGGGAGGGGTGAATTGTTGTTATTCAGTGAATATAAAGATTTTGTTATAAAATGAAAAACTGCTAGAGCTCTGCTGTACAACTTAGGACTTACAGGCAACAATTACTATTCACTCTAAAACATGTTAAGAGGACAGATTGCATGTTACGTACTCTTCCCCGACCCAAAAACAAGGAAGAAGGGGAAGCAAAGAACACAAAGAAACTTTAGAGGTAACAGTTATGCTTAGTACTTTAGTTGTAATGATTTTATCAGTCTGGCATGCATGTATCCAAATCCATCAGGATATATACATTAAATGTGTCCATTTTTAAATCTTTATATTCATTGGAGTACAATTCTCCTACCTCATATCCCCCACACCAATGCCATCTGCTAGTTTCTAAACTAGAGCTCCTTGATGAAGCAAACTCACCAGTTCCCACCCACTTACCATACCTCAATAAATCTAAACAGGGGTCCTAGCATTGTGATATGCAACTCATTTCTTCAGTACCAGCCCCATTCAACCCTTGCTTTCAAATAACTCCATCCGTTAGCTATCTTTCCTGTATGTCTACCAAACGAGCTATATCTCAATAAATACAGTCCCCTGTATTCAACTTTAGTCCTTGCCCAAGTGGTTCTGTATTTACTAGGTCCAATTGTTTTTCTCATCTATAAGGCCATAGCTTTCCCCATCCAATCAAGGCACTGGAAGCACGGAAGTTTCCCACATTCAACCTACTCTAGCATGTGCCAGACCAATCCAAGCTAAGCCATTAGGTCCTCATGCCCCAGGAGTTAAGTCATCTGGTTACATTTCAGTTGATGATATGTGTCTGTTTGTCTCCTCTAATGACTTGTAAGGCCTTGGGGGTCGAGCTCATGTCTAATCTTCACTGCATACATCTGAACACCCCTGAATACATCATTACTGTACATTACTCCAATCCAATGGGGACTCAATAAAAACTTGTTGACTGACTGATTTAGCACGGGATGATTATTACGTAAGTCACTTTGGTAAATAAATTTCAAATAATGACCAACTCACACAAATGTTTTACTAGCTCACCCTCCCCATGGAATTAATATAAAGAATGAAAATCAGCAGTCATTTCTACTTGCTCAACATTAAATGTTAACTCACCCCAAGAGAGTAGCTGTTTTCAAGCCTAATTTCAAGTCTAAATGTCTAACATGGTTGTCATTCTTGGTGACATGCTGGGAAGAGTCAAGAACTAAGGTATCAAACTAAGTTACTTCCACAGGTTATTAACCCCAATCGCAAAGATCATTATTTCCAGTTCATTACAGATGATAAGAATAATAATTTTGACAGCTTATTTTAATTTATGTTTATTTAATGAGAGGTCACTTATTCTCAAAGACATATAACAAAAACAATTTGATAATCAAATTTTATAATTTTCTATTTTACTTAAGTAAAACTGGTTAGAAATCTTAATTTGATTTGTATAACTCTTTAATAGCTGAAATAACACAATACATAGGAATGAAGCCATGAAAATAATCACCTGCCTGTGTATATATCTGAAATGAAAAAAAATGCTATTTCTCTTTCTCATCTGTTTTTTTTTTTTTTCTAATTCTTTTCAATTGGTCTGTATTGGGAAAGAAGGCTGCATGTAATTTTACATGTCCTCTCCAAGTTATTTTAGCTCACTGATGTGAGGACAGAGAGATGGTGATATGGCTCATAGTTCAAGGTTTAAAAACAAGTAGGTATATGGCCTAGTTTTATGGGAGACAAAATTTCATTTTGAACAATGATTTGGGCCAAATATTTTTAACATTAACTTAGTTTTTCTCCTCATGTGGTATAAATAGTTTATATTTTAAACTACCAGTTTGGATGATAAAGTTTAAATACCAATTTAAAGGGAAATATTTTAGGAAATATTAAAATTCTTAAAAATTGCTACAGAGTGCTACACAGATAATAATTCTATTTGACTTATTTCAGAATGTTCATGAAAAAAAGTGGGTTAGCTTGTCCTCAGTATGCTGTCAAAAGATAATCTGCTTTTGGTGCTCTGAGATCTTTTCAGCAAGTAACAGGTTTAATCACATAAAACACTTGCAACGTTTTGGATCCCAGAAGGCTTCTTCAAGGCAGGCACAGTCTGATTCACCATGACAGCTTCTTCAGGGGTGTATCTTAAGAAGCAGTAACTGCTACTTGGGAGCCTTGCAGGTGAGAAGACAAGCAGTAGCAAAGGAGCTCGAACAGAGAATCAGTCAGGAAAAGAAACACTACAGGTCTCAAGGGCAATGAAATGAGTATTTAAAGTGTGTTTGACTTCTAGCTTGGTCTCTACATCTTCCTCTCCTATGAATAAATAGCAGATGCAACAAATTTCTAAATTTGAGACTTACTGAGGTAAACTTCATTTTCAATGCATTGGACTTCCAATCTCTCTTTTGTACATATCAATGGAAATAGTATTTGAATGAAAAAAATTCTCTGTCAGAAAAAAAGAAGGACCATGATCTCATATCAGAATAAAGTTAACAAATGTCACTGAGGTGACTGGTGATGAGTGACGGTCATACCCAGTTTACTTTTCACAGTTGGCAGATCAAAGTTTCTTCATTTGGGATACAACTTGCAGTTAGCTTAGCCTTGGAGAATGCTTTCACATCATATGAAGTCTCTCTGGGGTCTGCTGTTTCACAGGCATAGAAACGGGCAGGACAAATGTCAAACACAGTAGGACAAAATGATTAATGGTTACATCTCAATCTAGTGGCCTTTTAAAACACATGATTAAATACTGAGGGGATACAATTATAAAAGATACATAGAAACATAATAAATTATCAAACTCATGGAATAATGGACTTTGGAGATCATAAGACACTAAGAGGTAACTGTGTCCAATACCCTTTCTGATTCATGTCTGATTTTTCAGCCATCCCATGATGAACATCTGTGATCCTGCTAGAGCCATGACATAGCTGTCTCAGAAATCCTTTCCTTATCTGCAACTATAAGCCTAGCCTCACCCATACTGCCATGTCCTACTCCTTGAAACTAAATAAAACAAACTAAAATCCCTCCACTATCTAACATTCTTCAACTATTTGAAGATGGTCTCCTTTTTACTCCACCATCACCACCTCCAAGTCTTGTTAATCCCCTATAGAATTCTTTATAAGTCTGCAGTTCAATTTCTCACTCTTCTGATGAGGGTCCCTTATTACAATTCAACTTAGCTAGGTTCCTATCAGAATAGAAACTTTAGTTGGAGAGATTGCTCAGTGGTTAAAGGCACTTGCTTACAAAGCCTGAGGCTTGGGTTCGATTCGCCAGTACCCACATAAACTAAACCATAAAGTGGCGCATGTATCTGTAAAATTCTTTTAAGTTCTGTTGCAGCAACAGGTGGCCCTGGTGCACCCATACCCCCCCTCATCTCATATAAATTACACTTTTAAAAAATAAAAATAGATAGCCAAATATAGTGTCTCCCTTGCTCCATGTGCTATTTTTCCCTTGATTCAACCAAGATCTCATAAGCTGCTATAATTTGTGCTCTATTTCTCTATCCTAGGCTAGCTAATGTTTATTTAGTACTTTATGCTTTATGAATTGCTAACCCTCTCATTGCCCTTGACATCAAGTTAGAATAATAATATTAATTTTATCATTTTCATAAGAAGAAACTGTTTTTCATCAATTAAGTGAATTTTATTCTATGTGTGGAAGGGTGTGTGTGTGTGTGTGTGTGTGTGTGTGTGTGTGTGTGTGTGTACAGATGCTAGTGCATGTATGTGCACATGTGTGGAGGCCAGGGGTCAATGTAAGGTATTTTCCTCAATCACTCCTCACCTTATTTTTTGAGGCTGGACCTCTCACTGAACCTGAAGTTCATTGATTCTACTAGACCAGCTGGTCAGCAAACCCCAGAGATATCCTGGTTCTGCCTCCTCAACACTAGGATCACAGGTATGTACTGTTACCCTTAGCTTGTGATATAAGTGCTGGGGATCTGAACTTGGGTCCTCACGCTTGTAGGACAAGCACTTTACCAAATAAGGCTTCTCCCCAGCCCCAAAAATCAGATGCAAAGTGAGGACCTAAATCCAGGCTCTCTGAAAACAAATCATATGCAATGTAATGACACATAACTAGAAAGGGCAGAAATTACAGTTTCTTAATCTATCAGTGAAGCAATCATACCCTGAGGTGGAATAAGGGCACCATAGCATGCTGTCACGTCACTCCTACTCAAAATGATCACAACCTAATCTTTTATTTATCCACTCCACATTCCTGCCCATATTTGACAGAATGATCTGTTGTTCCTGACCTTATTATTTATTTTGAATTCAAGACCACATTCTCAATATTCCAGCCTTCAGAAACTTTCCCTGTCCTCCAAAATTGCCCAAAAGTACTGAACTCTCACTCAAGTTCTTTTTGAGTTCAGAACACATCTTATATGCTTTTCATTATTGAATCTTAAATATCATCTACTATTGATTTCACCTATGTGATCATCCAATGAATTTATTTATATATACATATTTTATATACTTATATACATCTATACGTGCATACATGTATGCATACATGAATATATGTGTGTATAGACACATACATACATATATGCCTGCATACGTTGTGTGTGTGTGTGTGTGTGTGTGTGTGTTTATATGTAAAAGACATGGGTTGAGACACCAGGGTCTTGGGATGCCTGGAGGCCTCTGTGACTTTCCTCCAACTCAGGAGCAGTGCATGACTCCCTAAGAAGCATAACAGAAATATCATGGAAGGAAGTTAGAGAATGTGTAGGGTTGACATCCTATTCAATGACATAACTTAATTTTGTATTGGAAAAAAATGATTGGTTTCCTATCACAAGTTGCAAGAACTACAGCAGTATTTAAGCTTACTAACTAGAGCCAAAATATATGAATTCTTAAGACATATTGCCTGAGTTAATAATATTCCATAAATCAGGATCCTTGGCTAAGGCTGGGCACTCAGGTATTAACCCAGTTGAGTTTTTTTCTATCTAGTATGTGTAGAGTTCCTCCACAAGCTCTCCAGAAGTCCCAGTACTTTATGTCTGCTGCCTGTCTTGGATCTCTCACTCCTCCTGGAAATACTTTATTTGGTTTCCAGGAGCCTACTTCAGATTTTCTGCTTACATTTCTAGATACATCTCCAATTTCTCTTCATGTCCTTGACATTTGAACTTTGAAGTATCCCAGACTTCTCTTTTCTACCCATATATATGCTCCTATGCTCCGATACTTTTTATAATATTTCATTTTTATTTATGAGAGAGAGAGAATAGGCATGCCAGGATCTCTAGCCACTGCAAACAAACTCCAGACGCATGTGCTGCCAGGTGCATCTGACTTATGTGCGATCTGGGGAATCGAACCTGAGTCCTTGGGCTTCAAAGGCAAGTGTCTTAACTGCTAAACCATCTCTCCAGCCCACCCTCCATGTTTCTATCCAAAGGCATTACCATTAGAGTATCTATACATTGATGCTGTGGCTCAGCTCAGCTAAAACATGGGCCTGAACACCAGCCTGGGCATTGGGTGCCTCCATCTGAATAAGTATCGAAGACTAGTTCCAAACTTCACATGCCAAACACAGAATTCCCCACAGCTGCCCATCCCCCGCCACCACCATGATTTAGCTCTTCCTGCAACCTTCCCATGGCAAGAAAGGGAAGTCGTTTTTCCCCCACACACCCTAGGCTAGAACCCTAAGTAATAGCTGAATCTTTTCTCAGGGAATCCTAGAACTCTAACATCAAAATATATTTGGAACCTCAGTTCCTCACCTCAGTCTAACCTTGATCCTCAGTCACAGAGATCCAGAAAGTCTTGGCATTTGTTATTACTCCTCACTACTCAAAATCCACCTCGGCTGTGGAGATAGCTCAGCAGTCAAAAGCACTTTCTTGCAAAGCCTGCCAGCCTGTGTCGGATTCCCCAGTACCCATGTAAAGCCAGAGGCACAAAAGTATATGTACCTGCAGCTGCAAGAGACCCTGGCATTCATGGATTCATTCATTCATTCTCTCTCTCAAATAAATAAAAATATTTTTAAAAAGCCACTTCAGTAAAGTTAAAACTAAAATCCTAAAATAATCTATAAATCCCAACATGACTCTGTGTTCAGGTACATTTTCTACTTCATCTTCTAGTATTTTCAACTTCACTCAATCCACTCCATTCACACCAGCAGCCTAGGATATCACAAGTATTACTATAGAAGGACCTTTGCACTTATCATTCCTCAACATAAACAGACTCCTTGGTGAGTCTTGGTGAGGCCCCTTGGTGAGCATGCTCATTTACTCTTTGTCTACACAGTCACCCCCTCAGTGATTCCCTGCTCATCCACTCTACCATCACAACCTCCTACACAAACCCAGTTCTCATACCACTCCCCTCTTCAAGTTTCAGAGCTCATCAATATCTCTCATGCTCCATCCTTTCTACATATTTGTCTCTTTTTCCAAACCTACTACTGGGATGTAGTTTTCAGAAAGACACAGAGATTTTGATAGGGTGATTATTGGTTGGTTGGTTGGCTACTGCATCCCTAGAGTCTAGAATAGTGCCTGGCACAGAACAGGTACTAAAAACATTTCATTTGGTTTTGTCAAATGAATAAATGATCTTCTGGTGCATCTTTTGTCAAAGAAAGAAAGAGGGTTAATGTTGATGACTTGGAGAAGTCATGGGATGTCCCAGTGCCACCTGTATCAAACCAGCTTTTTTTTTTTTTTTTTTTTTTTGGTTTTTCATGGTAGGGTTTCACTCTGGCCCAGGCTGACCTGGAATTAACTATGTAGTCTCAGGGTGGCCTCGAACTCACGACGATCCTCCAACCTCTGCCTGCCAAGTACTGGGATTAAAGGTGTGTGCCACCACACCCAGCTTTTTGATAACCAATGCTAGAATGCCTCTAGAGTTTCACACCCAGAAGGGCTGCCCACCACCACCCAGTGCCCTAATTCATCTGAGTTTTCCTTCCCAAACTTTTTTTTTCATTACAAAATTCTCTTTTAAAAGTATTCTTTCTCTGTGGGGGTATCCATCAGTTATGGGGGTGAGACAATGTCTCTGTGCATAATGACACAATTTATGGCTCTAACAATCTTTCCGCCCCCTCTTCAGCAAATTTCCCTAAGCCATGTTGGGTTCATTTTAGGTGTGTTTCAGTGACAAGGTCATGGGAATCTCTGTTTCTCTGGATATCTAGTTTGGTAGGAGTTGAGTGTTCTCTGTGTCTATCTCCTTCACCCCCGTGCTGATACCAGGTTCACTGAGAAAGTAGCACTCTTGCTCATTTCCCCAATTATTCTATGGGTTCAGTTGGTGCCCTGGTGAGGTGTGATGGGCTGATTCTCTCCTCAGGTTCTGCCTCCATCTGAAAAAGAGAAGCAAATTCTCCAGCAGAGAGTGAGGTCAGTGCAAGATACATGGATAACCATTATTATTTTAGAGAGAATTTAATAGGTGTAGGCCCTCTTGTATCCCACTGTTGGTGGGACCCTGATATTGGACAGCAGACTCTGAAGACTAACCTGCCCAGCCTCTTTTGAATTGCTTTCTTTCTGGTCAGTGCCTCCCACTGTGAGGACATTGGTCCCCTGTTAACTGTATGTGTGAACCTACCCCTTAGCAGGGTACCTGGGATCCTGTGAAAGCTCAATCAGTATTTGTCATACAGAGTAGCATTCATGGCTTTACTTTCTTGTCCTATTTTTAAAACTCAGAATTCTGCTTGTTCAGCAACGATCTTTAAACAGCCCTACCAGTTGTTCAGTAATTTCATTCTCTAGTTTTTGTAAGCTTGGAAGGATAGTGGTCAAAAGTCCAGAGCTCATATAGGATACTCAGATTCTACCATCTACTACTTGGACTTGAGCTTTCTTTCAAGGTGTTTTTCTAGCTAAACAACATTATAGGAAGCAGACACAAGCAATAGCAAAACAATAGACAAGCAGTCCTCTGCCCAGCTTGTGGATCTTTCTGTCTCTACCAATGCTTTTAAATATTTTATTCATGGTTGCTAGGAAGTTCTAAAAGTCTCAAGTTTATTTAAGCTTTTTGCTTTCTGTAATTATTAAAAACACAGGTCACTTTCTTATTCATTTTGTTGTTACATCTTTTGCTTTTTGTCTCTTATGTATAACTCTTGTTTTCTCTTGAGGGAGTTGAAATTTGGTCCCTAAATTCATCTAATTCTGGTCCTTCCCTTCCTCTGAGGATAAACGCAGCTGTTCTCTTAATATCACTTTTCAGAGTGCTCCCTGGATCTGAGTGCTTCCTGGCTCTGAGCCATGTTCTTCACTTCTCCAACTTGCAGAGGGCTTAAGCTCCTTAAATAGATCAAGTAATTTAAAGGTATTTATCAACAAAAATAAAACCAAGATATATCATAAACAAAATCTTTTAAAACTTTTTAAAATTTCAGTATTTGGTTTCCCTATATTATATTAATACAGAGAGGAAATTATACTTATTAAAATGGAGATATAAAGCCAGGCATGGTGTCTGATGCTTATAATCCCAGCACTTGGAAGACTGATGTAGGAGGATCATGAGTGCATGAAGCAGCCTAGACAAGATAATGAGTTCAAAGCCAGCCTAAGCTACCTAAGAAGACATGTCTCAAAAGTTCATTAACTCTGTAGTACACTAAATAAATAAAACATCATTTTAACAGTGTTTATATAGGGCTGGAGAGATGACTTAGCAGTTAAGGCACATGCCTGCAATGCCTAAGGACCCCAGTTTGATTCTCCAGGTCCCACATAAGCCTCATGCATAAGGGGGCACACGTGTCTAGAGTTCATTTGCAGTGGCTAGAGTCCCTGGCATGCCCATTCTCACTCTCCCTCTCTCTCTTTCCCTCTCTCTGTCTCTAATAAATAAATAAATAATAAAATCTTTTTAAAAAGTGTTTATATAAAAGTAACTCATAAAAATATTCAAACTCACTGATAAGAAACAATTATCATATTTCATTTTAGGATAGAGCTACCATCTGTATTGTGATATTCCATATTGAGAACATCCAAAATGGTCAGGTTTGGAATACTGTATGTTTAATCTTTTAAGTAGAACATTTTATGAGACTACCAAATTATTCAAGATACATTTGATGATACCCAAGACAAAAACCATACAAAATATTCTTGGCTTTGGGCCTGTCTGTATACAGCTACGTGACAGTTGGTGAGTCACTTTCCTATATGTAAGATTGTCAGTGAGTCATTCACCCATGGACAAGTATGTGGCAGATACAGTGAATCACTCTGACCAGAGCACAATCATGACCCTGGATATCATGCAGCACGGGCCCCACACATAGCCTTGCATGTCAATAGTCTTCTTTTTCTCTCTTGCTCATGTATCCTGAAAAGAACAGAAAAACTAAATACTCCTCACACATTTAAATTAAGATCTAAAAATTTCTGAAAATATATCTTCAATAGTAGATGTAAAATCCCTAAAATGTTATAAGTTAAACCATTATGAAGATTATTCTTTTAAGTTTATAGTTTAACACAAGATTGGTAACATTGGCTTTTGCTACCTTATACACCAAGAGAAAGCTTGTACGGCTGTTATCTATAGGCATTGAACAAATGTATTTTAAAATTTTTTTATTATTTTATTTATTTTTGGAGAGAGAGACAGAGAGAGACAGAAAGAGAGGGAGAGGGACACAGATAGAGATGGGCACGCCAGCAGTCTCTCAGTTGCTGTGAACAAAATCCAGATGCATGTGCCCCCTTGTGGCCAAGTGCAGCATTGCGCCCTTGCAACACTGCATCTGGCTAAACGTGGGACCTGGAGATTGGAACCGGATTCTTCGGCTTACCAGGCAGGCGCCTTAACTGTAAGCCATCTCTCCAGCCCTGAACAAATGTATTTTAAAAATTCTGCACCACCCCCTACCTCCAAAAAAAAACAAAAACATGTCTAAGACTAAGTACGTGCTCACTTCAGCAGCATGTATACTAAAGTTGGAGTGATTCAGAGATTAGCATGATCCCTGAGCAAGGATGACATACAAATTTGTGAAACATACAAGACCAGGTATATGCTTAAAGAGTCATAACTGGGCTGGAGATATGACTCAGCAGTTAAAAGTGCATGCTTGCAATGCCTGACAGCCCAGTTCAATTTCCCAGTACCCACATAAAGCCAAATGCACAAAGTGGCGCATGCATCTGGAGTTCATGTCAGTGGCAGGTGCACTCATACTCACTCTTTCTCTCCCTCCCCACTCCTTTCTCTCTCTCTCTCTCTCTCTGAAATAAGTAATTTTTAAAAAGGGTCATAACTCTCTAAAGCCATACCATCCTGAACATGCCCATCTCATCTGAGAGTCAGAACTAGCCTGCGCCACTTTGGATATTCTGAATTCAGAGTACCCTAAAGCAGCCCCAACTCCACCCCAAAAAGACAAAAGAGGAGAAAAAAGTGAGAGGTCTGGCCAACCAAAGATACGTGGACTGCAGAAGATGGGGTGGAAAGAATGTAAGCACCAGAGGATAGGGAAGAATGCTTTGGGAGACTGTCTTCCAACTTCATGTCCATCACTTCTTCACCTCGCAATGGCTAGTATCACCTCCACAAGACCTCCGCAACACTGAGCTCATCAACATTTCAACATAGATGACGGAGGTGGGCAAAAAAAAATTAATCAAGACAGAAGTAATAGTTGGTAAAAATGATTTCAATGGAAAGGAAACAGATGAGGGGAACTGTTGCAGACAGCTTCAGGTTCGCTGAGATGAACTTCCAGACCAGGCACAGTTATGGAGGAAGGGATATTATTTATTGAAGCTTACAGATCCAGGGGAAGTTCCATAACGGCAGAAGTAGCGGCCTGCTCTCACAAGGCCAGGCAGAGAGAGCAAAAGCCAACCAGCCACCACAGCACACAGAGCAAAACAAAACTACAGCCAAAAGGTCACACAGCAGACTTCAGGAACTCCTGCTAGACACATTTGCATATCTTTACAATGGAATCTCAAACCCATCACCACACCTTAAGACTGGTGCCCCCAGTGACCTTGCCTCTAGCAAGGTGATTGCAGATGCAAACTATAACTAATAAAAACACTGAATATATTGGGGACATATATTCAAACTACCACATTCCGCCCCTGGCCCCCAATATATTTTAGCTCCTGGCCCCAATAGATTTATAACTATCACACATTGTAAATTGTACTCAGTCCAATTTCAAAGGTTCTCACAGTCTTGATCAACTTAAGATAGTGAGTCCTGTAAAATCAAACAAGTTAAATACTTTCAACATGTAAAGGCACAGAGTAAACATTTTAACTGGTATAAGGCATAGCAAGGAGAGACTAAATAATGCAAACTCAACCACCATCAGCAGTCATCAAACTTCTGCAGTTCAAGTTCAATATAACCAGAGACTGACAGTCTCCAGGTTTTCAATCCCGTCCCTCCAGCTGGGCAGAGTCTCCAGGAAAACTTTCATCCCATGCCAACACTGCACTCCATGGTAGCCCTTTTGCACAGTCCTGGTATATCCAAAACATCTTCAGGTCTCCATGCAAACCCACGGTCCATCTTCCAAAAAGGCTCTTCCAGCCTATTCCTGAGGGTCTTCATGCCCTGCTTCATGCCGCATCTCAGCAGCGGCTCCTGGAACCGTGTGCAACTCATGACCATTCTATGCATTTTTCATATTTCCAAAACTAATACCAGGTGTGCAGGACACAGCCATATTCTAAATCCAGGGACAAAATAAACCATAGCCTTGAAAAGCAGGTTCCTTCTCCAGTCAACTCTTTCCAAAGAGTTTGCATTTCTAACAGTCTTTCCTCAGGCATCCTCTCCATTGTTTTAATGTAAATCAAGTCAGGCCACCTTCCTTCCACCTTCCTTAAGATTGCTAATGTGTCAACAATAGCAGCTTAATCAGTCTCAGTGCCTCTACTTTTAGCTTGCTTCAGGTTTTCCAACTCAAAATCTTAAAATCTCAGTCCGATATCTTTAGCCAAGCACATCAGTCCATTACAAATTTAACCTTGATCAAACTTTCTGGGCCTGGATAGCAGAACGTAGCCATCCCTTATGCCAGTAGCCCAGTTCCAACAAAGTCCTCTGTAGTCTTTCTTTCCCCTTAGAATCCACATAAGCCAAGCCTCGAAGTTCAGTACTATCTGCACTTAGCATTCTCAAACTCTCATCAGAATAGTCCATAAAACTTGGCTTACCACTCCAGAAGGCATCTTCAGTTGCAAGCACCAAGTCCATGCCCATTCCTCCAAAACAAAGGTTGCAAAAGACGAACATCCACACGGTCAGGTTCATCTCACCCCACACTCCTCGGTACCACTTTACTGTTGCAGACAGCTTCAGGTTCGCTGAGATGAACTTCCAGACCAGGCACAGTTATGGAGGAAGGGATATTTGACCTTGCCTCTAGCAAGGTGATTGCAGATGCAAACTATAAGTAATAAACCACTGAATATATTGGGGACATATATTCAAACTACCACATTCAAGGCCCCAATATATTTAGCTCCTGGCCCCCAATAGATTTATAACTATCACACATTGTAAATTGTACTCAGTCCAATTTCAAAGGTTCTCACAGTCTTGATCAACTTAAGATAGTGAGTCCTGTAAAATCAAACAAGTTAAATACTTTCAACATGTAAAGGCACAGAGTAAACATTTTAACTGGTATAAGGCATAGCAAAGAGAGACTAGAATAATGCAAACTCAACCACCATCAGCAGTCATCAAACTTCTGCAGTTCAAGTTCAATATAACCAGAGACTGACAGTCTCCAGGTTTTCAAATTCCGCCCCTCCAGCTGGGCAGAGTCTCCAGGGAAAACTTTCATCCCATGCCAACACTGCACTCCATGGTAGCCCTTTTGCACAGTCTGGTATATCCAAAACATCTTCAGGTCTCCATGCAAACCCACGGTCCATCTTCCAAAGGCTCTTCCAGCCTATTCCTGAGGGTCTTCATGCCCTGCCTCATGCCGCATCTCAGCAGCGGCTCCTGGAACCGTGTGCAACTCATGACCATTCCATGCATTTTCATATTTCCAAAACTAATACCAGGTGTGCAGGACACAGCCATATTCTAAATCAGGGACAAAATAAACCATAGCCTTGAAAAGCAGGTTCCTTCTCCAGTCAACTCTTTCCAAAGAGTTTGCATTTCTAACAGTCTTTCCTCAGGCATCCTCTCCCATGTTTTAATGTAAATCAAGTCAGGCCACCTTCCTTCCACCTTCCTTAAGATTGCTAATGTGTTGACAATAGCAGCTTAACCAAAACCAGTCTCAGTGCCTCTACTTTTAGCTTGCTTCAGGTTTTCCAACTCAAAATCTTAAAATCTCAGTCCGATATCTTTAGCCAAGCACATCAGTCCATTACAAATTTAACCTTGATCAAACTTTCTGGGCCTGGATAGCAGAACGTAGCCATCCCTTATGCCAGTAGCCCAGTTCCAACAAAGTCCTCTGCAGTCTTTCCTTCCCCTTAGAAACCTCATAAGCCAAGCCTCGAAGTTCAATACTATCTGCACTTAGCATTCTCAAACTCTCATCAGAATAGTCCATAAAACTTGGCTTACCACTCCAGAAGGCATCTTCAGTTGCAAGCACCAAGTCCATGCCCATTCCTCCAAAACAAAGGTTCCAAAAGACGAATATCCACACGGTCAGGTTCATCTCACCCCACACTCCTCGGTACCACTTTACTGTTGCAGACAGCTTCAGGTTCGCTGAGATGAACTTCCAGACCAGGCACAGTTATGGAGGAAGGGATATTATTTATTGAAGCTTACAGATCCAGGGAAGTTCCATAATGGCAAGAAAGCAGCCTGCTCTCCACAGGACCAAGCAGAGAGAGAAAAAAGCCAACCAGCCACCACAGCACACAGAGCAAAACAAAACTACAGCCAAAAGGTCACACAGCAGACTTCAGGAACTCCTGCTAGACACATTTGCATATCTTTACAATGGAATCTCAAACCCATCACCACACCTTAAGACTGGTGCCCCCAGTGACCTTGCCTCTAGCAAGGTGATTGCAGATGCAAACTATAAGTAATAAACCACAATGTTGCATTTGTAATTATAAATTTCCCCCCAAAAATGAACAGATACTTTACAAAATAAAATATACTAACAGTAAATAAACAGGAAAGGTATTTGGCATTGTTAATAGAGAGATGCAAAGTAATATCTCAGAAAACAACACTATTACACCACTAGAACTGCTTTAACATTTTTAAAACTTTTTATATTATTTATTGATTTTTATAAGAAGTTTGTTCTCTTAGATCCCCCTCTCCCTTTCCCCAATTCTACTGAGGTACTTCTTCAGTAGGGTTACTGATGTTCATTATGGGGACCAAGAGGCCTCAGTCAGTCTCTGTGGAAATGGTGTCAGACACTATGGTCACTCAAACCTTACCAAAGCAAAGATGCAGAGGCTTACGGAGAAGGCAACACTAAATCAGATCCTTGTCTTTCCCACCAAGGCTCAGGGAACATTTCAGATGAGGGGCAGAATGAGTGTAAGAGCCTCATGGTAGGTGGGAATAGTCTGAGACACCATGTTCCCTCCACCCTGTTTTAACATTTTAAAATAAAATATGGTGAAACCGAATACAAGGAAAGCTGTGCAACTAAAACTCTCTCTGGTTCAGTACAGCTGGGGAGGGAAAATGGCATCACTGCTATAAAAGAAGCGTTAGTTTCCTCTGAAGTAAAGCGTAAACTCATTGTTGAATCATGTGATGTTACTCATAAGTTACTCAAAGACACTAGTTAAAATTTTTATAGAAATGTTTACAGGACCTTTATTTATAATAACTAAATTGAAGAAATGTCCATGAATAAGTAAGTGGTTAACCAAATTGTGCTTCATAAATGATGGACAATAAAAAAGAAATGAATTATTGACAAAATAGAGGAAGAAATCTCCAGAATATTAAGCTGTTCGAAGAAAGCCAGATGTAGAAAGTACTCTATGATTCAGCTTTCAGGAAATTCTAGAAAAGATAAATTATTTAATCGTGGTGATTAAACAGCAGGTCAGTTGCCTGATACATAGAGTAGGAAGGCATAAGAAAGATGTTGGGGAGGATAGAATCGGTTATGAAGGAACATATTTGTAAAACTCATCAAATACTTCATATAAAATGTCTATTTTTTATTTGAATAAGGTATGCCGCAATACAGGTGAGTTTTTGAAGTCTTTAAATCCATTTGCTATTTTAACAGCTATGCAAGATCCAAAATTCAAAAGCCCTGAAAACCAAAAGGTTTTTTTTTTAAGTACAAAACCTTGACCTAGCCAAATATGAAGTTATTTATAGTTTGTCTTCATTTTGGTGAGTGATTATATCCATGCATTAAAGGGTAAATAACCAGTGTTTGTTTCCTCGGATCTTACTCAAAGGCAACTGTATCATACAACAACAGATGCATAACCGTATCAATTACTGATTAATTACACTGTTACTGAATAAAATTTCTAAACGTTCAAATATTCTGAGTTACAAAAGAGATTTTTCCTCTGCGTTTTCAATTTTAAAAAAAGTGCGGGTTGCTTTCCTTGCAGTAGGAAAAAGAAAGGAACAATAAAAAGAGAAGGGAAGGGAGGAGAAAGGAAAGGAAGAGGATGGAGGGAAAGGAAGAAAACATAGGAGAAAGGGGAGGGGAGATGGAGAAGGGACATCTACAATGTCTTTCTGGTGTCCCTGGTGTTAGTACAAACTCTCTATAAGCAATCTTCTGGCTCTAGCGTTTTCATCCTTACCCTTGCTGGGGTGACACCTGCTTTGGTCTCTATGGTGACAGCCATCAGAAGCACAGCCCCCCACCCCCTCTCTTCACTACCCAAACACTAAAGTTGTATCTACTTGATCAGATGTCGTTCAAAGATTCTAAGCACTCCCTTTTAAGAATTTGATTCCAAGAACAGGCTCTGCTGGGACCCTTTATCATTCCTATCTCAGAGTCAAGAACCTGGAGGAAAAAGCAAGGGGGGAAGATGAAAGCAGAGCAGTTTTGAGAATCTGCCAAATGGTGAATTTTTCACACCCAGCCTTTCCACAGAGGGTTGGTTTGAATCAAAACACTTCAAAGTTCTTTTGGTATCTATTTTCCCTCTGTCCCTACACCCTCCACTACAGAGAAATGGAGAAAAGATCTATAATTCGTTGTTGGGCCTTGGAATTAATTTAAAGCAAATAGTTCCCCTAAAATGTTTCAATCCACAAACCAAGATTGTTTTTCAAGCTTTTATTTCACTTATTCTGTTTCCAACATGTTCTTGTTGCAGCCCCACGTGTAAACTATTGTGGACATTCTAAATTAAAAACACGTTTTTTATTGTTATCTTTACCTCTCCAACTCTTATTCTTCCCTGAAATATCTTGTGACCTCTGTAGTACTAGAGCTCTGTCACATGTGTTTTATGCCCCTTCTTTCTTAATCAGCTATGGTTACAGGGCAGCAATTATGTACAGAATGGGGAAAGCTAAATATTTTCTCTCAGGAAAGGGTTAAACAGACAACTATTTGGCTCAGATGCCCGAAAACATTTGGATTAATTAGATTTGAAGTTAAAAATAAATTACTCAATAGGTTAAATGAAGTAATGTTGATAAAACTGCTTGAAAAGAAACTATAATCAGTCAAGAGCTCTCCCATGAGCTCGTAGGAGCATCCTGCAATAGGAAGGGAAAGCGTGTGTGCTTCTTTCCCTATGGAGCTGTGCGACCACATTCAGGATGGGTCTTTCCCCTTAGTTAAATGTCTCTGGAAGTATCTTCACATAGCATGAAGAAATCTAATATCCCTTCACGATGCAAGACATATTTCCCTAAGAAATTATATGAGGGGCTGGGTAAATGGTTCAGGTGTTTGCTCCACAAGCTTAACCACCTGAGTTTAGATTCCCAACACCCATATAAAGCCAGATGCATGGAGAACATGCATCTGTGATCTCAGTGCCTGTGGCAATAAGACAGAATTAGAAGACTCTTGAAGCTGATATGCCAGCTAGTCTGGCCTTTCCGGTGACAAAACAACAAGACTGACATTTTATCAAACAGATTGGAAGGAGAGGACCAATACCCAGAGGTTATCTTCTACACACACACACACACACACACAAATGATAATCATGATGATGATGAAAGAGTGATTATGGACAACAATATTATTGGCTTTTAGTGCTTAAAGTATAGCAATTTACACCATAAGGGGAAAAGATACCCCTATTTTCAAGGAATGTGCTTTCCTCTTCAGTATTCTTCTCTAGAGCCAACCTCTCATCCTGCAAGATATATTAATCATACTTACTTGTCACTGTGACAAATCCCAAGGAGAAAGACTATAAAAGAAGGAATAGGTTTGTTTGGGTTCATGATCTCAGAGGTTTTTGCAAATCACAGTGGGGACACTGTGGAAGAGCAAAGCAGACCATATCATGGTGTCTAGGAAGCTGTTCCATCCAGGCTACTACCCTAAATATTGACATCATCATATTCGGGATGGCTCTTTCCCTTAGCTAAATGTCTCTAGAAGCATTCTCACAGACACATGGGGGGGAGGGAATCTCCTATGCATGCAATTCAATCAGGTTCACACTCAAGATTATCTATCATGAATGTCCCAAGCAAATGAAAGAGGTGTATGTAGGGGTAGGGGAGGGATGGGTTTTATCGTTCTTTGAGCTTGAGGCAAGATGCAGGCTCTGTTTGCCTCTTGGAGATTTGATGTGATCATTAGCATGTCTAAGGCACTGAGAACTCCTGTAACAAACTGATGTTCACCCATTTAAAATGCAATTTTCCAAACTTATTTGACCGTGAATATCTTTCTGCATTCACTAATAGTTTACAGGAATAGGATTTCTTGGAACAGTGTTTGGAAGTGTTCTAGAACTATCATTTTTATAGAAAATTGATCTTCTGGGTTTGCTCCAACAATTTAATATGATAGGAGGAGGCCCATCACTTCGTTCTTCCAGTCCTTGTAATTTAGAGGGAGAAAATTCTTCCCTCAAAGAGACCATTTGTCCCTCTGGCACTGTTTTTGTTGATGCTTGTGTATGGGGACCATGTGTGTATTATAGCAGTAAAAAGCTCCCCATCCCTCAATAATCACTGTCTTAGAGAAACACATCCCACATCTTGAGGGTCCTAACCAGGGAGAGAAGCACATGTGCTTTCTCTTATCTTTTTCTTCTTTCTACATAAAATATAAGACAATTGTCTTTCACTAAGGGTCTTAGACTAAGTGAAGTATGAGGTATAGATATATCCATATTAATATCTGAACACAATTATATGATTAAGGCAAATATTACGGGTGAATAAGATCTAGAATACTCATATGCATGCTGGTCTTCTAGGGCTTCCATAACAAAAATACCATAGACTGGGTGGCTTACACAGGAGAAATGTATTCTTTCACAGTTCTCGAAGATGAAAGTCCAGACTAAGGTGGCAGGAGGTTTAGCTTCCCCTAAGGTGGCTGGTTAACAAATGGCCACCCTTTTTACTGTGTCCTCACATGGTCTTTACAGGTAGACATCTCTGGTGCATATCCTCATTTTATAAGGATACCAGACAGATTATATTAGGGCTTCACCATTCTGAGCTCATTTTACTGTGATTACCTCTTTAAAGACTCTCTCTAGATATATCATAAGATACTTGGAGTTAGATCTACAACATGTAAATTAGCAGTGGGAACATAATTTAGTCCATAACAATGGGTTCTCTGAGGAGAGTTAGAGGTAAAAAGACCAAATGAAGAGGAGAAAAGAAGAGAGAGGAAGGAAAGGAAGGGGAAACCACACATTTTTAAAAGCCATGCAGTACCTAAAAGTAGAGACAAGTTTGAAATATTAAAAACGGTAAGTATAGCACAACTTCTTAAATTTGGAAATGGGCTTTTAGAAATTCAAAGTAAATTTTGTATTGTTTCTTGTTAAAACTTTTGACAGTTTGCATACAACTACATAATGTATTTTGATCATAATCACCTTCAATTATCTATATTGTTACTTAAGAATATTTAAAATGTATGCATGTATGCAAATGCCTCCTATGTTTTGCTAGAAAGCTAACTTTGCTGGTCATACTTAAAAAAGTACATTTTGTGTTTTCTCATCCTGGAAATAAGTCCAAGTTCTAACAGAGCTTAGAATCCTTCTGGATACAAGTCACCTCACGCCCAGTCTCCTCTTCATGCTGTATTTCTTGCCTTATTGTCCCTGCTCCAGAAACTCCAGACTTCTGTCCACCTCCTCTGAAACTCCTGTCCTCACTCACTGTCCCATTTCCTGTAACACTCTTTCCAATCTTTTCATTCAATCTTCAAGTCTCTTTACTTTCTTAGTGAGCTCTTTCTCTGCCCCAGATCTGACTTCTCGCAATGGTCCAAACTTCAGCAAAATTATCTGTTTTCATGTCTAAAATGCAGATATCTTGTTTCTTTCCAAAGCTGCAAAATCCCAGAGCTAGTATTAGAGCAGAAGAGATAAGAGGGAATAACCCCTTAAAGTTTTGAATCTATGCTGCAAACCATGTAATTCCTTTTGCTCTACTCTCTCTTATCACTTGGAAATTCTCCTTTGAGGTCCCTCACTAGTATCATTGTATACCTAATGCACAGGTTAGCAAGCATTTTCTATATTGGATCAAATAGAAAGCATTTCAGGCTTGGAACACTGAGAGACAAAATCAAGGATATCAGAAAGCTAAGTAGATGACAAGATAGAGAACAGCTTTCTGCAATTTTTTATTAACAAAATTCAAAAATGCAATGTGATACAATGTCTTGTAATCCAAGAACTGCTAAGAAAATAACTGGTGGGGTGTGAAGTCATATTTAGCTTAATTGGAGTCAAAGCTAGTGCCTCCTAACATCGAAGCATAACTTCATCCTTCTACAAAGTTTCCTCTTGCTCTTGTTCCACACTGCATTGTATCATCTGCATGATCATGAACTCAGCCTCACTTTTGAAAAAAAGGTGATCTATGATACCATTGTGGGTCATCATACATGTGAATACATACATAGACTGCCTGTGATGATTTTCTCAAACCAGCTTTTAGAATTCCACTGATACTTTTCCCAGTCTGCTTTCTCTGCTCTAGAAATAAATTCTTGCTTTATACAAAGTAAAATAAAAGCAACTATTCATAGAGGGAATATTTTAAATGCATATTTACAAATGGGAAAAATCACTTTTTAAGAATCAGATCATGGGGGCTGGAGAGATGACTCAGTGGTTAAAGATGCTTGCTTACAAAGCCTGATGGCTTGGGTTCAATTCCCCAGTATCCACATAAAGCCAGATACACAAAACTAGTGTGTGTGTCTGGAGTTTATTTATAATGGCAAGAGGCCCTGGCAAGGCCTTCTCCCCCTTCTCTCCATCCCTCCTTGTGAATAAATAAATAAATATATATATGAAAAAAGAATTAGAACATAAAGCCAAATAGAAAAGGTGACTGGGTACATGTCAAAAAGAAAATGTATGTTAGATCCTGCCCTTTCAAGATTAGGAATTATGTCGTAGTCTTCCCAAATTATACATGATTCTACACAATTGTCTTGTCCATTTTCTAGACATGGGTATGGCAAATTCAAATTTGGATTAAAGAAAGCAAGTCTATTTAATACAGAAATTTTCTCTATGTTTCATTTTTTTTAATTTTAAAAAATATTTTTATTTATTTATTTGTAAGCACAGAAAGAGAGAGAGAGTAAATAGCAGAGAAAAGGAATGGGCACACTAGGGCCTCTTGCCACTGCAAAGGAACTCCAGATGCATATGCCACTTTGCATTTCTGGCTTTACGTGGTTACCAGAGAGTCAAACTCAGTCTGTCAAGCATTTGCAAGCAGGTTCCTTTAATCACTAAGCCATCTTTTCAGCCTTATGTTTCATTTTTTTAAAAAAGTCAAATATGGACCTGGAGAGATGGCTTAGTGGTTAAGTGCAATTTCTTCACAAGCATGAGGCCCTTAGGGGGCTGAGACTCCCAAGCTCAATTCCTCAGACACCTACATACACAGCTGGGCATGGTTATGTACATCTGTAACCCCAGTTGCATAAGGAGCAGAGACTTCTGAAAAATGACAAGCTCCAGGATCAGTTAGAGATTGTCTCAAATGATGGAAAAGGACACCCAATGTTCTCCTCTGGCATCTTCAGGTATGCACATGGAGCACTGCATCAGCACTTATATGGGCATATACCACACACACACACACACACACACACACACACACCCACAACAGGCAAACTATACACATGTAAAAATTTTAAGAGTCAAAAAACATAAAATAATTCTTAAAGCATACAAAAAAGAAACAGCACTGTAATACATAACTAAAGAGACTAATTACAAACCAGGAAAAGTACAATTTATATACTGAGAGCTTCCAGAAACTGGAAAAGAAAAAGACCAAACACTCTATAAAATTTTTCTCTAGGGATACAAAGGGACAATTCACAGGAAAGGAAGTGTAAATGACTCTTAACCATATTGAAAAAAGAAAACAGTTCTACCTCTTTTGTAATAGGAGAAATGCAAATTAAAACTATAGTGAAATACAATTTCTCACCTATAATATTGGTAAAATTCCAAAACTTTGACATCATACTCCATTGACAAGACTTTGGGGAATAGGCTTTCTCATAATTTGATGATGGGAATGCAAAGTGGTTCAAGACCTATGAAGGAGAATTTGGCAGTTTCTACCAAAATGTCATATGTATTTACCCTTTGACCCACCCATCCCACTTCTAGGAATTTCTTCCACAGAAACATTGGCAACGATACAAAAAGACATGTGCAAAGGCTATTTATTTCAGCACTGTTTTAAATAGCAAAAGCTGGAAACAACCCAAAGGTCCATCAGCAGAGGGCTTTAACTATAGTATATCCACCCAAAGGGGTACTATGCAGCTGTAAAAAGAAAGGAAGAATCCTTCTTTCTTCTACACAGAGTCCAAAACTTCCTCAATTCCTAATGCTCTAAGTGTCTCGGTAATTTTTATGGTGTTCCTAGGCAAAAGAAATGTCCAGCTGGTCTACTTTGTAATAGAATTAAATTAAAATTTCCATGTATGAATGCATGAATTAGTTTGGTCCTTGGATAGATTAGAGGGAACACAATAGGAATTACATTTCTTTAAATACTAAATACAAACATATGTGAAAAAAACAAAGTTAAAACACTTAAGGCAATTCTTGAAAAATCAAAAACAAATAACAGAGCCTAATTATCTATTCAATTGGTAGCATTAAGAAGATAAAAATTATTCCACATTGCTTAAAACTACAATAGTTTGACTATACATTCCTAGCAGAATATGCTTCAATAACTAAAAGTACTACCATTATCAATAATTCCAACTAACTTTGATAATAGTTAGTGTTTCTATTGGTTTTATTGTGAGACTATTGTCTATCATTGTGAGATACAACAGTTAAGCATAAATGTTGTTACTATTGAGAATCATAATTTCCAGCCTAGAAGGAAGGAAATGCAGATACGCCAAAATGAAGCTACATGAAAATCTGGTACACCTGAATTTGAATTAGATGTACTGATTTATGATCTATTGCATCCTCTAAGAAGGTAACTATCTCACAATTTTTGCCACTGGAAAAGCTAAAAAGAAGAAGGAGGAGAAGAAAGGGGAAGAGGAGCAAGAAAAAGGAAGAGAAAAACAAAGAAGATACCTCCAGAAATAAGTATTTCTGGCACTTTTGACTTTGCCATACCCGTGTCTAGAGTTAGATTTTAATTACTGTTTTTCATGAAAAGTCTTCAGCTATGCTTGGAGAGGGACTAGGGGAGAAATTATAAAAAATGAACCTGAGCTAGGCATGGTGGCACATGCTTTTAATCCCAGCACTCAAGACGTAGAGATAGGAGGATCACTGTGAGTTTGAGGCCAGATGAGACTGAATTCCAGGTCAGCCTGGGCTAGAGTGAGACCATACTTCAAAAAACTAAAATAAAAAATTTAAAAAAAGAACTTGGAGTATCTTAGCAAGTGAAAAAGCAAAAATTCTGTCAAAGACTACTAGGGATGTCAGTGTCAAATGAACTTGAAAATGTATAAGAGAGTCTTTACGAGTCAAAGATGAGACAATTTGAACAGTAATAAAAATAAGAAGTTGGAATAGAGTCTATTTTAATACATGAAACCTTAGTGATACTTTTTAATATATTTTTGGTTATATATATATGCACATGTGTGCGCAGGCATGCATACTATGGGGAGGAATATTTGGAGGCCACAGGACAACCTCAGGTATCATCCTCAGGAATGTCATATACCTCTTCTGAGACAGGCTCTCTCATTGGTCTGGAGCTTACCAATTAGAGTAGACGGCAGAGTAAGCCCCAGGGAGGGATACTATCTCTGCCTCCCAGCACTGGGATTACAGATGCACATCACCATACTTGGCATGTTATATGGGCGGGGGAATCAAAGTCAGGTCCTTATACTTGGGGAGGCAAGTACTTCACCAACTGAGCTACCACCCCAGCCACCGTTGAAATTTTTCAAAAAATTATCAGGCTGGAGAGATGGCTCAGCAGTTAAGTACACTTCCCGTGCAAGCATGAGGGCCTGAGGGGGCCTTGACCTGCAAGTTCAAATCTCCAGACCCCAAGTAAAGCAACTGTGCAATGCCAAATGATCTTGTCACCCCAGTCCCACAGGGGAGCAGAGACCCAAGAATCTTTTGAGTCCCCCAAGCTTATGAGCCAGAGACAGAGAGATTTTGGCCCCAAAACAAGACCAAGCAGAAAAGGGATGGAGTTGGACATGTGAGTTCCACTTTAGCCACTGAAGTGTAGTGACCTTCACACAGGCCAACACACACACATACGAGCAAAAAGAGTTTAAAAAAATGTAATATCACTGAAGGGTGATAAAGAATGGATATATTATTTTTCTTAGATAAACAAAGAGAGCTTGGCATGGTGGAGCAGGCCTTTAATCCCAGCACTTGGGAGGCAAAGGTCGGAGGATCACCATGAGTTCGAGGCCACCCTGAGTTTACATAGTGAATTCCAGGTCAGCCTGGGCTAGAGTGAGACCCTACCTTGAAAAACTGAAAAATGAAACCCCTCCACAAAAAAAAAAAAAAAAAAAAAAAAAAAGAACGAGTAGCAGGCTGGTTCTATGAGAGTCGCGAGAGATGAAGTACCCTGTTGGAACGAAAGCTTTATTAGGAAAGTTGTACCATACCATAGCAGACATGTGGGAGTCCCAAAACCCAGAGAGTGGAGCTGCTCCAGAAATCCCAAGAACAAAGCAAGATGGTCCTTTTTATGAGTTTCTGGGGAAAAGGCGTGTATCTGGGGACAGACTACATGAGAAAAGTCATGGAGGCAATGGAAAATAAAGAATGTCTTTGCCAAACAAAGAAAAAATTAAGTTTACCTAGATCGTGATGGCTAATAGATTTGACATGATCCAAGTGTTTCTTCCTTAATGGCTTTAGCAGCGACCCCTCTCTCCTGAAGATGGTTTTCCTGCCTACTACTCAGCCTCATCTGTTCTAGATCCTAGGAATGAGCCTTCCTAACTACGTGGGACATTTTAAATGTGATGCTTGGCCAACAGGGGGAACTGTGAACTAAAGTTCCCAGAAAACAGCTCTATCTGCTGCACCTACTTCCAGCAAGGCTGAATGACTGATAAAGCTCCTGTGATCACAGAGAGATGGAATGTTGCAAGTCAGAGCCAAATTACCTTGGGCTGCCTTTAGCACCTTAATAGCCATTTTTTGCCACCTCTGTGTCTGAATTAACATTCTGGTGACTATCAGTTGATCAGGTGCAATCCTTTTTGGAAAAAAAAAGAACAGACAGCAGCTTCCACCAACTCAAGGGCTAAGAATGTCATTGGATAGCATCTGAAGCCCATAATGGAGACTTCCCTGATTTGCTGTAATGTACCTACATGATGGTCAGTCAATGCAGTTGAAAAGTGCCTTGATTATGACTTACTTTTGTTCTATAACTATAAAACCTTCATAGAATTGTTAACATGTTGGAACATGGAATTTGGGGTAACCTAAATCTGTGTTCCTGGGCCATGATCACTCATATTTGGCTCCAGAATAAACTATCTCTTGTCCCTTAAAAAAAATAGAATGGGGCTAGAGAGATGGCTTAGTGGCTAAGGTGCATGCCAGTGAAGGCTAAGGACCCAAGTTTGATTCTCCAGGTCCCACGTAAGCCAGATGTACATGGTGGCACATGCATCTAGAATTCGTTTGCAGTGGGTAGAGGCCCTGGCGCACCCATTCTCACTCTCTCTCTCTCTCACTGTGTCTCTTATAAATAAATAAAAATAAATTCTTCTTAAAAAATAGAATGTCTTTGTGTCAAAGTGCTAAGAAGCTGAGTGTTTTGAGTGTTCAGTACTGATGGGAAATCTCTATGACACCTTAAAGGGCTCAAGGACCACTGCAGAAGAGGTGGCAGAAAAAATGTAAAAGCCAAAGGAAAGGGAGGAGTGCTTTGAACACTGTCTTCCAGACACAGAGTGATGATTGTATTTATGACCTCACAGTGGCTATCATTACCTTCACAGACCTGCATAATAGGTGGCCCATCAACATGACGTCATGGAAGATGGAGGCAAGCACAAAAAATGACATCAAAATGAAGAGAGGCTAGTTGGAAGAAGGGATTCGGTGGAAGGGATTCGGTGGAAGGGAGGGAGTCAGGGGAGGAGAAAGAAGTAGGATGGTGGGAGAGAATTATGATCAGGATACTTTGCATGTGTATGGAGATTGTGAATAAAATGTTTAAAAAGTTAGAAAAAGAAAAGAAAGCCTCTGGACATACCCAAGAAAAAGGGAGGGAGAGGAGATGTTTTCCTCCTGCTTAAGGCAGAGATAGATTAGTGCATCTTCAGGAGAGAGGGGTCGCTGCTAAAGCCATTAAGGAAGAAATACTTGGTGGGGGAGGCATGCACATCAATAAGAAAGTAATAATTCAAGATTGCCCAGCTAGGAAATTAGGGCCTCTTAAAGTGATTATGTCTATGTTTGAACAATTGTGAAAACTGGTGATAAAGAGAAAGAAGCAAGCATACAGCCAGCCTTCCCTACTATATGAACTGTGCCCCAAGGAGATCAAATAGCCATTTCTTTCTACAAGTACTACAAGTAATAAGAAAGAGTGACACAGAATTTAAATATTTTGCAATTGATAATGCAGAATATGTCAAACTTTAATAGGTTCAAGAATCACCTAAGGATCTTGTTCAAAAACAGGAATGTGTTTTTAAAACACAGATCTGGAGAGGGGGTCTGAGAGTCTGCATTTCTAAGGCGCTCAAGTAGTATTTTTCTATAGCAGGGCCATAATGAATGCAGGGATATAAGCAATGCTTATCACTGGTCCCTACCATCACAAAGAAATAGCCAAGGGTTTCCTAATTGTCACTATTTCTAGTGATTGACCCCCTCCTTTTTAAATAAGACATCACAGCCAAATCTGTTCAAACATCTAAATCTACTTACCAATTTACATGGCATATAGAGAATCATACAGAGAATCATGTTAAGTGACATCAGCAAAATCCAGCACTGTAAGCCAGGTCAAAAGCCCAAGGCTAGGGAGGCCATGGTCCCTAGGGGGAAATCTACTACTGTTGTTTTGCTAAACAAATGTGATATGACACTGCATTCTTACTATTTTATGTTTATGCTCATAGATTAGTGCAGCTCTTAGCTTTGGGCAAAAACAGCATGTTGTTTGTAGTCAGTTGTAGTTAATGAAGTCTCAAAACTAGTCAAAGTGCTAAAAATGAGCGACTGTTGAGTTCTCAACCCTATATTCTCTTCTCTTAAGACTCAGGGAACATTGAAGAAGTGAAAATGGACAAAGCATATAAGGGCTGAAGGTGGAGAGGGAGGCTGTAGAACTCTCTTGCCTGGACACACATGGCCATTGCACTCGTAACCTCACAGCAGTGAGTTAACTACACAAGATCTGCACAAAATAGGGCCAGTCCCCATTATATCAGATATAGGGAGGGGGTTTTGAGTCCATACCCTTCCCTGAGAAGCTACTCAGGGAGGGGGAGTCATTTTCTTCAATGGTATATCTTCTAGTATGTGAGAGGAGAAGAAAAGGTTCAGCAGGAGGGGAATTAGAAAAAGTAATGGCGGGAGCTATGCAATCAAATCATTACATGTGTGCATATGAAGTTGTCAAAGAAGAAATAAAAAATCTATAAAAACTTAAAACCAAATCAAACAGCTACATAATATGTAAGCCTCATTTGCATCTGATCCAAAGAAATGAATTGTTCAAAACAAAATTTATAGGGAAACTATTACACAAACTGGGTGTTTTAATGACAATCAAATAATAATTGTTTTAGCTATGATCATTTCGTTGTGCTTTTAAAAGTAAGGATCTTTTATTAAGTACAGGCTGATGCATTCATTTCAAAATCTTGTGGTACGCAATAGATGAGGAGTAGCCAGAGGTAGAGATGAAACAAATTAGTCACCCGTTATAACTGTGGAAGCTAACTGATGAACTTTGCTTGAAATTTCCATAACAAATATTCATTAAACACACAAGAATTAGAGTAAGAAAACTAATTCCAGATCTTGCTCTTATTATAGGTCAGTTATCTGCCTTAGGCAAGATATTAAATTATTTGTAAGAAATTATTACAAATTTAATTATTACATATTAAATTATATGTAACCAAGTCCTAAATCAATCTGGATGTGCCTAAGATCTCTTAAATATGTAAATCTGCAAAGAAAAAATATTTGAGCTGAAAAATAAAGAGCAATAAGTTCAAGTGGAAAGTAATTTCAAAATGTATCTTGGAAATCAACTAATCTCTATTTTTGCAAGGTGTTCGTCAACCAAATGGAGCTGGAAATCCAGGCAGCAAGTCAGTACTGACAAAGAATTAACAAGGGAAATATCTGACAGATTTGGAAGGATATGCACTTACACATAGCTGATATCATCATCCATTCTGTGCTATTATAATAGACTACCTGAACCTGGATAATTTAAAATGAACAGAAATTTGTCACAGGGAGTAGGAAGCCCAAGATCAAGGTACCAGCACCTGCTGAGAACCTATTACTGCATCATCTCCTGGGAAAGGGGTAAAAAGAGGGAAGGGTGGGAAAGAGAGAGTGAGAAGGCTAAATTTTTATAAAGGAAACCACTCCCATGACAATAAATCTACCCCTACAATAATAGCATTATTCTATTTATAATAACAGAGCCCTCAGAGTTGGGGAGATGGCTCAGTGGCTAAGATTCCTACAGAGGACCTGAGATCAGATCCCATCACCCTAGCACCCATGTAAAACACCAGAAATAATACCATGCACTTGTAATCCCAGAGCTGGGAAGGCAGAGACAGGAGAATTGCTAGAACTTGCTGGCTAGCTAGTAAGTTATAAGTTCAGCAAGAGACCTTGCCTCAAAAAAGAAGAAAAGGTGGAGAGTAATTGAGGAAGACACTTGGCATTGACCTCTGGCCTCCACACAAACACAAACAGACACAACACACACATCACACACACATACACATGCAAAGAATGAAAGAACAGATCTCTCGCGGTCTAATCCTCTCTTAAAGATTCTTCCTCCAAACCGGGTGTGGTGGTGCATGCCTTTAACTCCAGCACTTGGGAGGCAGAGGTAGGAGAATAGCCATGAGTTTGAGGCCACCCTGAGACTACACAGTGAAATCCAGGTCAGCCTGGGCTAGAGCAAGATCCTACCTCGAAAAAAAAAAAAAAAATCTTCTTCTCAGTGTCTCTATTGGGGATCAGGTTTCCAACAAGGAATGTTGGGAGATACATTCAAACCTGGCAGCTGGATCTATAGCATCAAGATAAAAGATAAATTTCATCAAAGGCAAAATTTAAGAATTGTCAGTCTTGGAAAATCTTGAACATTGCCATCATACTATAGGACAGTTTCAAAGAGCTGGTTTTTAAGATGAGGAATACCTTGATCATGGATGGCACAATGTCCAGTTGTATTCTAACTACTGTGGTTATCCAGAAGGTGGGTGAGCAGAGCCTACATTAAGGCAATCTCAAAGGATGAGAAGAGTCAGATGACACTAGGAGGGGAACTGTGGAGTCACAAATAGGGAGCTGCAAAGTGAGGGGTAAGGATGACCACTGACAGGACTCCAGAAGAGAAACCAATTTTTCCACAACGAATGACTAGACACCATCGCTGAAGGCAGGGCTCATGAGAAGGGAGGACCCGTTGTACTCATCTGAACTGACTCCATGTTCTTGCTTGCTATGACCTCTGAATACAGAAATGGGCAGAGGACAAGGGGTCAAGGATGCTCTCCAGTAAGGAATACTAGTTAGAAGGGGAGAGGAGGGTCACAAGAGAATGGAACTGAACAAAAAGCACAGGGATAGAACGAGAGAGAGAGAAAGAGAAAGAGAAGGTAAAGGGCTTCTGGTGTCTCGTAGAGAGTAAGTAAAACAAAAATTGAAAAAGCACTCCTGACATTGGCAAACAGTGGATTTAGTCAGGATAAATTTAAGACAGAGATGAGGTCAGAAGAAAAACATGAAGAGGGAAGGCAGCATCCATCATGGAGGGAAATGGCCAGAAGATGAGCAGATGACGTCAGCATCACAGAGGAGTGTGAGGAACAATCTTCAGTGGAGGGAAGGGCTTTACCAGAAGTAGAAAGCTATAGTTTAGATGCACAGGTCTCCTATACATTAACCCAACCTTTGGACCAGATGTGTTTCCAGAAACCAAATTTTTCACATTTAGAAAGTTAATGAGACTCATATACTTAATACATAACACCTTGCAGAACTCTTCATAAGCAAGCATGATAATATTTCTACAGAGAAATGCATGGATATTAACAGCAGCATGATAAATAGCTTCAATTCAGGTCTGTTTTTGTCACTAACTGAGATTTTGGCTCTCACTGCATTTATTTTTCAATAGCAAATAAGAAACTGTGGGGCTTGTAGCAGAGAAATGCTGTCAGCAGATCTATGGCAGGTTTGTGCTGAGCAGAGTGTGGAAGGAACAGACACTGAGAAGATTAAGCTCAAAAGCCAAGGGTCCAAGAGGAGTACTAGAACTTGCTTGGAAAGGGGGCAGCAGAAGAAAGCCAAGAGGAAGCTCACAGTGGTCTGAGGAGAAAATGGTTAGAAAAGAGGCTTTACATCTGGAGCTAGGGCTAAGGCCATAATGCCAAGGATAGGAGACACGGTGGAACAGTCTGGCTTGAGTGGGTTGAGTCGACAAAAGTATCAGAAGGAATGAAATGCAAAGACTTAACTCTCTCTTATTTTCTCAAAAGAAAAGTGGTGGAGAAGCTTTTCTGGAGTCATGGGTTTTTTTGTGGTTTTTTGTTTGTTTGTTTGTTTTTAATTTATTTGCAAGCAAAAGGACAAAGAGAAAGAGAGTGAGAGAAAAAAAATGTGCATGCCAGGGCCTCTTGCCACTACAAACAAATTCCAGATGCATATACCACTTTATATGTCTGTCTTTACATGGGTAATAGGGAATTGAACCCAGGCCAGCATACATTGCAAGCATGTACCTTTAACTGTTGAGCCATCTCCCAAGCACCTTTTTATTTCATTTTTGACAACTTCATACATGTATATTATGTGTTTTAATCATCTTCACAACTCATTGCCCTCTTTTATCTCCTCCCCACTCCTACTAACCCCTTCTTATGAACAAATTCCCCCTACTACATTCTTGAATTTTTCTTTTCTGTGACCCAGTAAGTTTAATTAGGGTTGCTTGCATGAGCATGGGGTGGTACAGGTGGGTGGAGAGTTATTTACTAGAGCACAGGCAACTTGCCAGTGGCTACATCACTGAAAAACATGACTTCTACTCCTCCAGCAACCACTTACCCATCAATAGCTACTCTGGGGGTCTTCTGGAGTCATTTGAAGAGAAGTCTTTGGACATGTCTCCCCAGAAATAGTCATGCCATAGAACACCTATGGCCATGTGCTCAAGGAAGGAAGGCACAGCATCACACACACACACACACACACACACACACACACACACACACACACAAGTCCAGTGCTTGGGACCATGAGATTTAGCGGACCTCAGCCTCTGGGCTCTGCTACCATTTTCCTAGGGACCCCATAGAAAGAGGTATACCAAGCTCCCTGAATTCCTCCACAATGACAGCTATTCTTGAGAACAGTGGCTACTGCACAATACAGTTGATACAGGGATAAAAGGGATATTTTAGAGTACATACCTGTTTTATATGTCAAATGCATGCTTTCTTGGTACTACACAGCCTAGATTTAATAGTAGGTATAGAGATGACATATGGCTTGGTCATATAATAATGTTTAGCACATTCCCATGAGGATAGCCAGTTTTTCCTCAAAGACCCACATGTAACAAACTCCAGTGACAGCCAGTGCCTACTGACAGAGAGGTGCACCAAAGAGGACAGCGGAGATGGTAGACACCAGAGGATTTGCATGAGTGCTGGAAGGCAGATCCAGGCCCCAAATCCTAGCATTCCTGAACCCCACACTTGAGCAGAGCGGGTAGAGATTACCAAAACATCACATTAAGCCACTGAGCTCCTTTGAGGAAAGTCACGGATGGAGTGAAGGGAACTCCAGGCTTTAGCACAGGGCTGCCAGGATGCCGGCAGCCAGCTGGGTCCCCTGGGACCGCAGTGGGTTTACAAACACCTGAGAGCAGGCGTGTGAGCTGGTGTTTAAGCAGTTCCAACATATCATCAAGGGCCGCAGCCAAGTTAACGAGAACCAGAGCATCGGATCAAAGCACTGATTTTAAAAATACCTATTTTTCAAAATTTTTGCATTTTAAATTAAACCAGATGAGTAATTGTATCCTCGTTTCATGGTGCATTCTGGAAAAGGAAATTCTTGTTCCTTAACTTGGAAGAAAACACCATGATTTTGCAAAAGAAAAGCAGTTAATAGAAAGGAAGTGGAGTACTGGGGTACCCAGGCATAGGCTATGGCTGCAGTCAGGTGACCTTGACCAAGCAGAGGAGCAAAAGCCCCTGGGAAGCTTCCAGACTATTACTCCTCCTTCCTCCAGAAAATCTAGCTCACCCTACTTCCCCCTGCAGAGGGTTAGAAGTGGTCATAAACCAGCATGCTTGAAGCATTTGAAATTCATTGAGTGAAAATAATTAAGCCAGGCATTGTCTACAGGCCATTGATCAGGGCAAATTTGTGTGGTTGGGGTAGGGAAGTGTATTAGTTAGGGTTCTCTGGAGGAACAGAATACATAGAATAAATATGTGTTATAGAGGTGATTTTTTAAAAACTTAATCTTGCAGGATACAGGTTGGGCAATCCCAAAATGGCTGTCTGCAGGCTGGAGAACAGGAGAACCCAGCAGCTGTTCAGTCCATGTGACTGGATGTCTCCACAGTCCAAATCTGGTGCTGAAAGCTTGGAGGATTCCTGGAGAGCTGCTGGTCTTCAGCCCATGTTGGAAGGCTGGTAAAGCTGAGTTCCAGTGTCCCTGAAGGATGCAGCAAAAGGGTAGATGCACATACTAGCAAGTAGCACAAGTAGTCAGGGAAAAGGCCCTGTGCCCTCTTTGAGTTCTTTATGTAGTCCACCACTGGAAGAATTGCTCAAGCTGGTAGGCGGTCTTCTTCTCTCCATCAGTCCTTCCTGGAAACACCCTAACAGACTCATCCAAGAGGTGTGTCTCTTGTGTCATTCCTAATCTGATCAAGTTGACAATAGAATTTAACCATCACAGGATGTATTCTTTCTTTTTACTGGCTGCCTTTATTGATTGAAGCAGAGGTGTATTGTTCTAACAGCTATCTCCAGAAAAACTAGAAAAGGCTTACATAATGATAGACCTTCCACTACAATTTTCAACAAACATAATTCTACTATTCCCTGGAACTCACTGGCCAGCCAGTTCCAAACAAAAGAGAAACTTTGCCTTAAAAAAAAGAAAAAAGAATGAACAACATTCTTGAGGAATGACACCCAAGGAATAACAGTCTGGTTAGACACACACACTTCAGTGCACATACATGCACACATGCATTTAAAAAGAAATCTCATTTTGTCCGGAATGGTGGTGCACACCTTTAATCCCAGCACTCTGGAGGCAAAGTTAGGAGGATTGCCGAGAGTTCCAGGCCACTCTGAGCGAGACTTCATAGTGAATTCCAGGTCAGCCTGGGCTAGAGTGAAACCCTGCCTTGAAAAAAACAAAAAGACAAAGAAAAGAAAGAAAAAGAAAAGAAAAACTCAGTAAACACTGATTGGCTCAGTAAGTTATTCTAGAAGAAGTCAATAGTATACCAATTAGCTAACTCAGTTTATCAAGTTCATACCCCAGCCTTCCCCCTCAGCATCATTACCTCCAGCACATTACTTCAGTTCTTGACAAAATGAGAATAATCACAGGTTGCTATGATAACATGTACAAGGTCTTATACCAGTACGTGATAAACAGTGAGCAGTAGTAGTACATGGGTATTTGTTATTAAAATTCCCATGAGTGAAAGGAATAGATTGTTTTAACATACTAAATAGTTTTATTCTTGCATGCTTGAAGGAAAAGGAAAGATTTCAACATGAAATAAAAAATAATTTTCATCTACAGTTTTTACTAAATGCCCCAAGCTAAATATTTAATGTCTGGAAGTATAAATATACAGTTACAGTTCCATGGGTGACAATAAGTCATTTGTTGAAACACATCAAAAAACATTGATTTGATTTTTGCTGGACAGATAATGTATTCTAGACATAGTGCCTGAACTGGGAATAGGAAGATAAATGGGGTGGGTTCCTCATTTGTCTATGGGAGAGACAGAATGAAAACAATGACTAATAAAGTCCTAAAACCCTCATCGAAGTGAAGGGTAAAGCTCTAGAGAAAAGGGACATCAGATGGTTTTATATGTTTGGTGGCACAGCTGTTCCCACAGACTATTGCTTTCTCACTCTAAGACCCAAAACAAAATTAAGAACATTATTGGTGAGTAAGTTAACAATTTCTGTGTAACTTATTACCCAATATCAAATACTTAAGCAAATTATCCACTAGCTTTGGAGGGCTGCCTGGCTAATTTCAGCGCCTACAAAACATAAATGAATATCCTCTAAACATTTAAACAAGGCCCTGACTGGCCAAGGTTCTAATGCTGAGATGGCAAAGATATAGACTTGAAGTGAACAAGGAAAGAGGAGGGACAGAGCCACGGTGTAGAAAATAGACTGTTGATTCAGGGTTATTAGGAGGAAAGTGATGGTTAGACCTGACAAACTGCAGAGATTCTGGCAAAATTATAATAGTGTCTAAAAAAATGAAATGACACCTCTAATTGCAAATATTTTAAACCTCCAGTCCCAGAAGAACACAAATCCATGCCACACCACAGACAGCAACTTGTGATTTGCAAGATAGTGTTAGAACATAGATAGTGTAAGAGTCCTCCTACTGCCCCAGACCAACATCAAACACGCTCATCTCTCTGCTGCCCTGAGACAGCCTTGAATTACAACTTGACTCTCTCATTTCTGTGCCTTCCTGCCTCCCCCAGGAGCAAAACAGCCCCTCCCTCTCAAAGATTGTGATGGACCAGAAGCAAGGCACTTATACATGGCACTGTAGTAGTCGCCTAAAGTGGTGACCAGGGAGAGGAAATGATCAAGGCTTAACTGGGCTAGTGATTGGAAAAACCGCCAGAAAATGCTGGGGTCAGATTAGAAAAGACATACCCAGAAGAAGCAGAAACAAGACAACCCTTCCAAGCTGGTGAGAAACCAGCTAGGAAAACCTAGCATCCAGAGAGTCTCCATTAGGCAGTATAGTATCTGGTGCAAGGAAATTAAGGATGCAGCTTTTTCTCAGTTTGCTGATAGCCTCTGTTCATTGATCACACTGTGTACAGGGAGAAGTTTCCTAGAGGGATGGTCCCAAGCCCCAAATATGCCAATCAGGACACCTGTAAGACCTTCTACTACGTTTAAGAGAGGCACTGGGTCTAAGCTGGCTGAGCAGAGAAGAGGAGATGGGAACTACAGGGTTTTAAGTCTTTTGGTGTCTGAAATGTCCTCTTGACCTCTGCTTAACACATCATTTTTTGCCCTGAGGAATCACCCAGTGCAAATCTTTCCCACACAAGGCTATAAGCAGTAACAAATCACTGTCCTTTCTATGTCCACATCATGTAGCATAGAAAGGTAGCATTATAAAAAGGAAAGTGTAAAATTGAGTCTTGGCCTTAAGCTATTCTTTATATGGATATGGTTAAAACTACAGGTATGCAGCCAGCATTGCCGGGGTTCAGGTCATGCATTTCCTTAGTAGACGCATGAGTATTGGCAAATTGTTACTCACTTTGCACTTAAGTTTTTACAACCAGTGAGTCAAGAGTAATAGTAATAACACTTACCCCCAATGCACGGGGAATGAAATGAACAGGGTCACTAATGACAGAGCACAAGCGATAGTTGATAATGTTAGGATCCATAGCTTCGTGAATCACTATGTGTTAATTAGTCTTGTTAAGTTTTAGTTTCTCCTCTGAAAAATGAGGGAATAAGATCCCATCTCACAGGATGAGATATGAGGATAAAATTAGATAATGGAAGTAAAAAAAATACGTGGAATGGAAAATGCAATCCAAATGTTTGTATGTGCTGTTATCACATGTAGCAGGCACTGGAATCCATGGTTGCTAATATATGGAAATGAAACAACCATGGAGATGTTGGGCCAGACCCCCTCAGGACTCACCATCTTGAGATCTTGCACAGGAAAGTTATTTGTAAACGTGAATGCCAGACAAGTGTTCTTTGTTAGCTATGCACAGGCCCTGGAGATCAGCGCTGCCATGTGGTGAGATCAAGTGATGTGGTGGGCTCTGCCAAGCATGGCTCTGCGGCCATCTCTCACACGTGCCTGAGAAATAATTCCCCCCAGAGGCCTCCTGGACTATGTTGTGCCCTGGTTCCCACTGTGGCCACATCCCCAAAGATGGCTGCTCTGCCATTCCCCCAGCAGCCCTCCATTCAGCCCATTCCCAGTTGATATGGAAATGCAGAGCTTGGCATATTTCATGCTCTAATCTTCCTGGCTTCACCCCAATGGGTGCTTTTGCCTGAGTGCCCCAGACACCATCTCCAATACAGTCACAAAGGAACATGCCTACTAGCCAATGATGGGGCAGAACCAAAGCCAGCGTGTCCCATTACCCATGAATTCATGCACTCTCGTTAGGAAGAGTCTTCCCCAGAGCTGGAGAGGTGGGGAGGAAAGTATTTGGTGGCACAGGTTCTCCTGCAAAGGTCAAGCTACCAACACTCAGGTTCTGGAAAAACTCTTTTTGAGCAAACATTGGGCAAATGAAAGGAAAGAGAAGAAACTGGCAGGAAAAGAAGAAAAAAATACCAGCATATGCCTTGTGAAGCTGCTTGGCCTTGCCTACAACTTTAAAATGACTCATTTAAGCTCAAATCTTAGAGATTTGTAATGGGCTAAAATAATAATAGTAAACTGCAAATTATTCTTTCTCTAGGTCTTAAATGTCCAGCAAAGTTCCTATAACGACATTTTGGGCAGCACACTTGACCTCTGTGAGCTTCTTCGATAGCACAAATGAGGATGAGAATGCTGACTCAGCATGGTCTTTGCAAAGAAGATGCATACAAGGAAGCTGGCAAGCAGGAAGCCTCACCACTGATAAACTTACAAGAGTCATCTTGTGCACTCACAGCAGATCTTGACACCCTGAGTTACGAGGTTCCTCCACCAAGCTCCACACACCCTGAAGCCACGTGCCCATCACTATGTTTACAGCGCATCCCAGAGCCAGCATTCCCAGGCTTCTTTCTCTCTGCATGTGCCTCAGATGATTTAATAAGATGTTACCTTTCAAAACTGACAAGCCTGTGGTGATCCACTAATCACCATCCAAAGCACTGTGACCTCAGTTGCTCAAAACATTGATTCATTCACTTTCTTCATTTAACACTGTACCATATACAACATACAATGAAAATTAAAAACAAGACTCCTGTAGCCAACAGCTTCAGGTTCGCTGAGATGAACTTCCAGACCAGGCACAGTTATGGAGGAAGGGATATTTATTGAAGCTTACAGATCCAGGGGAAGTTCCATAATGGCAGGAGAAGCGGCCTGCTCTCACAGGACCAGTCAAGAGAGCAAAGCCAAGCCGCCAGCTACACAGCACACTGAGCAAAACTACAGCCAAAAGAGTCACACAGCACACTTCAGGAACTCCGGCTAGGCACACTTTGCATATCTTTACAATGGAATCTCAAACCCACCACACCTTAAGACTGGCCCCCAGTGACATTGCCTCTAGCAAGGTGATTGCAGATGCAAACTATAAGCTAATAAAACACTGAATATATTGGGGGCCATATATTCAAACTACCACATTCCACCCCTGGCCCCCAATAGATTTAGCTCTTGGCCCCCAATAGATTTATAACTATCACACATTGTAAATTGTACTCGGTCCAGTTTCAAAGGTTCTTACAGTCTTGACCAACTTAAGATAGTGAGTCCTGTAAAATCAAACAAGTTAAATACTTTCAACATGTAAAGGCACAGAGTAAACATTTTTAACTGGTAAAAGGCATAGCAAGGAGAGACTAGAACAATGCAAACTCAGCCATCATCAGCAGTCATCAAACTTCTGCAGTTCAAGTTCAATATAACCAGAGACTGACAGTCTTTAGGTTTTCCAATTCCGCCCCTCCAGCTGGACAGAGTTGCCAGGGAAAACTTCGATCCCAGGCCAACACTGCATTACATGGGAGTCCCTGCATAGTCCTGGTATATCCAAAACATCTTCAGGTCTCCATGCAAACCACGGTCCATCTTCCAAAGGCTCTTTCAGCCTATTCCTGAGGGTCTTCATGCCCTGCCTCATGCCCTATCTCAGCAGCGGCTCCTGGAACCGTGTGCAATTCATAACCACTCCATGCATTTTTCATGCTTCCAAAACTAATACCAGGTGTGCAGGACACAGCCATATTCTTAATCCAGGGACAAAATAAATCATAGCCTTGAAAAGCAGGTTCCTTCTCCAGTCAACTTTTTCCAAGAGTTTGCATTTTTAACAGTCTTTCCTCAGGCATCCTCTCCATTGTTTTAATGTAAAGCAGTCTGACCACCTTCCTTCCACCTTCCTTAAGATTGCTAATGTGTTTGACTATAGCAGTTCCATTAACCTAAAATCAGTCTCAGTGCCTCTAATTTTAACTTGCTTGAGGTTTTCCAGCTTAAATCTTAAAATCTCAGTCCGATATCTTTAGCCAAGCACATCAGTCCATTACAAATTTAACCTTGATCAAACATTCTGGGCCTGGATAGTGGAACGTAGCCATCCCTTATGCCAGTAGCCCAGTTCCAACAAAGTCCTCTGCAGTCTTTCCTTCCCCTTAGAAAGCTCATAAGCCAAGCCTCGAAGTTCAATACAGTCTGCACTTAGCATTCTCAAACTCTCATCAGAATAATCCATAAAACTTGGCTTACCATTCCAGAAGGCATCTTCAGTTGCAAGTACCAAGTCCATGCCCATTCCTCCAAAACAAAGGTTCCAAAAGACGAATATCCACACGGTCAGGTTCATCTCACCCCATACTCCTCGGTACCACTTTACTGTAGCAGACAGCTTCAGGTTCACTGAGATGAACTTCCAGACCAGGCACAGTTATGGAGGAAGGGATATTTATTGAAGCTTACAGATCCAGGGGAAGTTCCATAATGGCAGGAGAAGCGGCCTGCTCTCACAGGACCAGTCAAGAGAGCAAAGCCAAGCCACCAGCTACACAGCACACTGAGCAAAACTACAGCCAAAAGAGTCACACAGCACACTTCAGGAACTCCGGCTAGGCACACTTTGCATATCTTTACAATGGAATCTCAAACCCACCACACCTTAAGACTGGCCCCCAGTGACATTGCCTCTAGCAAGGTGATTGCAAATGCAAACTATAAGCTAATAAAACATTGAATATATTGGGGGCCATATATTCAAACTACCACAACTCCTTTCAGTTTTTATAAGAAGATTACAGCCTGTGGTGGTTTGATTCAGGTGTTCCATAAACTTAGGTGTTCTGAATGCTGCTCTCCCCAGCTGATGGAGATTTGGGAAATAACGCCTCCTGGAGGCAGTGTATTGTTGGGGGTGGGCTTATGGGTGTTATAGCCAGCTTCCTCTTGCCAGGTTTTGGCACATTCTCCTGTTGCTGTTGTCCACCTGATGTTGGCCAGGAGGTGATGTCCACCCTCTGCTCATGCCATTGTTTTCCCCTGCCATCATGGAGCTTCCCCTTGAGTCTGTAAGCCAAAATAAACCTTTTTTTCCCCACAAGCTGCTCTTAGTCGGGTGTTTTCTGCCAGCAATGTGAACCTGTCTGCAAAATAGCCCTTGATACAAGTTCATTACCATTCATTCACTCATTCATTCAACACTTACTGAATGCTTACTATATGCCAGTCAATATATCAGGAAATAGAGATCCTTTATTGATAAAAGCCAGACAGTATTGGTTTATATAATGCACACATGCTTGTTCTTATAATCTGATACATGTATATCCTACACAACAATATTTCTCAATGGAGAAAAGGGGTTGTTGGATGTTGAAAATCTTTTATTCTTTTTTATATATATAATCATACAGTATGTATTTGTATGTGTGTATATTATATGTACTTATATATAACATATATTGTATTATATAATATGTATTCACACCCATACTTGTACATACAATTAGTGTAGTTTTCTATTTCTACTGTAACATGTTACCACAAATTTTATGAATTAAAATAGCATTTATTATCTATAGTTCTGTAAGTCAAAACTGATATCTCATTAGGCTGAAATCAAGGTGTCTGGGAAGTACTGAATTCTTTTTCCTGGCCCTCAGGGAGGCTGTGTCTCTTTGCCTTGCCAGCTTCTTGTTTTAAATTTTCATTGTATATTGTACTGTGTTAAATAAAGATATTTTCATATAAGCATATATCACATGCTGAGCATAAAAGCTGTCTACACTCTGTCTCGTGACTGGCCAGCCAAGTCTTTATGACATTCCATCTCTAACAGGCTCTCTTGCCACCCTCATCCACTTGTAAGACCCTGGTAATTACGGTAGGTCCACTCAGAATCCAAATCACCACCTCATCTCATGTCAGTACATCAGCAGTGTTAATTCTACCCACAGCTTTCATCTTCTCTTGCCATGTAATATAATATACGCACAGGTTCCAGGTTTCCCCGTGGAGGTCTTTGGAAGGACTATCATTCTGCCAACCACAAAAATATATGTACGATAGTAAAATTTCATGGGGGAGGGATAGCAAAACATATGGCAGTTGATGGTTGCTAGGAGGCAGAGGGATCATGATCTTTAATGGTATAGCCAATGGTAAACTGTTCAAGTAACACCCAATCCATGTTCATGCAAGCAACTCAATTTAACTCACTGGGTTATATCAAGAAAAAACACAGGAATATAAGAAAGGTGCTTAGTTGAGAAGAAGAAGGTGTTTGGTGAGAGTGGGAAGGTAGTAGAGAAGTCAATAGGGGTGAATATAATCAAAATATACTACATATATGTATCAAATTGCCAACAATAAAATAAAAATTTTAAGTCTGAAAAACAAAAGGCTGTTTGGCTCCAAGAAGAGAGAAAGAACAATGCTGAAACAAAGGCTAAGAAACATAGACCTCAAAGAAATATACATTTTTCGGGTTTTCATTACTCTAATGAAAAACCTAACACAGGCTACTTGTAAAGAAAAGGTGATTTACTTAGCTCAGGTTTAGAGGCTCAAGTCAAAGACTGGGAGACCCATTGATTTGGCCTGTGGTTAGGTCCTTATGACAAATGACAATAGCAGGAGGAACACATGTGGGACAAATGGTCCCACCTTGAGGCAAGAGCAAAGAGGGAAGGAGGAAAGGAAATTGAGATATCCCAGAATCCCTTTTAAGAGTACTCCTACTAAGTCCCCCCTCTTAAAGGTCCACACCAAGACCTCCCAATAACATTGCTCCAGTGACCAAATGTGATCACATGACATTCTGACAAGGGACACAAACAACATTCAAACTATAACAGGTAACGCAGCATCACAATTCAATGTATATACATCTTGCAGTCATTCTTCCTGAGGTCTGTTTGCTAGACATGTGGCTGTGAGCAAATTATTGCAGCCTCTCAGGGAGGGTAGTAAGAGAATGCACTCCTCACTGTGTGAAGACCAAATATACAGAGTTAACATGTTGACACAACATGAAGGAAGTGCTCACTATATGTGTCAATATTGTTAGTGGAGACGAAACTATTTGAATACCAAAGGATAAATGCCTCGGTTCAAGCGAGTATAAAATCTAAACCAGGAGATGAATGCTCAGGTCATATTGTGAGAGCAATAAAAAAAGGACTCGTGCTGAGGTGAGGAGGAATTCTCTAAGGCGGTCATCTCCGGACTGAGATTTGGAGGAAGGGCTGGTGTTAACTAGGAGGGAAGATCCATGAACAGCTTGCCAAGCAGAGGGAACAGCATGAGGGCATCCTTGGAGCATGAGGGGCCATACCCAATAGGCTGAAATGGCTGCCCCACAGAGGCTTGTGTAGGCAGATGTGAGAGCAGGCTGAAGAACTAGATGTGACCCAATCAAGAGGCCACGTTGGTACTTTCACTTCATCCTCAAAGCAACAAGAAGTCCCCAATGCATGCAGATCAGCGGAGGTGGTGTGAAGCACAAGTCTGTGGAGACGGGCGATAAGCAATGCAGAGAAACTGCTCAGCAGGTAATAGGGAAGGCAGTCAGGATGGGAAGGTAAGAGAAAGGAAGGGCCCACAAGATACTCCGAAGGTAAACTCTGCACGACTTGTTGAGCGCCGTCAAAAGGAGCCGCTCATACACGTGCAGCCTGCATCCTTGTCCAATACCCTGTGCACATGTCTGCACGCCTCCATCAATATGTCCTGCCCAGAGAGAAGGCCTGAAGACCATCTGATTCGTTCTGCCCAGATGTGCAGTGACTTCGGCAGCACTCTGCAAGCCATTCTGTGCCCAGGAATAAAATAAACTTTAAATTGGACACAGCTTTCACAAAAGAAAAAAAAAGTGATACTGGCAACAGCTCTTCTTTTAAGGCCTCTGTTTACTGTAGAGTGTTTTAAGCATGACGTTTTAATTTCAATTTTTTAAATATGTATTTTGTGAGAAATAAACAGAGATGACTTAACTGGAAATTAAACTGGGGTCTCCTGGCCATTAGCCCACATTTCTACCCAGGGACCAAATGTCTGCTGAAGTATAAATCCATCTCCTCATGCTGCTGTGTGACCAGCATGATCTGTGTTTATATTCCTCTTAAAAATGCATGTACTTCTTAGCCAGAGGGCTCAGAGGCCAAGGCATTGATCAGTTAGGCCTTCTGCTCAAAGGAAACCCAGTTTGATTCGTCGTGTAATAAAACTGAACTAAAGCCATACATATTTTCCCCAAACATTTTCTGCCTTTGCACACTTCGTATCCAAGGTCTTCTTGCTTCCTCTTGACCTGATGGGGCACGGCTTACAAACCACCAGCTCTGGGTTCCTTAAATCACTTGACCATGGCAATTGTTGGGGAAAGAATGGAGACGATGATGATGACTGGCAGAAGCCAAACCACGAGGAGAAAGAAATAAGGATTATAGTGGGACAGGAAGAATGCCCTGTTTCTGTTATTTCAGAAGATTTGGTTTTACTCCATCTCTGCTTCTGACTCCTGTGGTCGCCTCTGCAATTCCATTCTTCACTGAGTGACTCAATGAAATGCCAGAGCCTGGTCTAAAATCCAAACACTGTGCGAGGCACTGTGGGTCCAAAGATACTAATGACACAAAGATGCCTACCCTGAGGGATTTTGTAAAGGAGGGAGAGTGTAGTGGTTACCTTCGCATTGCTGGGACACACCACCCATCCAGAAGCAGTTTATGGGAAGAAGGGTTTACTTTACTTTGGCTTACAGCTTCAAGGGGAAGTTTCATCGTGGCAGGGAAATCACGGCAGAGCAAGAAGCAGGCTCACATTGTCACATGTCAGTGGGGAGGGGGAGGAGCAAGCAAGAGAGAGCTGACTCGGAACACCTAGTGGGGTGGAATAATAACCTTCAAGGTCTGTCTCCAGAGACACATCTCTTCTAGAAAAGCTACAACTCCCAAAGGCTCCACAACTCTCCCAAATCGCCACCATCTGGGGACCAAGTACTCCAGGCACATGAGTCTGTGGAGGACATTTCATTCAAAGCACCACAGGGACACAAACTCCTAAACAACACCACAATAAAATGTCATGAGTGACAGGACATAAATATGCACAGAGTCCAGGGAAAGACGAGGTGCAATCTGGGTACAAGAAAGACATCCTTGGGGGTGGGGGTGCTTATATCAGAGCTAATGCAAATGAGCCATGAAACAAAATGAAGCAGATTGCTGAATTGTCACACAGACCAAGGAAGTATGATGGATAGTTGTCATTCTTTGAGCTGGTAAACGTCTAATCTACCTTTATCAGGGGAGATCTCCCTTCTGTTGAAGGTTTGTTTCTTCTCACTATAGAAGATTCCTGAAACTTTCTTACCTCTTTCCTGTGAGATTGAAGAGCAGGTATGTGACTTAGGCTTGGACACTCAGATAGATGCTCCAAACATTATTTCAGGAGCTTAACACAAAGAAACACAGGCCATGGAAACATCATTGCTGGAAGTGGTGGTTTTAGAATCAGGCATCCCTCCTCAACTCTTGTGTTCTGAACACTTGGTTCCCAGCTGGTGGCAATTGGGGAGGTGGAGACTTCCTGCAGGAGGTGTGCTTCTGGGGGTAGACGCTGAGGCTTATTAGTCCTAGATTGCCAAGGTTAGTTGGTTCACTCTTGCTTCTATTTTCACCTGCTGTAGCAAAGGTGATTTCCAGCCTCTGCTCATGCCATGCTTTCCCCTGCTATCATAAAATTTCCCATAAGCCCATAAGCCAAAATTAATAATTTCCCTCCCATAAGCTGCTTTTTGGTCAGGTGCTTTGTCCCCGCAATGACAAGATAGCTACAACACTGGAATCATAAGTAGCTTTCAAATAGCTAGTTTCTGGGCTGGAGAATTTGCTCAGTGGTTAAAGACACTTGTTTGAAAAGCCTCATGGGCCAGGTTCAAATTCCCAGAACCCATGTAAAGCCAGATGCACAAAATGGCACATGCATCTGGAATTTGTATGCAGTGATAAGAGGCTCTGACATGTCCATTCTCTCCCTCCCCCCTTCTCTCACTCACTCTCTCTCTCTTTCTCTCTGCAAGTAAGTAATAAATAAAGTATTAAAAAATAGTTTCCAAAGACAGTGGTAGCAAAGAAGCCCAAGGGAGCCTCCAACCCCAGGGTCAGGGTGTGGAGAGTGCAGGCTACAATGTTGATGGCTGCAGCAATGTGATCATAATAGACCTGTTCTGAACATGTTGGGGAACCCAGCCTCTAACAACCCTTCTACCTTTGTGGCAGTCTATAATTAATCAATTTCCTTTCATAAATTAATTTCTATCACAAACCACTGAGTTTGGTTTCATTGGTTTGTAAGCAAAAAATCTTACTGATGCAGGAATAACATGAACAAAACCTCACAGGTGAGGGGCGATTTGATGATGTTATACAATAAGACAAGACAAGCAATTCAAAGTAAGACAGCATATCCATGGCTGGGGTGATGGCTTAACAGTTAAGGCACTTGCCTGCAAAGCCAAAGGACCCAGGTTCAAATTCCCCAGGATCCACGTAGGTCAGAGGCACAAGGTGGCACATGCATCTGGAGTTTGTTTGCTTTGGCTAGAAGCCTGGAGTGCTCTCTCTCTCTCTCTCTCTCTCTCTCTCTCTCTCTCTCTCTCAAATAAATAAATAAAAATAAAATATTTTTTTAAAAAAAAGAAAGCATATCCAATGAGATGAAAAGGATAAAGAAGATCTACAGGGTCAGAGATGAAGTCAGGATGGCTGAGACACCAAGCTCAATGCCAGGGGAGGTATTGACTACAGGAATAACACAGAACACATTCATATTATAAAGTGACTGAACCCCCAAGAGTCCGTGGAGAGTGGACAGGGCTAGATAAGTACAGATTACATGACAGATTAAGGCGGGTCCAAGAAGAAATGATAAAGGTGACTTTGGGCAAGTAGTTGCTGGAGGAAAAGTAGGCATAGTTATGAGAATTTTATAAGTAACAGAGAAAATCTATTAGTGTATTTGATGTTGCTCTAATAAAACACTTAAGGATAAGTATACAAAGACAAGATCTTGCTCACCACTTTGAAAGTTCAAAGATATGATGCCAGCATTGACTCTACTGTGGGGAGGAGCCCTTTGGCTGTATCTCATTGAAGATGATGTCATGGTGGGGGTGGGAGCAAACAGAAGAGATCACATGGTGAGACAGAAGCCAGAGAACTGTAACTAGTGACTGGTCTTTCTTCTTCATAGCAACACTCAAGAGAACTAATGAGAGTCTCAAGAGAACAATGATTTGCTTCCAAGATCAGTACTCCCAATGACCTACTGACCTTTCATTGGACTCCCACCTTTTAACATCACCACACAAAGGACCAAACTTCCAACACCCAACCCTTTCAGAAACATGCTAGAAACACACCCAAACCATAGCAACAGACAACACTTATATTCACACTGAGGTGGGAAAGGTCTCTTTGCCATGTTGGGCTCAATTTCTTCATGTTTAACTCAAAGCATCCTACAGAGATGCATCAGTCAGGATTCTGGTTATAGGAGATGTGGGCAGGGCAAAAAACTGTCACCAGAAAAGAAAATAAACTTCCTTCTGGAAGCAAGTCACATAGATGAACCACTTCCGTTGAGAAAGATGGAGGTTGAGGAGGGTTAACATGATGTCTGCAGGATCTGTTATGAAAAGCACAGCACATGGTAAAAATGGATTTGTTTGATTAAATATGTACTTCTGTGACTACAAGCTGGAGAGAGATGTGATCACACAACTGGAAGTGTTGCTATATACAACAGGTGCACTGCCAAAGCATACTAGTGTTTGAAAATCTAAAGTCCTATAAAACACAATCTCCTCTATAAAGTTTTTACCACATGCACAGATGTTTTCCTATTACATGGGCAAGAATTCACAAGAAGACTATTTTTTTAAAATATACATAGCAAAATGTTTATTTAATCAGACAAATATGAGTTGAGCAACACTATACTCTTCTAACTAACCTAATATGTGAAGGGCTGGGTATCAGCACACAATGCAGGACTGGCCTTGTAAGTATATTACGCAGCTCTGATTGAAAAGAAAAGCAACAAATTCTAGAAGCATGGAAAACAGACAGTTTCACAGCATCTCCTCATGCCAGGGATAAGCACACACATTGGCTTAAGTGGAATTTACCTTCACCCTGCATGAGCTTTCTCAATTTTCAGAAAAAATGTTTGAATCAGGGTATATTGTCTACATTTATAGAAGTTGTCACTAAAAATGTTTTTTAAATGTTTTAGGTTATTTGAAAGCACTACACTTAATGCTCATATTCACATATTAATGTTACTCTCACTTCTGGTTAGAGAAGCTTCTCTTTTCAGATGGTTATGACCACTGGGATGACCCAAAAGGCAACATAGTGCTGAGAACAAGGGATGGAGGAGTGCCCAGCACTGAAACACCTCTGTCACACCCTCCAAGGCTCAGGGCCCATTGAGGAAGAGGGGGCAGATAGAATGGAAGAGCCAAAGGAAGGGTACGACTCCTTACAATGCAACTGTCCAGACAGAAATTGGCCTTGATATCCATGACCTTGCAGTGCCTAGCAATACCTTCACAAGACCCTCATAATAGAAGTAAAAGATGATGACATCAAATTAAAAGACAGACTAATGGAGAGGGAGGGGATATGATGGAGATTGGAGTTCTAAAGGGGGATGGGGGGAGGGGAGGGAAATATCATGCACTTTTGTATGCAATATAGAAGTTGTCAATAAAAAAATAATAATAATAATAAAATGTTTTAGGTTATAGTAATTAAAGTTTTAGTTGCAAAGTTTAATGGGCCAGGAGACTCTCTTCAAACTATTTGTTTGAAAACTCCAGAATAAAAATATATTTTGCATTGTTTTTTCACAGTTAATGTGCTTTTCTATATTCTGGACAGTGTCATCAAAGGAAATATATTGACACATTTTGCTCTCTGACACTTTCAAATTTGATGACTTCACCAAGGAGGGCTACTGAGTTTTTGAAGAAAAAGAAGGGTCCCAGCTTAAGTTTCTCCAGGCTACTGTTTGTGCATGAAGGGCCTAATTCAGCTGTTTTGGAATTGCGGAGAAGGACAGACATTCACTGGAGCCCCTCTTAACCACATAGAACTATTCCTAAAGTCTCACGCTTGTCAGGATTACTCTGTCATCATGCCACAAATTAGTAGCAAGGGAGAGAACTCTGTGAGTAAAGTATGTGCCTATAAGAATGAGGGCCTGACTTTGATCAACAGTACCCACATAAAAAATGTCAGGCATATGCCTTTAACACCAGCACAGAAGATAGAGATAGGAGGATTCCTGGGGTTCACTTGCTAGCCAGTCTAGCCTAACAGGCCAATGAGAGACCCTGTCTCACAAAGAAGCAGATGTTACTCTTAAGGAATGACACTTGAGTTTGTCCCCTGGCCTCTGCATGAGTGCTTGTGCACACACACACACACACAAGCATGCATGCACATGCACACATATGCCCACACACATGTGAACATATATACACATATATGCACACCACACCTACATTCAAAAAAAGAATAGTAAAACTTAAAATAAAAATGTACAATCACTCTCCATCCTGGTCTACTTTTTCTGTTTTTCAAACTGAGAAGTACGTGATAAGTTTCTGGGAGGTAATGTATGTAATTAAACCACCCACATACCTTGAACCAATCCCAATTAGGGCAGACGAGAAAAATAAACTTAGTCTTGAGATGGCAGGAAAGCCTATTTGCTTCCTTGGCTCAGTTTGAGATGCATTTGGCCTACAGAACCCTTTCAAAAAGCCACCTTGATTTAGGGGGAAAAAAAAAAACAGTTTCTTTCATATAAAGATGCATTTTTAAAGTAACTCTGCACTCTTTCCCAAGCAGAGCTAAATTTTAATAACCAAAGCCTTTCACTACCACCTTCTCTTCTTCCCCAACAAAAGTATATTTACTTTCCTGAAACTTCCTGTTTGGATCTTTCCAGTTTTATTTGAGCCATAGCAACTTCTAAGGTGCTACCTGTAGGGAGAGAGAAAGAAACCACCCTAGACAGTGCAATTTTTGGCTTTGAGAGGGTTTTTTTGTTTTTGTTTTCTCCTCACCTTTCTAGTAGCAACCCTGACAACAACAATGTCAGTTAAGTGTACTAGACAGACAAGTACAATCATTTCAGACAGCCTTACTCATAGAGAAGCAAGTTGACATTGTAGCAGGTGGCCTAGATTCTCTGTCACCTGAACGAGCTCTTGGAGCAGGGCACCTCTAAGCAAGACAAACCAGAAGACAGTTTCTTACTTTTAAGCATCTCACCTTCTTTGTCATGTTCATTATTCAGAGCAAAAAAAAAAAAAAAAAAAAAAAAAAAAAAAAGGACTTTAAAAAAACATCCATGTACTTGCTATAATTTCCTTGACTTTTTTTTTTTTTTTTTTTTTTTCAGGTAGGGTTTCACTCTGGCCCAGGCTGACCTGGAATTTACTATGTAGTCTCAGGGTGGCCTCGAACTCACCGCGATCCTACTACCTCTGCTTCCCAAGTGCTGGGATTAAAGGGGTGCACCACCACGCTCAGCTCCCATTTTATTTTTAAATAAATATAGTCCTTACTAGCTGACAATGACAAATTTGCTCCACTCCCTCAAAACCAACCACTGGAACTATGTGGGGATCATTTCTCAGACCCCCTCAGCATCCAGTTTGGACTCCGTGGTAAACTATATCACTACTGCTGTCATTGATTTTATCTCAAGCTAGAAAATGAACTCCATTTCAGAAACCTGTTTTCTCTAAACTCCCAGGGACTGAGACAGGAAGGGTGGTGGGGGGAGAAGAGCGCAGCCTGTTTGTACACCCACTGGCACTGTCTCTTCCTCAGCAGAGATTTCCATGGAAATTCTGGCTGCATTGGCCTTGGCTAAGCTTGGGACTATTTTTGGAAGCCTCAAGGGAGTGACTTTCACTTTTATTCATGTACAGGGTCCCTACCTTTATTTATTAAAGAAACAAAAACATGTCTCCTGCTTAAGTTCAACCAGCTTTCATGTCAAGTAAAACAAAACCTGTGGGCTGGTGCAATCGGCCATGGGCCAGAGTGGAGGGGGAGCCCCGTTCATAGCAGGTCTCAAGCTTATGTGACCTAGATATTAATCACCCCCTCACCAAAGGGGAGGAGCCAAGGACTTTTGAGGTTCTTGTCTCACAGGAATAACTTTGGGAGAGTTTGACCCTTCCTGGAAGAGAAAAAAAAATTTGGGCAAAATTCCAGCAAATTTGAAATGTGACTTTTCAAAGCATTTCAGGTGAGAAAGTAGAGATGGAAGACTCAACGTCACCTCCCTCTTCACCCCAAAACTGTGACACTGACATCCCCCAAATCAGCAGACACAGGGTAAGAATCACTCCAGCTCTGGCTTTACCCCCCACCAGAGTCTAAGTGTTCATTTTAACAAGTTGTGAAGGGCAGACAGCCAACCCCTCAGCCTCCACGAGACAAATTGATTCAAGGTTTTCTTCTCCAGCCTATAGCTGGGTTGCCTACAACAGCAGCTGGAGAGGTGCCATTGTTCTGTGTCATTGAAGACACACCCTCCCCTAGCCCAAACTGGTAGCCCAACAGGCAGCCACAAATTGGGGGAGGGGAGAGGAGGAGAGGGAAGAGGAAGAAAACAGCTAGAAATGTGAGCAAAATGGTAGTGAATTCCAGGGCTAAACAAAGCTGGGTGAGAATAACCTTGAGAACTGGCCTGGGAACAACCATAGGTCAAATTCTAAGCCTAGCCCTCTCTCTAGTCCATTTTTTTTTTTTTTTTTTTAATTTTTTTGTTTATTTTTATTTATTTATTCATTTACTTGAGAGAAACAGAGAAAAAGAGGCAGATATAGATAGAGAATGGGCACAACCAGGGCCTACAGCCACTGCAAATGAACTCCAGATGCATGTGCCATCTTATGCATCTGGCTTACATGGGGTCCTGGGGAATTGAGCCTCGAACCAGGGTCCTTAGGCTTCACAGGCAAGCGCTTAACCACTAAGCCATCTCTCCAGGCCCTCTAGTCCATTTTCTGATGCTGTAACTGAATATCCCAGACTAAGTAAATTATTTTAAAAGGAGAGGTTTACTTAACTTATGGCTCTGGATGCTGGTACCGGGAAAGAGTCTTCTTGCCACATCATAATATGGCAAAGGGCATCATATGGCAAGACAAAGCATATTAGGGGGCTTTCTCTTCCTTCTCTTACAAAGCTGTCAAGGTGGGTGGGGAGGCTAACCTTCGTGACCTCATCTAATCCTGATTCTCTCTGGAAGACCCCACCCCAAATAGCATTGACGTATGGCTTTGGGCATTAAATTCACAACATGGAATTACCCAAAGATATTAACCAAACCTCACCTTCTTCCATTGTCTCAGCCCTGTACACCCTCTTGACTACCTCCAATTATGATGCTAGGTAGGATGCACACTGTATCCCAACATGCTAGAGGTTCCCTGCACATGCTGGTTGAAACATTAGGCAAGTCATTGTGGCTCTCCTGCAGCTCCATTTTTAATCCTGTGACATACATGTGTACATGTGGGGCAAACGCTGCTAGCTGTTCAACATAAATCTATCCTTCATGGACACACAGCTGTGCTCCTTGTAGCTAGGCGTGGCCATGTTGCTGGCATTCCTCTCCAAGAGAATATCAGCAAAGGTTTTATACACATTTATATAATACTATGCATTTTCAGTTCAAGAAGTTGTTATGTCACCTTCTTCCCTTCCTGTCAGCTGCCCGTGGGTCATGGAGAAAACCTAGGTGTCCACATATTGAAGATGGCAAAACCAGAAAACAGCTGCTGAAATGATCCTGTGAATGAAAGCTACTCTCTTACCCAAAATGTCTTTCCTGTGTTGTTTCATGAGCAAGGAAAAAGCATTGGTTGAGTTAAGCCCCTAAAGTTTTAGGGGGGTTATTTGTTACTACAGCCTATCCAACCCTGACTAATACAGACTGATAAGAAAACCTGCCCTGCCTAATACAAAGGATATGGGAGAATCAAATGAGGTGTTTTGTGTCAAAACACTTTGAAAATATCTTACATTCCTCTACTTTAAGGCAGAAATGTCATCTGGTATTTTTTTAAAATATTACATAAAGGCCAGGCACAAAAATGGAATGTTCTCATTCATATGTAGAAGCTTAAAAATTAATTTTATGGAAGTGGGGGGAATGTAGAATAGTGGTCACTAGAGTCTAGAAAGAGTAGGGAGAAGAAGGGATAGTGGGACGTTGAATAATGGGGACCAAAATGCAGTGACATATGAGAAATAAATTCTAATTATCTGTAGCACAATAAAGCAATCACAACTTATAACAATTTGTTGCATATTTTATGAATAACTGAAAGGGAAAAGAAGTTTAAAGTTTCCAACACAGATAAATGATAAGTTTCTATGAATGTAAATACTAATTACCCTCATGTGATTCTACATATTACATTCAAAAACCAAATTATCACACTACACTGCATGAGCATGTACAATGACAGTGGGTCAACTGAACACTGTTTTTAACAAACACTACCTGTAAGAGGAAACACCCATAAATAAACAGTATTGAGTGCAAGTGTCTGAGGCAGCAGGAACATAGACACAGGCATAAGCTGTCACCTCAGCAGTCCGAGGAGTTCCCTTAATCTTTTAGGGACCTCCACTCAAAACTAGATCCTTGGCCACACTACCAAAAGAAATTTCAGGGTGAGCCAGAATGAAGCAGAGTTAGAGTTTAGTAAAAATAGAAAGAAAGGCACTCGAGGAAAGAATAAGGCACCTCCAAGAACGTGAGTATGCACTTCTCAAGGAAGAGATGCAGTGTCAGCAGTAAACATACACATCATTTTAGTGGATCTCAACTCATACCTCCATCACATTTTTAATAAATGAAATTATAGAGTTGTATAGGGTGGCCCTGGAGTTACCCAGGATGAGATTACATCCTGATAAATTAAAAACAGGGGCACTGAGGTTGCACAGGGGTTTAGGGCATGTTCTTTTATAGTAAAGTAAGTAAAGTGAATCTAGTGAGATTCCTAGGAAATTACAGGTTTATAACTGGGAAGGGGGGAAGGCCTTAAGCAAATGTTAGTTGTACTGGAATTTTTGGTTATCAACTAACAAGAGGCTTCAACCAGACCCCAGAACAAGTAGCTTCTTTCTCTTCCCATGCCCCCATCATTTTCCCTGCCTTTCTATCCTTCCTCACAAGCATTATGCCCTTTAAATGTTTTACAAGGATTAATTTAATCCACATTACAACGTTTGCAAAAGAGAGACTATTGCCATTCCAACTTACAAGTGACAGAACCACATGCAAAATTACACAGCTGGCTCAAGACAAGAGGTCTGACACCAGAACGAATATTCTGAACCAAGAATCTAGAAGGAAAAAACAGCATCAAATGAACAATTGGGACTTGTAACTAATTTAGTAAAGCATTTAAAAACACAGCACTCTGCTTAAATTAACTATTTATAAAGCCACTTAGGCCTACTATTTATCCTCATGCTGGCCCACTTTGCCTTCCACATATGCACATGGTTCTGCCTGTGGCAGCTGGGGTTCTGTCAGGAGCATTTCTTGCCTGCCAAACAAAGCCACCACCAAGACTCCTGCCATCAGTTTCGGAGGCAGATTTGACATTCACTACGTGCTTTCTGAAATCTCATGGCAGAACAGTGTTTTTTTTATTCCATTTAGAACCTATTTTGTCATCTTAAATATACTTAATATAAGCTAAGAGACAAAGAAATACTATTTAATGAGTGAAGGGGGCAAGGACACCTCCCAGGTATTAACTCATTTAAGACATCTTAAAGCAGTATTACTTCATGATTCCACCATTCAACAGAATCTCAAAGTTCAATTAATGAAGTCTGCTAATAAGACCACCAAAGGTAAGCAGGCCATTATAAAAATTTAAGAGCTATTGAGTGTTAGGAGTTTTTATAGTCAGTCAGCTCAGAGTTATTTAGCACATGTTTTTCCCATCCTTTCCATGCATGGGGAAAATTCATAGTGTCCTACGTCTCTCAAAACCACATTTCCACCTGTGTGGGGCAGTGGAATTAATAAGCATATAGAATAAGCTCACAAATTTGGATCTTACTCATCTGGAATTCATGATAGTTCAGTTATACATATGTGGTCCTGGCCAGACAAAAAGGAATGGAGGAGGTCATCACACACACACAAAAAAAAAATCTAAAGTGGAATAAAGGCTGTGAGGGTGGGAGTGGATGGGGTTGTATAGCTCAAAGATTATTATACATACCTGTTTTAATGATCACATAGGAGTTGTATATACAAACTCTCTGAATGTGTGCTAGAATTGCATTTGCCCTTTCATATCCATAAAGGTTTAGGAAATAAATTCAAACCTTTAAATAAAATTGCAAGAGGATTATTTAACATTCTTGCTGATTAAGGCAAGTAAAGCACTTTCATACACTTTTCTTAAATGTGTTCCCAAAAGCTATTGACATACTTCTCTGTTCCTAAAGGATGTAAACAATGCAAATCATAGTGGCTTCCTGGATTATAACTAATAAAAAGCCATTCTCTATCAAAGACGAATACTGCTTCATCTCACTTACACATGCAAGCTGAAATAATCTAACTCAGAAGCACAGAGAATGTTCATGGACAGGAGTGAGAGCAGACAGACTGGAAAGGCAGCTGGCATAGGACATACAGCTAACCATACTATATTGCATACAATCTCACTTCAGTAAAACAAGGATACATTCTAAGAAATGCATCACTAGTGATTTCATCATTATGTGATCATACAGTATACTTAAATCTAGATGGCATACACTTCAACATACCTAGACTATACACTATCATATATGCAGTCCAACATTTGCTGAAACATTGTTATTTGTGGCATGAGTGTATTTAAAATTTGCTAAGAGGATAAACTGATGTTAGATGCTATTGCCATGAAAATAAATGAACATAATAAAAATATAGAGTGCAGGAGTACACTCTGGAAGACGATGGGTATGTATGGCTTTAATAGTGGTGACAGTTTCACAGGTGTATTCTTATTCCCAAACTTATCTGTAGACATTAAATACGTGCAGCTTTTTACATATTAGTCATGTCTCAGTTTTTGAAATACTAAAATGTCAGTCTTTAAGACAGAGTTCAAATCTGAGTCATTCAGTGATTCCCTCCTACAATCCCTAAAAATGCACACAGAGACCTGCAGCTGAGTCTACAGCTGGCTCCCCTGCAGGTACAAGGGAAAGGGGAACAAGTTCACAGTGAAATGTAGACCTGTCAAAGCATGACCACTTCTATAGTGCTTGTTTCTTATGTTAAAAGTAATTATTGAGGGGCTGGAGAAATGGCTTAGTGGTTATGACATTTGTCTGCAAAGCAGAAGGACCCAGATTCGATTCCCCAGGACCCATGTTAGCCAGATGCACAAGGGGGTGCATGAGACTGGAGTTCGTTTGCTGTGGCTGGAGGCCCTGGAATGCCAGTTCTCTCTCTTACTCTATCTCTCCCTCTTTCTCTCTATCAAATAAATAAATATAAAAATTTTTTAAAAGTAATGATTGAGGCCCTGGGGAGATGGTTCAGTGAGTAAAGTGTTTGACACCTAAGCATGAGGACCTGAGTTTGAATCCCCAGAGCCTGTGTAAAATGTCAGGCATACATATTATAATTAAACTGCCAACATACAAATCAAAGAAAATATATTGAAAGCAGCTAGAGAGAAAAAGCAAGTCACCTACAAAGGCAAACCCATCAGAATCACAGCAGATTATTCAACACAAACTTTAAAAACTAGAAGGGCTTGGAGTGATATATTCAAAGTTCTGAAAGATAACAACTGTCAACCAAGGTTACTTTATCCTGCAAAGCTATCCACTCAAATAGATGGAGAAATAAGGACATTCCACAACAAAAGCAGGCTAAAGGAATATTTGAAGACAAAACCAGGTCTACAGAAAATACTTGAAAGGATCCTCCATGCTGAAGAGAAAGAAAAGCACACATATAAGGAACCTGGAAAAAACAAACCATACTCCAATACTAGTTAATACAAGAGAGCAAAAAAACCAGAAGAACTACAAAACAAGAAAAATGGCAAAAATAAATACACACCTTTCAATAATAACTCTTAATATCAATGGCCTGAATGCCCCAACCAAAAGACATAGGTTTGCAGACTGGGTTAAAAAGCAGGATTCTTCAATTTGTTGCCTCCAAGAAACTCACCTTTCTACAAAGGATGTACACTATCTTAGGGTGAAAGGTTGGAAAATGGTATTTCAAGCAAATGGGCCTAGAAAACAAGCAGGGGTTGCTATCCTAATATCTGACAGAGCAGACCTCAGACCAACATTAATTAGGAAAGATAAAGAAGGTCACTTTATATTGATTAAAGGAATGCTCCAACAGGAGACATTACAATCCTAAACATATATGCACCTAACATGGGGGCTCCCAATTTCATCAAACAAACACTATTAAAACTAAAGTCACAGATAACACCAAACACACTTGTAGTGGGTAACTTCAACACCCCACTCTCACCAATTGACAGGTCATCCCAGCAAAAAATAAACAGAGATGCTTCTGGATTAAATGAGGTCATAGAACAAATGGACCTAACAGATATATGCAGGACATTTCATCCAAATGTTGAAGAATACACATTCTTTTCAGCAGCACATGGAACATTCTCTAAAATAGACCATATGTTAGGACACAAAACAAATCTTAACAAATATAGGAAAATTGAAATAATTTCTTTTAATCTATCAGATCACAAAGGGATCAAACTACAAATCGATAACAAAAAAAGCTATAGCACATACACAAAATCATGGAAACTAAATAATACACTACTAAATGATGAATGGGTCAATGAGGAAATCAAGAAGGAAATCAAAAAATTCATGGAGACAAATGATAATGAGAACACAATATACCAAAACCTTTGGGACATAATGAAGGCAGTCCTAAGAAGGAAATTTATAGCTTTAAGTGCCTATGTTAAGAAATTAGAAAGGTTGCAGGTAAACAACTTAATGCTGCATCTTAAGACCTTGGAAAAAGAAGAACAAGGCAAACCAAAAATCAGTAGACAGGAAGAAATAATAAAGATTATGGCAGAAATTAATGAAATAGAAACCAAAAAGACAATCCAAAGTATCAATGAAACAAAGAGTTGGTTCTTTGAAAGGATAAATAAGATTGATAAACCCTTAGCAAATCTGACCAAAAGAAAGAGAGAACAGACACAAATTAATAAAATCAGAGATGAAAAAAGCACTAGATACCAGAGAAATTTTAAAAAATCATAGGGACATACTATAACAACATATACTCCACTAAGTTTGAAAATCTGAAAGAAATGGATGATTTCCTCGATTTATATGACCTACATAAATTAAACCAAGATGAGATTAACCACTTAAATAGACCTATAACAAGTATGGATATGCAACCAGTTATAAAAAAAATCTCCCTACTAAAAAAAGTCCAGACCTATATAGCTTCACTGGTGAATTTTACCAGACCTTCATGGAAGAACTAAGACCAATGTTTCTTAAACTTTTCCATAAAATAGAAAAGGAAAGAATCCTACTAAACTCCTTCTTCAAAGCCAGCATCACCCTGAGCCCAAAACCAGACAAAGATAGAACAAAAAAGGAAATTTACAGACCAATCTCCCTCATGAACATAGATGCAAAAATTCTCAACAAAATATTGGCAAACAGAATACAAGAATATATTAGAAAGATCATTCACCCTGACATAGTAGGCTTTATCCCAGAGATGCAGGGATGGTTCAACATACATAAATCAATAAATGTAATACATTATATAAATGGACTGAAGGACAAAAATCACATAATCATCTCATTAGATGCAGAAAAAGCATTTGACAAAATCCAACATCCCTTCATGATAAAAGTCCTACAGAGACTGGGAATAGAAGGAACATATCTCAATATAATAAAGGCTATTTATGACAAACCCACAGCCAACATAATACTAAATGGAGGAAAACTTGAACTTTTCCACTAAAATCAGGCACAAGACAAGGATGTCCACTGTCACCACTTTTATTTAATATAGTACTGGAAGTCTTAGCCATAGCAATAAGACAAGAGACACACATAAAAGGGATACAAATTGGAAAGGAAGAGATCGAGTTATCATTATTTGCAAATGATATGATTCTATACATAAAGGACCCTAAAGACACTACCAGCAAACTGTTAGAGCTTATAAACACCTATAGCCATGTAGCTGGATACAAAATAAACACAAGAAATTAGTAGCCTTCCTATATGCTAACAACAAACACACAGAGATGAAATCAGAGAATCACTCCCATTCACAATTGCATCAATAAATAAATAACTAAATAAATTACCTTGGGATAAACCTAACCAAGGAAGTGATGGTTCTCTAAAAGGAGAACTTTAAAACACTCAAGTGAGAAATTGCAGAAGACACTAGGAAATGGAAAAACATCCCCTGTTCTTGAATTGGAAGAATCAATATTGTGAAAATGGCAATCCTACCAAAAGCAATCTACACATTTAATGCAATCCCCATCAAAATTCCAATGGCATTCTTCATGGAAATAGAAAAAACAATCCAAAAATTTGGAAGCACAAAAAAAACCTCGGATATCTAAAACAATTTTGAGCAGCAAAAACAAGTGATACTATACCTGATTTTAACCTATATTACAGAGCCATAGTAACAAAAACAGCATGGTACTGGCATAAAAACAGACATGTAGATCAATGGAACAGAATAGAGGACCTTGATGTAAGTCTGGATAGCTATAGCCACCTGGTCTTTGACAAAATGCAATGCCGATAAAAATCCCAACTTCTTTCTTCACTGAGATAGAAAAAAACTATCTCAAAATTCATATGGAAAGGCAGAAGGCCTCACATATCCAGGCATGTGCTCATCAAAAGAAACTCCTCTGGAGGCATCACCATACCTGATCTAAAGCTATACTACAAAGCCATTGTAATAAAAACAACATGGTACTGGCAAAAAAAAACAGGAACATAGACCATTGGAACAGAATAGAGGACCCGGACTTTGGGTCAAGCAACTACAACTACTTAATGTTTGACAAAGGCCCTACCAATGCACAATGGAGAAAAGCACAAATGGTGCTGGACAAACTGGACAACCATATGTAGGAAAATGAAACTCAACCCACACATCTCTCCATGCACAAAAATCAAGTCCAGATGGATCAAAGACCTTAATATAAATCCAGAAACCCTGCTACTACTGGAAGAAAAAAATAGGAGAAACCTTCCATGACATGAGTGGGAAAAGACTTCCTGAACAAAACCCCAGCAGCCCAGGAAATTAAACAATCACTCAACTATTGGGATCTCATGAAGCTGAAAAGATTTTTCACTGACAAATATACTATAACCAAAGCCAGCAGATTACCCACAGAATGGGAGAAAATTTTCACCAGTTATACAACTGACAGAGGCCTAATTTCTAGAATCTACAAAGAACTCCAAAGCCTAAACAATAAACCATCAAACAACCCACTCACAAAATGGGGCAGAGAACTGCACAGGGAGTTCTCAGAGGAAGAAATACAAATAGCAAACACACATTTAAGAAAATGTTCAACATCCCTAATCATCAGGGAAATGCAAATTAAAACAACTATGAGATTCCACCTTACCCCAGCAAGGATGGCTAGAATTAAAAAAAACAATTTAAACAAATGCTGGCGAGGCTGTGGAGAAATAGGAACAAGCTTTCACTGCTGGTGGGAATGTAAAATGGTTCAACCATTATGGAAAGCTATATGGAGACTCCTGAAAAGGATGACCATAGACCTACCAACAGATCCAGCTATTCCCTTACTGGGCATATACCCTAAAGGCTCCAAGCCTCAGATCAGAGACATTTGCTCAACCATGTTCATAGCTGATCAATTCATAATAGCAAAGAGCTGGAATCCATCACTAGATGAATGGATAACCAAGATATGGTATATCTATACTATGGAATTCTATGTAGCAGTAAGGAAAGATGAAATAAGGAAATTTGAAAAAAAATGGTCAAGCATGGAACGGATCATCCTCAGTGAGCTCACCCAATCACAAAAAGATAATTGTTGCATGGTCTCATTTATCTGTCGCTCCTAACCTGAATCTACCTGAGATGCTGCCAAACCTAATAAACACTTGGAGGACCAGACAATAGGGAGGGTGGGATGGAGGGAGGGTAAAGGTGGGAGGAAATTAGAGGATGGGAGGGAGGACAAGGGTGGGGGGATACAAATAGGGACCCAAAAGGAAATGATACTATAAAACCCTTTATTCTGAACAACAGGCTAAAACATTGATCCTTCAGCAGGCCTGCAGAGGGAACACCTGAACCACAGGAAACTGGAGAGAACATCATGAAGACCAATCTTAATCTTTTCCTGCTTCTCTCTCTCTTCTCTCTCTCCCTCTCCTCTCTATACTCACTGTCTCTTTTATATTACCTATCTTTTTCTTCCCTTACCTTCCTAGGTGCTGACTTACAACTCCCAGTGCCAGCATGGGGTTAACTTCCACAATGAGCTATTGAACCGAGACACCTACAAGGTTTCCCAAAAAAGACAGATTTCTGTCAGAGTTCTTGATGACCTACCAAGGTTAATGTAAGACCCTACTGTCGAAGACAGCATACGTGTGTGAGACCAAACATGGAGAGACATGGCCAGAATCTGGAAGAGGGTCAGTCCCCAGATAGTTAGCTAGTCTAGTGCCAGAGGGTGCTACACGAGCTACTGGGGGAAAATGGCCGACATCTATCCAAACAATTTGCAGTCTAAGATACCCAGCAGGAAACAACCTGACATTATGCTCAAACAAGTGCAGTAGTGGCACACAGCCATGGTGGGTAACCAACTGCTCTTGATTTGACTAATAGATTCACTCAGTGGAATGGAACACATTGCTGGAACTGGAAAATAAGTCAAAACCATGTACAAAAAAATGAGCTCAGTCTCCAAGATCAAGATACCACCAAATGTGGGCTAGAAGAGGGCCTATACATATAAAATTCCCTCCAAAATATCTATGGCCATCCCTTCTATTTAGTACTAACTTCTCTCTCCATTGGAGAATTTGCTTATCTTTTTTAGATGGACAATGAGCCTGAAGAGAGGATCCTCCAATCACACCTCACCAGGGCCCCAGCTGAAACCATAGAGTAATGCAGGGGACAGGCAAGAATACAGCGTTCCTGGGGATCACGGCACCAGAAAAAGGCTGAAGGAGATAAACACAGAGAACATCCAACTCTAACTAAGCCACATATCCAGAGTCACAGAGGCTCCCAAAACCTTATCACTGAAGTAGAACTAAAATGACCCCAATGTGGCTCAGGGAAATTCATGGAAGAGGGGGCGGAAAGAATGTTAGAACCACAAGTTGGGGCATTATGCACAGAGACTTGGCCTACCCCCACAGAACTCTTGATTACCCCCACAATGCATGACCCACATTCCCCATTGAGGATCCCTTTGGAAGAGGGAGGACAGGGAGGAGGAAAAGGGAGCCAACACTATGAATGTAAAATCAGAATAATATAAATAATAATAAATTATGAGAAAAAAAAACAAAAACTATATATATGTGGTGGGAGAGAGTGTGCATCAAAGGGTACAAAATTTATGCTACATAATGTTTTATACTTTATAGTTTGCATCTGTCCTCAAGGTCAAACTGGTCTTAAGGTGTGGTGATGGTTTGAGAGTCCATTGTAAAGATATGTAAATGTGCCATAATGCCTTTTGGCTGTAGTTTTGCTCTGTGTGCTGTGGTGGCTGGTTGGCTTTCTCTCTCTCTGCTGTGTTGGTTGCTCTGGCCCTAAGAAAGCAGGCTGCTTTTCCTGCCTTTATGGAACTTCCCTGGATTCTATGTATAACTGTGCTAAGATGGTACAGCTGTCTGCTAGTTAAGTGTTGTTATCATAAACTTATGTTTTAGAGGAATGGGGTTGGATGAGACTTTGAAATGGTAAGCCAAGTTTTATGGATGGATGGATGGTATAGATGTTGGTGTACATTATTGGATGTCTATAAAATTTAAACAAAAAATCATGTTAAATTTGGGACTGATGTCCTTGGCTAAAGATATCGACTGGATTTTAAGCTGGAAAACTTGAAGGTTAAAAGTAGAGGCATTAAGACTGGTTTAGCTGCTATTGTCAACCACATTAGCAATCTTAAGGAAGGTGGAAGGAAGGTGACCTGACGACTGATTTACATTAAAACAATGGAGAGGATGCCTGAGGAAAGACTGTTAAAAATGCAAATTCTTGGAAAGAGCTGACTGGAGAAGAAACCTTCAAGGCTGTGAATTTCATCCCTGGATTAAGAATATGTCCCACCTGTTTAGCATAAAATGGTCAGATGCAGTGGAGCCGCTGCTGAGATGCGGCATGAGGCAGGACATGAAGACCCTCAGGAATGACTGCAAGAGCCTTTGAAAGATGGACCGTGGTTTGCATGGATCCTGAAGATTTTTGGATATACATTCAAAAGGGCAGGAGTGCAGTGTTGGCATGGGATGAAAGTTTTCCGTGGTGACTGCCCAGCTGGAGGGGCAGAATTTAAAAACCTGGAGACTGTCAGTCTCTGGTTATATTGAACTTAAACTGCAAAAAGTTTGATGACTGCTGATAATGGCTGAGTTTGCATTCTTCTAGTCTCTCCTCTCCTTTTACCAGTTAAAAATGTTTACTCTGTTCTTTACATATTGAATCTTTAACTTGTTTGATTTTCTCACTAAAATTAAAAAAAAAACAAAACAATGATGATTACAAGTTTTTTTAAAAGAAAGATTTTGAATATATGTCCCCAATTATTCAATAGACATGCATCTGCAATTTCTTTCACTGGGGGAAAAGGTGTTAGATTCCATTGTAAAGATATGGTGCCTAGCAGGAGTTCCTGTGTGCTGTGTGACCTTTTGGCTGTAGTTTTGCTCTGTGTGCTGTGGTGGCTGGTTGGCTTTTTCTCTCTGACTGCCTTTATGGAACTTCCCTGGATCTGTAAGCTTCAATAAATAATATCCCTTCCTCCATAACTGTGCCTGGTCTGGAAGTTCATCTCAAACCTGAAGCTGTCTGCTAAAAAGTGGTACAAAGCAGATGAACCTGACCTCTTCTCTTTTGGAACAGTTTTCATGGACTTGGGCTTGCAAAATGCCTACTGGAGTGGTAAGCCAAGTTTTATGGACTATTCTGATGAGAGTTTGAGAATGCTAAGTGCAGACTGTATTGAACTTCGAGCTTGGCTTAGAGCTTTCTAAGGGAAGGAAAGACTGGAGGACTTTGTTGGAACTGGGCTACTGGCATGGGATGGCTAGTTCTGCTATCCAGGCCCAGAAAGTTTGATCAAAACTTAAATTTGTAATGGACTGATGTGCTTGGCTAAAGATATCGGACTGAGATTTTAAGATTTTAAGTTGGAAAACCTCAAGCAAGTTAAAAGTAGAGGCATTGAGACTGGTTTAGCTGCTACTGGCAACAAACACATTAGCAATCTTAAGGAAGGTGGAAGGAAGGTGGCCTGACTCATTAAAACAATGGAGAGGATGCCTGAGGCTGTTAAAAATGCAAATTCTTGGAAAGAGCTGACTGGAGAAGGAACCTGCTTTTCAAGGCTAATTTATTTTGTCCTGGATTAAGAATATGGCTGTGTCCTGCACACCTGATTTTTTGGAAATATGAAAAATGCATGGAATGGTCATCATTCCAGGAGCTGCTGCTGAGATGCATGAGGCAGGATTCAGGAATAGGCTGGAAGATTTTTGGAAGATGGACCGTGGTTTATGGAGACCTGAAGATGTTTGGATATACCAGGACTGTGCAAAAGGCTACCATGGAGTGCAGTGTTGGCATGGGATGAAAGTTTTCCCTGGCGACTGCCCAGCTGGAGGGGAGGAATTGGAAAACCTGGAGACTGTCAGTCTCTGGTTAGAACAGTGCAAAAGTTTGATGACTGCTGATAGTGACTTTGCATTCATTCTCCTGATCACCAGTTAAAAATGATCAAGATCATCACTATCTTAAGTGTCATGTCTATACTATAAATTTATTTAACCATAAATCCCAGGAGCTAAATATATTGAGATGATTTACATTTATATCTCTTCAAGTTTGTCTCCTTTACAACTTATGCTATGATAAATATTCTTTTTTGCTCTGTGTACTGTGTGTATGTAAAAAGAGAAATTGCTGTAAAACAATAAATAATATCCCTTCCTCCATATGTGCCTGGTCTGGAATTTCAATACTCATTGAGAAACTACACCCCAGAATGGTCTATATATCTGAGCATTTGAGTTTACTATCTGTGGTAGTTTGAATATGTGGTCCCCAATGATATTCAGTGTTTTAAACAAAAACATGTTATAGTTTGCATCTGCAATCACCTTGCTAGAGATGCAATGTCACTGGGGGCTGGTCTTAAGCAGTGTTAATGGTGGGTTTGAGATTCCATTGTGAAAGATATGCAAATGTGCCTAAAAAACAAAGCAAGATGCCTCTTCTTACAGATTTCTTGGAGTGTTACTGTGACTGACCTTTGGATGGCTGGTGGGAGGTAGTTTTGCTCTGTGCCTTGAGGTTCCTGGCAACAGGGGGCCCTGAGGACTTCCCACTGGGCCTTGGGCTCTGAGGGGGAGCAGGACATGGGGAGATTTCCTCTCTGCATCCTGGCACAGCAGTTAGGAGAAGATTTTTGCTTTTATCTGAGGCCATGTGCTGCTCTGGTGCCATAAATACCTGGAACTTCCCTGATCAATAAAGATCAAGATCATCACAGTGTATGTCTATACTATAAATTTATTTAACCACCCCTAGATCTCTTCAAGTTTGTCCTCAACATATAAATATTCTTTGTGTATGTAAAAGTGAAATTGTCTGGAATTTCAATCTCATTGAGAAACCTGAATGCTGTCTGCATTTGAGTTTACTATCCCAATGGAAAAATGAGCAAATATACCCCATACTGCCTTGATGACTCTTTTGTGTGTGTGTTTGTATGCATGGATGTGCAGATGTACTTACATGTATGGGTGCACATGTACAAACATGGAGGCCAGAGCACACCCTTGAGAGTCAGTTCTCTCAAGAGCTGGCCACCTTTCTTTTTGAGACAGTGTTTCTCACCAGAGAAGAGCTCACCCAATAGGCTAGATTGGCTGGCCAGCAAGCTCCAGAGATCTGCCTATCCCCATCCTTCCCCCTGCCAAGAGTGGTATTACAAGCCTGCGCCACCATGCCTGACTCTTTCACATAGGTTCCAGAGATTGAACTTGGATCTTCATATTTTCATGTCAAGTCCTTTCCTGATGGAGCCATCGTCCCAGCACCCTTTCTTCACTACCATTAACATTAGCAGACCTCCTAGTCGGCCAAGATAAACATTCTTTCATTTCTTCTTTCAGGACTTACCCATCTACTTCACACAGTTTTTCTAATGACAAGATTCTTTTGTCCTGGGTAATTTTCTTTTAAAAATTGTTATTTGTGTGTGCACATGTTCACATGTGAGTGCAAGTGCCCACATGGCATGGTGCTTGTATGGAGGTCAGAGGACAACAGTCAGGCTCCTCCTTCTATCTCATCTGTGGCAAGGTTTCTCACTCTTCTCACTCTGCTGTTCCTTGCTGGGCTTGCTCAAGCTTTCGGGAAATTCTCATGTCTCTGCTTCCCATCTCACCATTGGCATCAGTGTGCTTGAATTACAGAAGCCTGTCACAGATTCCAGCTTTTCATGTGGGTCCTGGGAATCAAACTCAAGTAGACCAGCCTGAGCTGTAAGTACTTATCCACTGAGCCATCTGTCCAGCCCCCTGGATGATAATTATACCTGACATGACTGTTCATTTGCAGTACTTAGCATGCCATGTGTGAGCAAAGCCCATACCTCAACTTAGCTGCACAGTACAAGTCTGTGCCATCATGCCATGTGGGGGCTGCAAGGAGGACTAAGAATGAGGGTCTTTGACCCTGTGTGTCCCCTTAACCTATGCTGCCCTCTCAGTCTACTCCTCTTCTTTAAACTTCTTGCTCCTAGATTCACTTTGCTCTCACTTGTTCCTGAGCTATTCACAAAGTGGGAAGATGGTTCTTTAGAGAGAATTCCATATGCTGGGCAGATAGCTCAGTCAACAGAGCACTTGTATTACAAGCAGGAGGACCTGAGCTCCATCCCGAGAACCCATGTTTAAATAAAAAGTCCAAGAATGGTAGGTTCATTTGAAATCTCAGCATTTCTGGGGGCAGAATGGGGGCAAATGTGGATGGATAGATGGCTTTAGCAATTAACATGCTTGCCTGCGAAGCCTAAGGACCCAGGTTCAATTCTCTAGGTCCCACGTGAGCCAGATGCACATGGTGGCACATGCGTCTGGAATTAATTTGCAGTGCCTAGAGGCCCTGGCATGCCCATTGTCTCTCTCCCTCTCTCTCTCTCCATCTCTCTCTTTCTCTCTCTTTGTCTCAAATAAATAAAAATAAATCTTAAAAAAAGAAAGGAAGGAAGGAATAAAGGGGGCAGATGGCTGAGATAGGCACATCCCTAAGGCTTGCTGAACAGCCAGCCTAGCCAACTTGGCGATTTCCAGGCCAACAATCCTTATCTCAAAAGAGGTGGACATTGAAGATACTCAACACATACAAAAGCAGAAATCCAGAGGCTTCTAAGAGCTCATCACTGAAGTAGACTTAAAACACACCCACCAAAGCTCAGGGAATTTTGCAGAAGAGTGGGCAGAAAGATTGTAAGAGCAACAGGTTGGGACCTCCCCCCAATAATTGACTGCTGCCCCCACAATGCAAAACCTACAACCTCATGGGTATTACCAGCAACCCCACTGAGGAGGGACTCCTGTGGAATAGGGGCAAAGAGGAGGGGAAAGATGGTACCAACATATGATGTATCCATACAAAGTATGTTCTTGGGGGGAAGACAGGGAGAAGGCTAACGATGGTACCATCATGGCTATATACACATTATATAGATAACTAATGAGAGAGAGAGAGAGAGAGAGAGAGAGAGAGATGGACAATGCCTCCTGTTGGGTTACAGCTCAGATCCCTCCATCCTCTTCCTACAAGGCTTTAAGGCTGTGCATCAGAGTCTGAGTGAGAGATCCTATGCATTCTTCCAACATGGACTATCAGCTCCTGAGTGCATCCAAAGCAGGTGACTTGGAAACTGGGAAGCAACTTCACAGCTCTAAGATGTGAATTGCAGAGACATGGAGAGACATTCTACACTCTTGTACTTCTTGCTGGCTTTATCTGTGTATCTGCTGTGGAGTACCTTCTACGCCATGGTGCAGAACTCCACGTCAAAGAAAAAAGTGGGCTGGTGCCCCTTCATAATGTTTCTTCCTGTGAGCACTACAAGGTGGCTGAGCTTCTCATGGGACACAGAGCGTCTGTCAATGTGGCAACGCCTCCATGAAGCAACAGCTAAAGGAAAACATGACATCTTCAAGCTCCTTCTACAACATAGAGCAGATCCAAGTACAAAGAACAGAGATGGAAATGCACCTCAGGATCTGGTCAAAGAAGGACACACAGATATTCGGGACTTAATGAGAGGGGATGCTGCACTGCTGGATGGTGCCAAGAAGAGTTGTCTAGTCCGAGTGCAGAAGCTCTGTACCCCAGAGAATACGAACGACAGAGACACACAGGGTAGAAACTCAACCCCTCTGCACATGACAGCAGGCTACAATAACCTGGAGGTAGCGGAGTGTCTTCTAGAGCAAGGATCATATGTTAATATCCAGGACAAAGACAGTTTAATTTTTCTTCATAATACAGTGTCTTGTAGGCACGTCAGAATAGCAGCTTTACTGATAAAATACAATGCACATGTCAATGCAACAGATAAATGGGTATTTTCTCCTCTTCATGAAGCAATCCAGAAAGGAAGGATGCAATTGTGTGCCCTGCCCTTGGGGCACAATGTGGACCTGACCATGAAGAACCATGAAGGCCAGACACCTTTATATCTAGCTATAGCTGATGACATCCAAGCCTTGCTGATAGACACCATGCCTTCCCTGCCCCAGGCCTTACATATCTGTTTAAACCTCAGGCAACTGTAGTGAGTGCCCCTCTGATTTCACCAGCATCCACCCCCTCCAGCCTCTCTGCTGACAGCAGCATAGATAACTTCACTGGCCCTTTAGCACAGCTAGCCATGGGAGGTGCCTCCAATGTCAGGGATGGTACAGCCCATTCAGAAAGGAAAGAAGAAGTGTCTGGTCTTGACATGAATATCAACCAATTCCTGAAAAGCCTTGGCCTTGAACACCTTTGGGATGTCTATGAAACAGAACAGATGACACCAGATATAATGGCTGATATGGGTTGTGAAGAGTTAAAAGAAATGGGATCAATGCATATGGACACCACCACAAATTAATCAAAGGAGTCAAAAGACTTAGGTGGACAACAAGGAACCAACCTTACTTGACTCACTCAGTGTGTGAATTAGGGAACCACCTTGCTAGGTCTTGCTCCAGAGATAAAGAATATCCATGGACAGAAGAAGAGATGCAGAGGGTGCTATCCAAGAACACAGAGAAACAGCGGCAATGCTGGCAGCATCTGCAACAGATACAACGTCATCCGAAGTGGAGGGCGTTACTGTCGCAGACAGAAGGAGGTGTCTGAGGAGAACCACAACCATCGTAACGAAGGCATGCTATTCCACGGGCTTCCTCCCATTAATGCCTTTATCCATAAAGGGTTGGAGGAGCTACATGCATACCCAGGAGGAACGTTTGGAGCTGGAACTGAAAACTGAAAACTCCTCAAAAAGCAATGAATATGTTTCTGGGATTGGAGAAGGAACATGCTGCCCCCTCCCTGCACAATGATAGATCCTGTTTTGTATGCCACAGACAAATGCTTTTCTGTAGAGTGACACTTGGGAAATCCTTCCTGCTACTCAGCACCATGAAAAGGGTCCATGCCCCTCCAGGAAATCCCTCGGTTATTGGTAGATCAAGTGTTATTGGGCTGGCATGTGCTGAATACATTATCTATGGAGGAGGACTGGAATACCCACAGCATTTCCTCACCTACCTGATCATGAAGCCAGAGACCCCTTCACAGACTGCCACAGCTGCCAAGCAGGTAACCTAGTAAATGCCCACTGGTAATGGGCAGCTTGGATTCATTCCTGGGACTGGACTGCAATAGACTGTTTCCAACAGAAATATCAGTGTTCTAGAAATCTCTGGCAGCCTGGAAAAAAAAAAAAAAAAGGTGGACAGCACCTAAGGAACAGATACACAAGCTTATCCTCAGGCTGCCACACCACACACGTGTGCACATGCATTCACTCATACAAGTATCTGTGCACACATGAACACATACATACACACACATACACACACACACAAAGAGAATTTCCTACTTATTTAACAAAAAAAAAATCCAAATAATATCTTAATGTGTGGGTTGGCTCAGTGGTTTAGGTACTTTCTTGCAAAGCCTGACAGTCTGGGTTCAATTCCCACGTACCCACATAAATCTAGATACACAAAGTGGCATATGCATCTGGAGTTCATTTGCAGTGGCAAGAGGCCCTAGTGTGCCTATTCTCTCTCCCTCTCTTTCCCCAAATAAATAGAAGCAGTAAAATAAACCTTATTGGTACTAGATGGAGGAAAGGAAGGGAGAGAAGGAATTTAGAGATAATCAGAACTATTTTAGTTTCCATCAAGCAACAAGACACAGAAAAGAGAATGGCCACACTCCCCTCTACTGTCATGGCCCATGGAGAGCTGCACAGAGAACCGAGCAGCTTGAGGGCTACAGAGTACCAGCAACATTCAGGCAATGGTGGCCTCACAACAGTGACGGGCCAGTACCCATCTAAGGAAGCTGCCTAAAGGGCAGAATTGGGTCTGTTGGTAGCTCTACATTCATCCTTTTCAAGAATCTGCACATTGAATTCCATAGTGGTTGTACAAGCTTACATTCCCACCAACAGTGAATGAGGGTTCCTTTTTCCCCACATCCTCACCAACATTTGTTGTCATTTGATTGTTTAATGATTGCCATCCTTACTGGAGCAAGGTGGAATCTCATGGTTGTTTAATTTGCATTTTGCTAATCATGTTGAGCATTTTCTTAAGTGTTTGTGAGCCATTTGTAATTCTTCCTCTAAAAACTCCCTAGTCAACTCTCTTCCCCATTTTTAGAGAGGGTTGTTTGATTTTTTTTTTATAGTTTCATTTTTTGAGTTCTTTGTAGATTGTTGATATTAGGCCTCTGTCAGTGGTATAGCTAGCAAAAATTTTCTCCCATTCTGTAGGTAACTTAATGGGTCTGATTGAAGTATGTTTGTCTGTGCAAAAGCTTTTTAGCTTCATGAGATCCCATTGGTTGAGTGATTGTTTAATTCCCTAGACTACTGGGGTTTTGTTCATGAAGTCTTTCCCAATTCCTATATCATGGAGAGTGCCTCCTATTTTTACTTACAGTAGAAGAGTTTCAGATCTTATATTGAGGTCTTTAGTCCATTTGGACTTGATTTTTGTGTATGATGAGATGTGTGGGTGTAATTTCATTTTCCTACTTATGGTCATTCAATTTGTCCAGCACCATTTGTTGAAGGTGCTGTCTTTTCTCCAGTCTATGTTATTGGCACCTTTGTCAAAGATCAAGTAGTTATAAGTACTTGACCTAAAATGCATGTCTTCAATTCTATTCCATTCATCAATATGCCAGTGCCACGTTGTTTTTGTTACTGTGGCTTTATAATATAGCTTTACATTGGGTATGGTGATACCTCCAGAGGTGTTTCTTTTGCTGAGGACATGTTTGTATATCCAAGGCCTGCTGCATTCCATTTGGATTTTAAGATCATTTTTTTCTATCTGTGAAGAATTGATGCTGGAATTTTTATTGGTATTGCATTAAATCTGTATATTGCTTTTGGTAGAATTGCCATTTTCACAATATTAATTTTACCTATCCAGGAGCATGGGAGGTCTTTCCTTCTTTTCGTGTTTTCCTCAATATCTTTCTTGAGTGCTTTTATGTATTTATTATATAGGTCTTCCTTATCTTTGTTTAGTGTTATTTCAAGGTATTTAATTTTTTTGGTGCTATTGAAAATGGGAGTCTCACTAATTTTTTCTCTGTATATTTGTCCTTTGTATACAGAAAGGCTACTGATTTTGTGCATTGATTTTGTATCCTGCCACTTTACTGAAGGAATTAATTACCTTCAGAAGTTTTGAGGTGGAGACTTTTGGGTCACTTATGTATAGGATCATGTCATTTGCAAATAGGGCCAACTTGACTTCTTCCTTTCCAATTTGAATCCCTTTTATTTCTTTCTCCTGTCTTATTACTTGGGTTAGGACCTCTAGTAACTTCTAGTACTATGTTGAAGAGCAGTGGTGAGAATGGGCACCCCTGTCGTGTTCCTAATCTCAAGAGGAACTCCTTGAGTCTTTCCCCATTAAGTATTATTTGGGCTTTAGGAACTTTATATATAACCTTTATTGTGTTGAACTATAAACTGTCCATGCCCATTCTCTTCAGCATTTTATATTTTGTCAAAGGCCTTTCTTTGCATCTATTGAAATGATCGTGTGATTCTTGTGATTAAGTTTATTTAGATGGTGTGTTATGTTGACCAATTTCCATATCAAACATAAAAGCTTTAAGTGGCTTTATGACAGTGGTGAAAGAATGAATTTTTTAAAGGATCCTGTATAGAAAGAACTCTAAGTAGCTATTTATAAGATCCAAATTCCCCTCTTGGAATTCTGTAGGTATATTTGTGTGTGAGTGGTATGCCTACACATGTATTTGTGTTTACACATGTGTAGTTCCACATGTACATATGTGTGTTTTCAGGTGGGGACCAGAGTTTGACATCTGATGCCTTTCTCAGTCACTCTCCACTTTGATTCTCTGAAACAGTGTATCTCATTGAACCGAGAACTTCTTGAGTTTGGTTAGATCAACTAGCCAGTGAGCACCAGACATTCTCTACCTCCACCTCCCCACTGCTGCGATTACAGGTGCATCCCATCCTTTTACATGGGTTCTGGGGGGCATCTAACTGGTATATTAAGGTCCTCATGCTTTTACAACAAGTACTGTGCTTTCTGAACCACCTCCCAAAGTCCACTTCTTATTTCTTACAGAGTTTCCACTGCTATATACCTGCAAAGAAAATTCTAAATATTGAATTCATGCCAGAATGAACTAAACATCCAATGGAAAATTGGTGTAATCTGCATGTGCATTCCTACCCCCGGGTTTTGAAACCTGTCCCCAGTCAGAAGCAGGTAACAGAAATAATACCCAATTTCTCTTTTTCATGTTTGTTTGTCTTTAAGCCTTAATTTGCCTTTGATCAACACCTTAATGTGTAAGAATTTCCCAAGATCAACACTGACATCTTTCATTAAAGCTTTAATTCAGGGTTATGTGGTATTTTAAGCTAACAACTAACTGTGTGCACAGCACGCTTGCTTGAGACAGCTCTTCAAGATCTCAGCATGTTTATTTATGTATTTATTTAAGAGAAAGAGAAAGTATGGGCATGCCAGAGCCTCTTGCCACTGCAAACTCCAGATGCCTGCAACACATAGTGCATCTGGCTTTATAAGGGTACTATAGTATACCTGGGCTGACAGGCTTTTCAAGCAAGGGCCTTTAATCACTGAGCCATCTCCCCAGCCCAAGATCTCAGCTTCTTAATTGAACCATCCAAGCAAAATCAAGCAGAGACCTTCCTAGAATCTCTAACCAGATAGGCAGGCAGCACTACCAGCTCTGAGTTGAGTTCAGCTGTCTTGGCCCCCTGAGAATTTCTTTCTCTGTAATTCCAAGTATTCAGAACAAGCAGCTCAGTCCTCACAAATATGACAGTTCAATTAATATTGTCATGCCCAAATAAATAGGAGGATAAAACAGCCACATATATTTACAATATGCTATATTCTTAGGAGCCACCAAATCTAGAATGGGGTCTTAAAGGTCATGGCAGCCTTTGGATTTACAAGTTCCTGATCACAAACAGGCCAATTCTGTTCTCACGTATCACCCTGCTCAAGCCTTGTACCAAAAGACCAATTATGGGGCTGGAGAAATGGCTTAGCAATTAAGGAATTTGCCTGTGAAGCCACAGAATTCCAGTTAGATTCTCCAGGACCCACATAAGCCAGATGCATGAGGGGCACATGCATCTGGAGTTCGATTGCAGTGGCTAGAGGCCCTGGCATGCCCAGTCTCTTTCTGTCTGCCTGTCTTCTCTCTCTCTCTCTCTCTCTCTCTCTCTCTCTCTCTCTCTCTCTCCTTGCAAATAAAAAAGTAATTTTTTTTTAAAAAAAAGACCAATTATAAGCTGGGCGTGGTGGTGCATACCTTTAATCCCAGCACTTGGGAGGCAGAGGTAGGAGGACTGCCATGAGTTCGAGGCCACCCTGAGACTACATAGTGAATTTCAGGTCAGCCCGAGCTAGAGTGAGACCCTACCTCACAAAACCAAAAAAAAAAAAAGATCAATTATGAGGGTCATGGGTAAAGAGGGTTATTTATCTGTTACGTGACTCCCAGAATTTATTCCCTGGTGATACAGCTTACTGGTGAACATTTCCCAAATGCTTTAATACATCTAAATCACCTCCCTTCTAGGTTCTGGGGAAACCTCATTAAAGGGGGTTAAAAGAAAGGAAGAGCAGAAGGATGGGGAGGAGAACTGTAAAACACTATCTTCTGGAAACAACATGGCCATTACACTCATAAGGTCACAACAGCTGTGGTTTCCTGCACAAGACTGAGCTGTCAATACATCACCATCCATGGGGGAAGGATACATGAGACCCACACCTCCTAGAATAGCTAATGGCACCTAGTGCTTGCTGGTGGAAGGGATTCAGATTCCTCACTGGTGTAGCCAGGGGTAAGTTACACATTCCATGGTAAATAACCTTTCACTCATGATTATGCAAGCAACCCTAATTAACTCAATGGATTATGAAAAAAAGGCATGAAAGTAAAATGGGAACCAATGAGGAAGAAGAATGCTAATGGGAGGGGAAATGAGAGGGGAAATGGTAGGGAATAAGATCAAAATACATTATAAACATGCATTAAAATGTCAAAATAGAAAAAGTAATTTAAAAAAGTTATCTCCATTCTTACCCCACTTTAAAAGCTGGGCACAAACCCTCTCTTTTGAGGCTATAGAACATAATAGAAGAGGGCCTTTGAAATGCAGGGGAAATAACCAAATGACAAGCAGAGTGGTAGTCTAAGAATATCAGGCCTGACCACTTTTCCTCCTGGTCTGTTCTCTCTGCAGAGACTGACACATCCACACACACATCATCTCCTCCAGGACCACCAGCACAGTGCTTCAGGGACAGGCTGCAGGAAGAAGAAACCATTTAGAGAAAATCATGAGGATTAGGGCAGGGACAATTAGAGAGGGACTCCCTAGGCCCATATGAGGACACTCATTATGGACTGGGATCATCTTGAAAGAAAGAAAACTGATTTTCATGATCTTCTTAACTCTGAATGTACTTAATCCTCCAATAATAAAGTGGGTAAAGATTGTACATTCCTGTCTTCCAGAAGTCAAGGGCATGACTAAGGAGTTCCATGTGGCCAATAGTTATAGAGAAATCTCACAGTGGTAAATGAAGTCCAGGAATCACAGCTTTAGACATTACAAAAATAATTTTGGGAGAATTTGATGTATGTGACCCCTCTTTTAGCCAAAGACTAGTGAGAGCTCGACACTGCAGAACATAATCTTTGTTTCCATAGGATTCTGATCTGGTTCCCAATGCCAGATATGGGCTTCTTTTCACTTAGTGGATCTATGGAAATGCCCATCAGAAAGCTTTTGGTTACTCACCAAGGCTGTGTGTCACCATTGCACTGGCATGCACATCCTGTCAGGGTTTGCTTCTGAGTAGTTTAGACCTTTGGTTGCTCAGACCATTGTTGGCCATTTTCCCCCAGTAGCTCACGTAGCACTTTCTAGCACTAGACAGGCTAACTGTCTGGGGACTGGCTTTTTTCCAGATTCCAGTCAGGTCTCTCTATGCTCTGTGTCAGTGGCATACGTTATCTTCAGCACTAGGGTCTTAGCTTTTGCCTCAGGCAGGTAATCAAGTGCTTTGACAGAAAGCTGTCTTGATTTGGGGACCTTGTAGGTCACTGTGATCAACTGCTCTTTGTGGGTAGCAACCAATCTCTGGTACTAGGAGTTACAGGCCAGAGACAGAAAAAAAAAAAAAAAAAAACTTTTCTTTTCTTTTTGTTTTTTTGTTTTTGTTTTTGTTTTTGTTTTTGAGAGAGACAGAGAGAGAGGCAGCGACAGAGAGGAAGAGGCAGAGACAGAGAGAATGGTCATGCCAGCAGTCTCTCAGCCACTGTGAACAAAGTCCAGATGTGTGCGCCCCCTTGTGGACAAGTGCAGCATTGCGTCCTTATGTCACTACATCTGGCTAAATGTGGGACCTGGAGAATGGAACAGATGTTCTTAGGCTTGACAGGTAGGCGCCTTAACCATTAAGCCATATCTCCAGCCCAAAACTTTTCTTTTTTAACCTTAGGCTTCATCCCACCCTCACCAGAGCTCTACTTTTCAAGTGCTCCCCCCTTACTCCTTTTGAGGGTCATGTCTTCTATGCTATCGCCAAGGATAAAGGTTTCTATGGTATCAGCTCATTTTGGATTTAATTTTGTGATTGTTTCTGGCCCTCCTCACCCTCCCACCAAACCCTTCCATCCCTATTGTCTGGGCCTTGAGTTGCCTATCAGGTATGACAGCAACTTGAGCAGGTCCAGGTTAGGAACTGCACATAAGTGACACCATGCAGCGTTTGTCTTTCTGTGATTGTGTGAGTTTGCTTCTGTTCCAAGTCTGTCCATTTCACCACAAATTTCACTGTATCACTTTTTCTTACTGCTGAGTAGAATTCCATTGTGTAAATGTACCACAACTTCATTATCCATTCATCCAATGATGGGCATCTGGGTTGATAATGAATTGAGCAGCTATAAACATGGTTGAGCAAATGTCTCTGTATTGATGTATGGAGCATTTAGGATAAATGCCCAGTAGGGAATAACCTGGTCTGGGTCTGTTGGTAGCTCTATATTCATCCTTTTCAGGAATCTCCAAATTGATTTCCATAGTGGTTATACAAATTCACATTCCCACCAACAGTGAATGAGGTTCCTCTTTCCCCACATCCTCACCAACATTTGTCATTGTTAGATTTTTTTAATGATTGCCATCCTTACTGGAGTTAGCTGGAATCTCATGGTTGTTTTAATATGCATTTCCTTAATGGTTAGGGATGTTGAACATTTTCTTAAGTGTGTGTTAGCCATTTGTAATTCTTCCTCTGAGAACTCCCTGTTCAGTTCTCTGCACCATTTTTGGAGTGGGTTGTTTGATTTTTTTATTGTTTAGTTTTTTTTTTTAATTCTTTGTAGATTCTAGATATTAGGCTTCTGTCAGTGGTATAGCTGGAAAGTTTTTCTCCCATTCAGAAGGTAATCTATTGGCTCTGCTTATAGTGTGTTTGTCTGTGCCAAAGCTTTTTAGCTTCATGAAATCCCATTGGTTGAGTGATTATTTAATTTCCTGGGCTACTAGGGTTTTGTTCAGGAAGTTTTTCCCCACTCCTATATCATGGAGAGTTCCTCCTATTTCTTCTCTCCATAGGAGAAGAGTTTCAGGTCTTATACTAAGGTCTTTAATCCATTTGAACTTGATTTTTGAGGATGGAAAAATGAGTGGGAAAATGTTTCATTTTTCTACATATGATTATCCAATTTGTTCAACACCATTATCCAGTCTACTTTACTGGCACCTTTGTCAATGATCAAGTAGCTGTAGTTACTTGACCTAAGGTCCAAGTCTTTGATTCTGTTCCATTGGTCTCTGTTTCTGTTCTTATGCCAGTACCATGCTGTTTTTGTTACTATGGCTTTATAATGTAACTTTAGTTTGGGTATGGTGATACCTCCATAGGTGTTTTGTTTTGTTTTGTTGTTTTTTTGAAGAGTATGTGTGTCAATATCTGAGGCCTTATGTGTTTCCATACAAATTTTGAGACCATTTTTTCTATCCGTGAAGAATGATGCTGGTATTTTTATTGGTATTCCATTAAATCTGTACATTGCTTTTGTAGAATTCAATGCCAGAATTTTAACACCAAAAATGTAGCCAATGCTAACCAGGATCAGCCTGAGATCTGACATACCTAATGGGCATCTCGAGGACCAGACAATAGAGAGGGTAGGGCTGGAGGGGAGGGTAAGAGTGAGAGACACAAAAGTAGACCCAAATAGAACTGGTACCATAAAATCCTGTATCCTGGAAGACAAACTAAAAGGTTGAATCTTCATCAGGTCCTTAGAGGAAACACCTGAATCGATGGGTCCTGGAGAGGGTGAGATGAATTTTCTTCTGTTCTGCTCTCTCTCTCTCTCTCTCTCTCTTATATTTTCTTTCTTTTTCTTCTTTCTTTTCCCTTGGCTCTGGCCTGTAACTCCCCATAACAGGATTCAATTATCACCCACAATGAGCTGTTGGTCAGAGAGACACACAAGGCTTCCCAAAAGAAGACAGTTGTCTGTCAGAGCACTTGATTACCCACCAGTGGTTAATGGTAAGACCCTACTGTCAAAGACACCATATGCTGTCAATATGGAACATGGAGAGACATGACTGGAATCTGTAAGGGAGCCAATCCCCAGAAAGTTAGCTCATCTAGTTCCAGAAGATTCTATATGAGCTACTGAGGGAAAGTGGCCATAATCTGACTGAGCAACTTGAGGTCTAAGCTACTCAGAAGCAAACAACCTGATGTGATGCTCACACAAGTGCAATAGTGGCACACAGCCATGGTGGGTAACCACCTGCTCTTGGATTGGCTAACAGATCCATTCAGTGGAAAAGAACCCATGTCTGGAAGTGAGAAACAAATCAGAATCATATTCAGATAATGAGTTTGCTCTCCAATATCAAGCTATCTCCAATCTTGGGCTACAAGAGGGCCTCCACCTATTAAATTCTCTCTAACAATAGTTCTTCCATTTAACATGTGCTGACTTCACTCTCCATTGGAGAATCTGCTTCCCTTTTTAGATGGATGCAGGACCTGAGGAGAGAAACAGCCATCACATTTCACCAGGGCCCCATAGAGGAAATGGGGAAATAAGCAAGACTGCCACTTTCTTGGTAAACCTCATATCAGCACAGGGATGAAAGAGATAGACAGAGAGGACACTCAACTCCCACCAGACCAGAGATCCAGAGATCCAGGCTCCTAAGACCCCATCACTTAAGTAGACCTAAAATGAACCCAACATGGCTCAAGGAAATTCATGGAAATTGGGACATTATTCACAGAGACATTGCCTCTTCCCCATAACTGATGGCTACCCCCACAATGCACAATCCACAGTCCCCATGGGGATAACCAGCATCTCCAACACAGACAGTCCCTTGACAGGGGCAGGGATGAGGGTAAGGATGGTACCAACATGTGCTGATTATATACTGAGTATGTCCATAGCTAATAAAAAAATCTTAACCTATAAATTGGAATATAAACTCACTCCAAATGAAAGAAATTGTGTGAAGAATTTTTATTAATACTAGTAATAACAATGATTAGTATATTATAATGTTTAGAAAAATAAATGAAAGAAGGATGCCTTCGATATTTTATTTACTTGGGCTAGACACATGGCCCAGCTGTTAAGGCACTTGACTGCAAAGCCTAACAAGCCGGGTTCAATTCTTCAGTACCCATGTGTAGTGGTTTGGTTCAGGTGTCCCCCATAAACTTAGGTGTTCTGAATGCTAGGTTTCCAAGCTGATGGAGATTTGGGAATTAACACCTCCAGGAGGCTGTGTATTGTTGGGGGCAGGCTTAGGGGTATTATAGCCAGCTCCCCCTTCTTAGTGTTCAGCACAATCTCCTGTTGCTATTATCCACCTTATGTTGGACAGGGGATGATGTCCACCCTCTGTTTACACCATCGTTTTCCCCTGGCATCATGGAGCTTCTCCTTGAGCCTGTAAGCCAAAATAAATCTTTTTTCCCACAAGCTGCACTTGGTCAGGTGATTTCTGCCAGCAAAGAGAACCTGACTACAACACTGCATAAAGCCAGCTGCACAAAGTGGCGCATGCATCTGGAGTGCCTATGCAATGGCTAGAGGCCTAGCATTTTCTCTTTGTATGTCTTTCTTGCTTCTCTCTCTCTGTGTATAAATAAATAAACAAAATATTTTTTTAAAAAACATCTTGTCAAAAACAAACAAAACTGAAGCAACTAGCAAGCAAGAACATCTTTACAAAATATTTTATTTGCTTATTTATTTATTTATTTGAGAGAGAAAGAGAGAGAAATGAAGAAAAAGTTGGGTTACATTGTAGTTCATCAATAGAGCACTTGCCTAGCATGTATAAGGCCATGGGTTCAAGCACTAATACCAATAAAAAGAGGAAAAAAATCTTATTAGAAATCTTGATGCCTGGTACAGGCCTTTGAGACCGGCTATTTGGCAGACTGAGGCAGGATTGCAAATTCAAGACAAAAAGAAATCAGTTATAATCATCTTTATTTTTAAATTTTTTTAATTTATTTGAGAGAGAGAGAGAAACAGGCAGGGAGAGAGAGTGAGAGAATGGGCATCCAGGGCCTCCAGCTGCTTCAAATAAACTCCAGATGTGTGCGCCCCCTTGTGCATCTGGCTCCTTTGGCTTTGCAGGCAAGCGCCTTAACCACTAAACCATTTCTCAAGCTCCATCTTTATGTTCTTAAGTCTGAAAGTTATAATTTATCATAAATAAATATACGTAAATTAAAAAATTAAAACTATAAAAATTAGAACTGCAAAATAAAAGGAAGAATATGCTAAAAGAGTGTAAGAGACAGAGGAAGGGGAGAAGTGTTTGGAACTCTACTTCTGAACATGAGGTGACCATTGCATTCGTGACCTCATAGCAGCCATTGTTACCTGCATTACATCTGCACAATATTGAGCCCACCAACATTTCAACATGGATGATGATGGGAGACTGAAAAAATATATATATATATCAAAATAGAGAAGGAAAAGCCAGATATGGCGGCTCTCACCTGTAATCCCAGCTCATGACAGGTGGAGGTAGAAGGATCTCTGTGAGTTCGAAGCCAGCCTGAGAGTACATATTCAGCCTGAGCTAGAGTGAGATCTTACCTCAGAAAACCAAAAAAGTAAAGTAAAATAATGATGATATCAAAATAGAAGATGAACTAGTTGGAAAGAAGCCGAGGTTCTGTAGAGGGAGAAGGGGAAAGTAACAAAGGATGACAGGATGGTGGGTGGTGATTATGATCAGGGCACATTATGTATATGTATGGAGATTGTCAATAAAAAGGTGGTTTAAAAGCTGGAGTGATGGTTCAGAGATTAAGGCACTTGCCTGAAAAGCCTAAGGACCTAGGTTCAACTCCCTAGTACCCATGTAAAGCCAGATGCACAAAGTAGAGAATGTATCTGGAGTTTGTTTGCAATGACTAGATGCCCTGGCGCACCCATTCTCTCCACCATCCCCCCAACCATCCTGACAAGAAGTACACACCAGTGCAATGGTGGCACACAACCTTGGGGGGTAACCAATGGCTTTCTGATTGGCTAAGAGAGCCACTCAGTGGAACGGAACCCATATCTGGAACTGGGAACCAGGTCAGAATCCTATGGAGACAAAGATTATGCTCTCCAATGTCAAGCTCCCACTAGTCTTTGGCTAAAAGAGAGGCTACATCCATCATATTCTCCCTAAATTAATAACGCTTGTCTTATTTAACCTATGCTGACTTCACTCTCCTTTGGAGAATCTGTTCTTTGTTTTCAGAAGGTAGTGAGACCCAAGGAGATAAACCACCCCTCACACATCAGCCAAGGCCCAGGTGAAACCACCGAGGAATTGGGGAGAGGAGCAAGAGTGCTGCTTCCATGGTGAGCATGACAATCAGCACCAAGGTGAAGGAGACAGACCCTGAAGATACTCAACACCTACCAAAGCAGAGATCCAGAGGCTCCTAAGAGCTCATCACTGAAGTAGACTTAAAACACACCCACCACGGCTCAGGGAATTTTGCAGAAAAGGGGACAGAAAGATTATAAGAGCCATAGGTTGGGACATCATACCCAGAGGCATTGCTCCCACTCCACCCCCATATCTTACTGTTGCTCTCACAACTTATAACTCACAGCTCCACAAAGAGTACCAGCAACCTCACTGAGGAGGGTTCCAAGCAGTGTGGGGGCAGTGAAGAGGAAAAAGATGATACCAACACATGATGTATCCGTATTAACTGAGTCCATAATTAATAATAGAGCAAACATAAAAATAAGAGATGAGGGCTGGAGAGATGGCTTAGCGGTTAAGGCGCCTGCCTGCTAAGCCTAAGAACCCGGTTCCAATCTCCAGGTCCCACATTTAGCTAGATGCAAAGTGACGCAAGGGTGCAATGCTGCACTTGCCCACAAGGGGGCGCACACATCTGGATTTCGTTCACAGCAGCTGAGAGACTGCTGGCGCGCCCATTCTCTGTCTCCCTCTCCCTCTTTCTCTGTCTCTCTCCAAAAATAAAATAAATAAATAAATAAATAAAATTAAAATTAAAATAAAATAAATAATAAAAATAAATTAAATAAATAAATAAATAAATAAAAGATGATTAGCATTGTATGATACTTTTTAAAGTTTTTTAAAGGTTCAAAAACCTTGAAAATGAAAATATACTTGAAATTTAAAAACTCAAAATTACAAGGCTGAGGAGATAATTCAGTACTTGCCATGCATACATGAGTACCTAAATTAAGAACTTCAGCACCTGTGTAAAAAGCTGGAGGGTGGGCTGGGCATGGTGGCACACACCTTTAATCCCAGCACTCGGGAGGCAGAGGTAGGAGGATCACCATGAGTTCAAGGCCACCCTGAGACTACAGAGTGAATTCCAGGTCAGCCTGGGCTAGAGTGAGACCCTACCTCAAAAAAAAAAAAAAAAAAAAAAAAAACACAAAAGCTGGAGGCTGGGCTGGAGAGATGGTTACGTAGTTAAGGTACTTGCTGAAAAGCCAACGAGCCCAGGTTCAATTCCCCAGGACCCACATAAGCCAGATGCACAAGGTGGTACATACATCTGAGTTCATTTGCAGCAGCTGGAGGCCCTGGCCTGCCCATTCTGTCTATCTCTCTCTCACGCTCGCTCACTCATAAATAAAAACAAAATAAAAAATACTGAAAGCTGTGGCCCATATTTGTAATCACAGACATACTTATAGGTAAGAAGACAGGCAGAGACACAATCCTGCAAAAGCTCAAGGGGCAGCTAGCCTGGCAAAAAGCAGCAGTGAACAATGTGAGACCTTACTTCAAAGGAGGTGGAAAGCAAGGATCAACACCTCAAAACTGTCCTCTGACGTTTGCACATGCACTGTGGCATGCACATGCCTACAGTCATACACATTCACAGAGGGGAGGGGGGTAAGGAACTGTGGATTAAAAAAAAATAAAGGGGATGGAGAGATGGCTTGGCAGTTAAGGCACTTGCCTGCAAAGCCAAAGAACCCAGGTTCAATTCCCCTGGACCCACATAAGCCAGATGCACAAGGTGGCACATGTGTCTGGAGTTCATATGCAGTGGCTGAAGGCCCTGGTGTGCCCATTCCCTCTCTCTCTCTCTCTCTCTCTCTCTCTCTCTCCCCCCAAAAGATAAAGTAAATTAAAAATTAAAAAAATTGCCGGGTGTGGTGGTACACGCCTTTAATCCCAGCTCTTGGGAAGCAGAGGTAGGAGGATCACCATGAGTTCAAGGCCACCCTGAGACTACAGAGTGAATTCCAGGTCAGCCTGGGCTAGAGTGAGACTCTACCTCGAACCCCCCCCCAAAAAAAATTAATAATAATAAGTACTGAAAGGAAAAGTAAACAAGCTCAAGCAGAATGAGAGAACTGGCCAGTGCCCATGCCGAGATACAGCCTGACCTACAGAGTGAAAAGTCAGCCTCAGGAAAGAGGCTTCATGCATAGGTCAGTCTATATGTCATACAGACACATATACATCTATATATGTACACATATATCTATACCTATCTATTGTGAGATGGGAAAAAGTACGAGGAGGAGGCATGTCACTGGGTAAACAGAGTCAATGGCAGTACCTTGCAAGTGGTTCAAAGGAAGTGAGGGTCATCAGAAGAGCACTGGAGCAGCCAGGCTAGGAGCCATGCTGGGACCTTCCCTGAGCCTGTTTGCAGAAGCAAATGTGTGATCCGCTAAGGCTGCGGGTCTGGGGAGCTGGCTCAGTGGGTGAAGTACTTGCTACAGAAGCCTGCCAACCCAGATTCAAATCCCCAGAACCCATATAAAGCTGGATGTATAGCACAACTGCCTATAACCTCAGTGTGCCTAGAATAAAATAGGAGTTAGAGACTTGAGAATCCCAAAGCTCACAGGCCAGTTATCCTGGTAAATGTAGCAGCCAACGAGAGAGACCCTGCCTCAAAACAAAATGGGAAGGAAAGACAGACATTTGAGGTTTTCCTCTGACTACCACACACCCACCGTGGCATGTGTACCCACACAATCACACATACACACATGCACACACACATACACATACATACACATATACACACACCATGGAAATAATAAAAAAAAAAAAAGGTTGGGAATTTCAAGCCAAAAATTTGGAGACTACAGTTCATCAGAAATTCCTTGCTGCTCACCATTTCTCTGAAGCTGTGCTTGTGCCAGTTTGCTATACTGAACACAGCCAAGATTACTTTTTACAACTTGTGATGCCTTACTGATTTGATCTCAATCCTGTATTTAGTTTTCTAACACTGAAAAAAGGAAAGAAAGAAAGAAAGAAAGAAAGAAAGAAAGAAAGAAAGAAAGAAAGAAAGAAAGGAGAGGAGAGGGAAAGGAAAAGAAAAGAAAAGAAAAGAAAAGAAAAGAAAAGGAAAGGAAAGGAAAGGAAAGGAAAGGAAAGGAAAGGAAAGGAAAGAAAAGAAAAGAAAAGAAAAGAAAAGAAAAGAAAAGAAAAGAAAAGAAAAGAAAAAAGAAAAGAAAAGAAAAGAAAAGAAAACAAAAGAAAAGAAAAGAAAAGAAAAGAAAAGAAAAGAAAAGAAAAGACCCGGCTGAAAGAGCTCAGATCTGGAAGAGATCTGTTGAGATATGGAAGACAGCTGATACCATCTGTACAAGCATTCTAAGTGTTCAGATTTTCCATAAAACACACACCTGAAAACACACACACACACACACCTGTAAAGCATGAAAGAGTCTAACAGTGTGAGTTTGTGATCTGAATTAATTATACTTGGGTTTGAGCCCCACCTCTAGTATGTATTTGATCTGTGATCCTGGCCATGTCACTCTACTCATCTACATCTATTTCCTCACCCATAAAATATCAGGGATGGCTCACAATTATTACATGACAAAAAATATGAAGGGTCCTGGTATGCAACAGGTGTCTCTTTTAAGTTCAATCAGTGAGTCAGCAAGTACTTGCTAAGCATTGATTACACACTAGACATTTCCTTTCTGTTTTTTTTCCCCCCCCTTTTTGTTTTTTCAAGGTAGGGTCTCACTGTAGCTCAGGCTGACCTAGAACTCACTCTCTAACCCCAGGCTGGCCTTGAACTCATGGTGATCCTCCTACCTCTGCCTCCCAAGTGCTGGGACTAAAGGCATGCACCACCACGCTCAGCTAGACATTCTTTTAAATACTAAGAATATAGTGCTGACTGACTGATGAAAGATTAGAGGGACCAAATTTCCCTAAGGGTACTTGGCTATGGGTTATGCATTCCAAGATACTTTTGAGAAGGTTACTTTCCCAAGTTTTTATTTATAATGTTATTCAATGTTTACTTTTCAGTCAGCCCCTCTCTTGGAAAGCAGATAGTCTCATCATGGCAACCTGGCTCCTGGGAACATTTCACAGATGACTTGAGGAAGCTTCACTTCAGCTTCCAGGAACACTGCAGCCTCAGCTTCAGGCCGCAAGGCCTTGTTCTAGCCACAGCTACTTCAGTCTATACCAAACCCACAAAACCACATTACCCAGGGAGAAGCCACAGTGACTTCCATATGACCAGCCTCACCTACTGCTGCTCCTGGCCCCATAATAACAGCCCTCAACTGGGTCAAAAGAAGGAAGTAAAAATACATCAATGATGCAGCAAAAAGCTCCTGTGAGGCCTGTGATTGGTCCTTATGTGAGGGGTGTGACTGGAAACTGTGCTGTGATTGGTATCTATTATTATCCCACATTTGCATGCCACACCTTCTCCTGGCCATATAACCAGGCTATTCTCTACACTTTTCAAATCAGCAGGGAAGGCGTCTCCTGTGTGCAACCCAAACAAATTATTATGCCCATTAAAAGATTTTTCCCTAGTGTTTTTTTGTTTTGTGCTATTTTACATTTTTTTAAAATCTTTTACTTTTTTAATTATTTTTTAGTTTTATTTATTTTTGAGAGAGAGAGAGAGAATGGGCATGCCAGGTCCTTCAGGCTCTGCAAACAAACTCCAGACACATGCACTACCTTGTGCATCTGGCTTACGTGGGTCCTGGGAAATCAAACCTGGGTCCTTTGGCTTTGCAGGCAAGCGCTGTAACCACTAAGCCATCTGTCCATTTATCCATTTATCCCCACTCCCCTGTCCACCTTCTACTGACTCCTTCTTTCCAAGTAGTCTCTCTTCTATTTCAAGGTCTCGTTTTTTTTTCCCCTTCCTCCATCATCCATGACACAATGTTGATGGGGCCAAACAATGGTCACTTCATGTCTGGAAGATAGTGTTCCAAAACACCCCTTCCTACCCTCTGGCTCTTACATGCTTCCTGCCCTCTCTTCCACAGTGTTCCCTGGGCCACGAAGGGCTGATTCAGCATGGGGCACAAAACAATTCCTTACTCTCAGTACTTTGTTTGTTTTTGTTTTTGTTTTTCAAGGTAGAGTCTCACTCTAGCCCAGGCTAGAATTCACTATGTAGTCTTAGGGTGGCCTCGAACCCATGACAATCCTCCTACCTCTGCCTCCCAAGTGCTGGGATTAAAGGCGTGCGCCACCACACCCAGTTGATGAGTTTTAAGGCTCCCCAATGGTCACTGCCATCTGCAAAAAGCTGCTGCTCTGGCCAAAGGTGACAGCAGCACTAATCTATGAGCACAAACATAAATATTTAAAGGGCAAGTTGATGAGAATAACATGCCCATTTAGCCAAGCAACTGTAGTAGCTTCCCTACTAGGGAAAATGACCTTCCCAGACTAAGCTTTTGACTAGTTTTTCAACACCAGTCATGAATGCACTGTCACGGAGCAGGACTTAAATCCAATCAGTCGCATCCCTATTACACTAGCGGGCACATCTTTCCTGGCTGGTAAATTGTGTAGCTTGTAGAATCCACTGCTGGTTCCGACTGTTGATGACTTTTCTCCCTCAGTAGCCTACAAGAGCACTTTCCAATACTACAACAGTTCGCCAACAGGGAAGAGGCTTGCAGATCTGCTCCACTGATTTCTCAGTGTCTAGCAATCAAAGCATGTGGTATCTCCAGCACTAAGGTCTTAGCATCTGGCTCTGAGCAATAAAAGCCTTGGCAATAGCCTGTATTTTGGGGGGTGGAGTCAGCTGCACACTGCTCAGATGACCTCCAAACCAGACACAGTTTTAGGAAGAAGGGTTTATTTGAAGTTCCATTGATGGCGGAAGGCAGCTCAAGAGTTCCCACAAGCACCCAGAGCCAAGAATGACAGGGAACAGAGCGGGTGAGATGTACAAGGATGGTGGAAGTATAGCAAAGACAAGAAAAGGTAGAAAGGCGGCTGGAGAGATGGCTTAGCAGTTAAGTGCTTGCCTGTGAAGCCTAAGGACCCCGTTCAAGGCTCAATTCCCCAGTTCCCACATAAGCCAGATGCACAAGGTGGCGCATGCATCTGGAGTTTGTTTGCAATGGCTGGAGGCCCATTCTCTCCCTCTCTCTCTCTGCCTCTTTCTGTCACTCTCAAATAAATAAATTAAAATAAACAAAAAAAGGTAGAAAGCCAAGACTATGGAAGGCATAAGGCTATGACAGACTGTGGGACCTGGTCCCTGGAATGGTCCTAAGTGCTAAGGCTTAAGGACCAACTTCCCAACACCCAAATCTTAGGAGCTGTTACATTAGTTGGTTCCAACTGCTACTACTGCTAGCTGCTCCTAAGAACAGAGCTGCCAAATGCCTGGCCACTGGCAATCAAGTCTCTGAGAAATAAGCCTCTAATCTGAACCCAGAGCCCTAAGTCTCTAGTTCTCGGTGGTTGGAGCTGTGAATGCTTAGATCTGTCAGCCTTGGTCATAAGACTTTCTCATTCAAGGGCCCAGTATTGCCAATATTACAAGAGCTACTGTCCACCTACTTCCATCTGATTAGAACAAAAGGACCCCAGACAATTTATTGTCAACAAAATAAGACAGATAGACTGGGCGTGGTAGTGCAAGCCTTTTATCCCAGTACTCGGGCGACAGAGGTAGGAGGATCACCATGAGTTCAAGGCCACTGTAGCAGACAGCTTCAGGTTCGCTGAGATGAACTTCCAGACCAGGCACAGTTATGGAGGAAGGGATATTATTTATTGAAGCTTACAGATCCAGGGGAAGTTCCAATAATGGCAGAAGAAGCTGGCCTGCCTTCACAGGGCCAAGCAGAGAGAGAAAAACCAACCAGGCGCACAGCACAGAGAGCAAAGCTACAGCCAAAAGCCACAGCACACTTCAGGAACTCCTATTATGCACACTTTGCATATCTTTACAATGGAATCTCAAACCCACCACCACACCTTAAGATGCACCCAGTGACATTGCCTCTAGCAAAGTGACTGCAGATGCAAACTATAAACTAATAAAACACTGAATATATGGGGGGCCATATATTCAAACTACCACAGGCACCCTGAGACTGCATAGTGAATTCCAGGTCAGCCTGAGCTACAGTGAGACCCTACCTCAAAAAACCAAAAATAAAATAAGACAGATAACATACATGAGAACAAGCATGGTGCTTATTTTCCAGGACTAAGTCTAGAAGACTGACCAGGGGTACATGCTGGCTCCAGTCATCAAGGAGATCACTGGAGAGGCGATAGTGGGTTGGAACTCTGAGTGACAATAAGGGCATCATACAAGACTCATTCCAGCAACAGCAAGAGTAGGTGCAAACATCATGAGACAGGTACAGTTCAGGATATGTTAAGGAGCAAAAATAAGGAAAGTGGGCTGGAACACAAAAAAGTTACTGAAGATGGGAAAATGAGGTCAGGGTAGACAGAAGCCAAGTCATACTTACTATTCTGGAATGCCCTCTTGGAGAGTTTGGGTTTTAGTCTGATTTCAAGGACACATACTGAGCATTTAGTTTTCTAGAGAATATTGGGAAGATTTTGATCAGACAGACCAGTAGCAAAGTCCCCTGAATCCTAAAAGCCCCCAACCCATATGAAAAAAACAGTCTATCATCTGGCCCTCAATGAGAAAGCATATATCTGACCTAATGGCTATTTTGTCTTTGTATACCCTCTTGTGTACCTGGTGCTGAACAGCAACCTTGGGATCATTGATTGACTCCAGAACATCCTGCCTCCTGTGAATGGCAGAGTTCAAACATCTTAAAAACCTTAGCCATGCAAGGTGACACATGTACACAAGATGCATGCACACAAGGTGACGCATGCATCTGAAGTTCAATTGTAGTGGCTAGAAGCCCTGGCATGCCAATTCTCTCTCACACTCTCTCAGTCTCCCTCTCTCTCTCTCTCATAAATAAAATAAAACTTTTTAAGAAAAGAAAAAAATTCAGCTATGGACTTTAATTTCCATTCTGATCATTGCTCTGACGTGGCCTGTTTGTTCAAAAGCCTATGACTAATGCTTTCATTTCACAGAATCATGGAAATTAGAGATGGAAAAGTCATCTTGTACACGTTGCCTGCCAGAGAGACACTTTTCCCCATGGCATCTGTGTTATAACTATACCCAGACATGTTTTCAATGCCACAAACAATGAGGTAAGAGTCCCCCACAGTGGCCAACACTTCTGTATTCTGAGAGCTCTTCCATCGAGAAACCCCCCCTCCCCTCCAGAGAGATGGCTTAGTGGTTAAGATGCACACCTGCAACGCCTAAGGACCCAGGTTCGATTCTCCAGGTCCCATGTAAACCAGATGCACATGGTGGCACATGTGTCTGGAGTTTGTTACCAGTGGCTAGAGAATCTGGCATGCCCATTCTCACTCACTCTCTATCTCTCTCTCCCTCTCTCTGTCTCTAATAAATAAATAATATTTTTAATTTTTTAATTTAATTTATTTATTAGAGAGAGAGGCAGAGAGAGAATGAGCACATCAGATCCTCTAAACCAGTGTGAATGAACTCCAGATGCATGTACCACTTTGTGCTTCTAACTTAAGTGGGTACTAAGGAATTGAACCTGTGACCTTAGACTTTGAAGGCAAGTGCCTTAACCTCTAAGCCATCCCTTCAGCCCTATTTGTCTCAGTTTTAATTTTTAACTTTCCTATGATTGCACTATAGAATGGTAAAATTGTCTTTAAGGTCAACAAACCTTAAGAGGATTGGCTCTAAATGCTTAATGAAGATTAAGTTTTGTGAGACTGGAGAGATTGCTCAGTGGTTAAGGTGCTTGCTTGCAAAGTCTGATGCCCTGAGTCTGGTTCCCCAGTACCCAGGTAAAGCCAGATGCACAAAGTGGTGCATGCATCTTACAGCAGCAAGGGGCCTTGGTGCATTATTCTCTCTCTCTCTTTCTTCTCTCTCCTCTCTCTCTCTGTCCTGCCCACCATCTCTCCCATGCTTTCCTTGGAAATAAATAAAAATATTTTTAATAGATTAAGTTTTGGTCTAATCCCAAAGTCATTTCTAACATTTACTCAATGATGGAAACAAACAGATGCAGGAAGCAAGGTTTTGCACAAAGCATAGAGCTTTTACGTGGCTCAGAGGACCTTCAGTTGGGGGACAGGCGCATGGGAGCTTCCATCGTATTATGACAGCAACCCCAAAATGTTTAGGAGCCAGAGCCCAAGAGTAGGCACAGGATGAGTTTGAAGTAGACCAGGTACATGTTCATTTGCTGCCAATGAACTATGCAGTCTGAACAAGTCTCTTGGCTTTTATAGGCTTCCATTTCTACATCTGTAAGATGAGGGTAGGGAGAAAAAGATAGAGTGAACATGAAAAAGAAGAGTCACCCATTCTTACAACCTATTTCCAAAGACATCTTGAATGGGCCAGCAATTACTGATTCTTTCCTATTCCCGCCTGTCTTTCAGATGCTATGTGCAAACAGCATTGGAAGGCTACAGTCTGGGGACACCCGAGTACATAAGTGTGACTACCACCTCATCCCAGGCTTCTGAATAAAGTCCCTGAGTCCCTATTCAGTCTTACTAACCTTGGTCTTCTCAGTGGCTCCCAATGTTTCTACAGGGGTTGCATTGGAAAAGTCCAGTCAGTTGCTCTTCTGTTTCTGTTTATTCCATAGGTATTTATGAGAAGCTGCTACGTGCTGGGACCTAACCTCAGTCCTGTGACAGTTCTACAAACAAATCCTGTCCCCATCCTCACAACACAGACAAGCCTTTCTCTGTAGAGTTGACCCACAGTAGCTGCTGGCCTAGTTTACATGACAGAAGAGAAGGGATTGGGGCTGGGGTTGAAGTATGAAGAGACAAGAGTAAACAACAGTATCCCCTACCTACCTACTCTCCAAGGAAAGGTGGTGTCTTCCACCTCTGGAGCACCCAGTGCTCACTTGGTACCATCTGAGAAGTAAGAATGAAATCCCAGCCCAAGTGGCACAACTCCTGAGCTGGTGTGATGTTTTCTCCAAGGGAAGAGCAGACAGCATCTCATTTCTCAAGTGGCTGATGTGTCTTACCTGTGTTCTTTTCAATCTTGCATCTTGTTCTGTAAAAGAAATTGTCTTATGCAAGGCAAGGCTAGTCAAATACAAAGCATTCTCTCTTGATAACACCAAAGTACACAGAAGTCGACACTTACATGTTTTAGCACTTTGTGCTGCTAGTGCTTCTTGCTTGGACCAGAATTAGATCTGCAAAATAAAAGTAAGCTCATGACAATGACTGGCATGGTCACTGCACTGACAATACAGTTGTCTTTGTAAGGATTCAACACACAACAGATTTAAAATGATTCAAGGACTGGGGATATCACTTAGTGGTAGGACATATACTTTAACATGCACAAGGCCCTGTGTTCCCAGCAATAAAACAAAGAAAAGAGCATCTGTCCTGAACATCTACAAACCTTTCTTCTTATAGCTATTTACCTGATACATTTAGTCATTATAAATAGCTAGGATAATTTGAAGTTTTCAAGAGGATGTACATAGAATATACTATGAATCAAATAGCAACTGTCATAATATTTTATATAAGAGACTCGAGCATCCATGGATTTTGATACCCTGGAGTGGGGATGAAGCTGGAACCAACCTCCTGCAGATACTAGGGGATCTGGACCAGCAATCCAGGCACGAGATTCAGTACCATAATCTCCCCTGGATTCCAGAAAGGGTTCCCCTCTTGCCAGAGACTCTTAGGAAGAACATAGGCAGTACATGCTGGCACTACTGTATCCACACACCTACAGCCCACCCTCCATTGCAATGGGAACATCCTATCTGAAAATAAGAGGCATCATGTAAAAGCAGTGAGGACTGAGAAAATTGTGTTCTTCCAATATGTACACATCAAAAAGATGTAATGATTAATCACTGAAGTAAAGGGGAGACCTTCAAAGGTTCACTCGAGTAACAGGACAGACCCTCAATCCCTTTATATAAAGGGAGAGTTCCATGGGTTGAAGGGGACTTTGTCTCTTTCTTTCACAGGCATTTATTCTGTGGTAAGACTGAACTGCTTTATAGGAAAAGAGGGAGAGGAACTTCTAAAGTTCCAGAAGTAAGGGGAGGTAGAACATGGAGCTGGCTCAAGGTGGTTGGATCATAACGGAAGCGTTAGTAGGGATTTTTAGGGTCAAAGTCTGGGCCCTTGCAACCCTAACATGCTAGGTTCCACCACCCACCCTGAATAGGCCAAGTACAGAGACAAGTAATAGTGAGCAGCAGAGAAAGGAGATATGTTAAATATGACCACGTTGGGAAATGGGACAATAGAGAAGCTCGGTGGCCCTCAAGTCTGTCTTCGAGACACTGACATAAAGGTTAGGTTTAAATAGGGATTAAGGGCTGGAGAGATTGCTTAGTGGTTAAGGCGCCTGCCTGCAAGGTCAAAGAACCCAGATTTAATTCCCCAGTATCCCCGTAAACCAGGTGCACAACATGGTGCATGCATCTGGAGTTTGTTTGCTACATCTGGAGACCCCAGTGCACCCATTCTCTCATTCTCTATCTATCTATCTATCTATCTATCTATCTATCTATCTATCTATCTATAATCTATCTCTATCTCCCTTCCCTCTCAAATAAATAAATAAATATAACAAATAAATAAATAAATAAATAAATAAAGAGCAAGAGACAGGGACAGTCATGGTCAAAGTGTGGACCACCTGTCATTGTTACCAGTCTGTTCTACAAGGTGTTCTGAGAAGTTGTCAAAATAGAGTGTGATCTGTTTGTGAGAGAGAATCACCCCCCCTCTTAGTATGGTACCAGGATACCAGTCTTTTCTTTCTTCCAGCATGAGATTCCAGTTCCTTAAGAATTATTGTTTTAACATAACCAACTAATAGCCATCAGGAGGCATGTGAGTGTTTCTCTGTAGAATATCTTCACTCCTGCGAGAATTGTAATACAAGGAGGGAGAAGAGGTGGGGATGAGGACAAGTTTAAATAAAGAACAGGAAGTACTAATTGAGGGATTTTAAGTTGCTTAGAAAGGCATAACACTTCCTCTGTGAGGTCTACATAAAAGCCATGAGGCTCTCTGATGAGTTTGTGCAAGTAGATTATGTGAAGGTTAAATGAAGACAGAGTGGGAAGCTAAGACATAGGCGCTAGATAAAAGGCCACAGGTTTTTCAACACACTCACTGCCCATTGTCACTATGTGGTGTGCTCCAGGGCCAGGAAAGAGAACCCACATGAGGCTCACTCACACTTGGCAGGGTCTACTGTGGAATTCAGTTCTGCTTGAGTCTGTCTCCATTCTCTTTCTGGTGGACTGAACAAGTTCCCCTTCTCCACCCTAGGAACAACCATAGATCAGCTACCACGTTTACCTCCTGAGAGGGATAATGTGTTACACTGGGCCAGCTTCACGGATAAAGCACATGTCTACATAGAATGCCATCATCACCTTAACACCACCATTACCGTCTTTCAATTTTTTGAGCCAGGACTCTTGTATTGTCATTTGGCGTATTATATGGAAAATTCTAGGGACATCTTTGCAAGACAAGCACTGTGCAATACCCAATCTATACCATGTAAATTAAAGGTCCTGGTGAGGTCAATGGTGAGGAGAGTGAGGGCCTCTGATGTTGTAAAAGCAACTCCAGATTTGGGATTGAGATACAGGTCCAAGGTTTGGCTTTGCTGCTATCAGCTGAGTTTCTTGAACAAATGTCACAGTGTCCCTGAGCCTCAATGACTTATTTTTTGGTGCGTGCAATATTCTTCAATTATTTATTATCTGCTCAGCCATAAAGCGGAGCACTGGAGATGCAAGCATAAATATCACTTGCTCGCTTCCCTCGCATGGGAAAAGCAACCTTGTGACAAATTATAATGTGATATGAATTTTGACAGGAGAAATAAACAATGCTGTAAGAGCACAAAGAAGGGGCATGAGGGGGCAGGAGACAGAAGAGGCATATGAGGGAGGAAAGTGAGCTTGGAGGAAGATTCAGGAAGGGTTCCCCAGTATGAGCATTCTCATATGTTCATTCTGATCACAGATTGCCCAGCTAGGGAAATAACCACAGGACGGATTCAGAGACCTGCTAGGGCCACTTTGAGAGAAACCTCAATGATTTTGGGTTACCCAATTCCCTACTCTGATTACCATGGTGACTCTTGGAGTCTCCTGACTTTAGCATTTGTACAGAGGCAGCATGAAATAGTCCCCAAAGAGTCTGGCTATTTCCTTTCCCCCAATGCAGTCTCCCTGGTAAAGGGTCATAAATCTTTCAAGAAAGGCAGGAGTAACTGCTGTGTTGTAGGCTGGTTCTATCCTACCTGGTCTGCGTCCCCATCAGAGTTGTCAGGAAGATCAAAGACCAGAGCCATTTGCATGATTAATGCTGGGTAATCAATCAAAGTAAGAGTGCTATGATAAGAAAGGCTATTTGTTAGGACATGACACTTCTTTCAAGAACATGAAACCACAGTTATCTCTCCTGTTTTCCTTTTCTACTTTAACTATGATCATAATTTAAATCTCCCATTAAAAGACATTGACTAGATGTAAAGCTATCTCTGGCTTTCAGTTTGTTTGTTTATTTTTATTTTGTTAGTTGGCACAGGAAGATTTAGGTATCATTCATCTTGGACTTTTCAAAAGCTATTTTAGTGAGTTCACATCATCTCCTCCTCTTCCCAAACCCCTTCTTTCCTCTTCTTTCCTCTTCCCCAATTCTTTCAATTTTTAAGACCTCAGATAAGGCTCAATTTACCACTTCCTCCATGCACAGGATCATAGCCCAGAGACATGCAGACATGTGTCTATTTTCTTTAAATTTATAGGTTTTTTTTTCTTGTGTGTGTGAGAGAGGGGGAGAGAGAAAGAGAAGTGTATGTGTATAATGTATGCTTGTATGTGCCCATGCAGAACCCCATGCACTCACCTGCATTAGGGTGTGCTTGTAGTGGTCAGAGCAGAATGCTGGTTGCCCCACTCAATCGCTCTTCTGCCCATTCTCACTTGAGCAGGAGCCACTTGCCCAGTTTTGGGTCTCTTGCTCCACTTTGGGGCTCAAGTTATAGATGCATGCACCCAGCTGTTTATGTGTGTCTTGGGGATCAAACTCAAGTGATGTCTCAGACCTCATCAGGCCCTCGTGCTTTGTTGCACAGGAAGTGCTCTGAATCACTGAGCCATTTCTCCAGCCCACAATCTTATTTTTTGAAGCAATGATGGCCTATTAAGAACCATTGAGATTGGAAAGGACACCATTTAATTGAGGTCTGAATTGGGAAGAGAGACTGGAAGCATGGACAGCATCCTGAGGCAGGACAGGAGCTAGAGTTGCAGCAAACTGAGGCAGCTTCCCACGGGAAGCCAGGAGGGGTGAACTCACCACTTCTCACCTCTGCAGGACCAGGAGTCCAGCTTAGATTCTTCTAGAACAACACAGAGGCCACATTTAGCTGTCCAAACCTTAGAGTGTTTCCCATCTTCTTGCCCTCCACCTCATGCTGCTCCTCTGGCTGATAAGCTCACCCTTCTAATAATAACTGGGGATAGTTCAATAACTTTCCAAAAGGACAAAGTCTCTAGGGCAGGTAGGCAGTTTGTCTAATGTCACTGCTAGCCATATCTCTGGGGGGGGGGGAGAGAATGTTCTTTATACTACTAACAGAGGTTTAGATCTAGAAACCCAAGTAGGACCTCTGAGGTACAAATTCAACAGATTGTCTTGTGTTTGGGAGATGAGGACCTGGAATGGTCAAGAAACTCCTAGAAGGCATCTTTTCCCACCAGGTACCATTCTCAGTTTGTAGTGGTGGGATCACATACAACACGTGGCTGTTCAGCAGCATGGCAGTTCTCTGACTAGTCTGAGCCCTTTGATAAGTAGTGTAAACAGGTCCTTCCTAGGAGAAGTGGCACAAAATCTCCCTCTTACTTTTTGGTTTTTTCAAGGTAGGGTCTCACTCTAGCTCAAGCTGACCTGGAACTCACTATGTAGTCTCAGGCTGGCCTCAAACTCAGAGTGATCCTTCCACCTCTGCCTCCCGAGTGCTGGGATTAAAGGCGTGCACCACCATGCCCAGCTCCCTCCTACTGTTAAGTGGATGTCTTCAGATTGTCTCATCTTAGCTTCTCAGTAACTAATCACTTTTCTTGAAGTTCACTCCCCATTTTTATTTTATTTTTTTGAGGCAAGCCCAACAGACTGCCTTTTTATGAGAGAGAGAGAGAGAGAGAGAGACAGAGACAGAGAGAGAGACAGAGAGAGAATTGGCACACCAGGGCCTCCGGCCACTACAATCAAACTCCAGATACATGTTCCCCTTGTGTGCATGTGTGACCTTGCAGGTTTATACCAGTGTGCATTTGGCTTATGTGGGACCTGGAGAGTCCAACAGGAGTCCTTAGGCTTCACAGGCAAGGGCCTTAACTGCTAAGCCATCTCTCCAGCCCCACTCCCCATTTTAATCTTGAAACCACAAGTCCAAGATGATTGGTTACCATACCTCATGAGTAAGAGAGTGATTTTGCTGGTCAGTTGATGACTCATGAGCCCAGCCAGCTTCCCCAGAACAATTAGTAGACCACATAGCTGGTTCTGGTCAGTAGGCTATGAGTGGAAGTAATGCATATCCCTTCTGGACTGAAATATGGAAAAGCCAGCATGTGACCCTCGCACTCTGTCTCCCACTTCCAAAAGCACTGCTACAATGTCAAGAAGCCTCCATCTCTGAGTTAAGGCCTGGAAGGAAGATACTCTAGGGAGTGGCTGCCTTTGCTTAAGCAAAAAATAAACCTTTCTATGTTGATCCACTGAGATTTGGGAATATGTTCATCAGTGCAGCAGTGCCTTGCCTGACAAATGTGACTAGGCAGCCAGAAGCACCTGCCTCTCAGAGGGACCTGAAGATGGGAACAGAACACCATGGCCCTGCTTTCAGATAGGGCTCTCTGACCTTTCCATAAGATTATCTAGGTCACAAATGGCCAAATATAGTGGCCATAAAACTAGAAATTAAAGTAGTGAGGAGAAGGGCCAGATCACATCAGCATGGAAAATGTTGGTAGACAATGGAAGTTTGCCCTCCCGTGTGGATACACTGAGCATCCCAACAATGTGCACATAAGAAAGATGAAGTTTGATGTGCTCAGGAGAGAATGGGGGCGGAAGCTGTACAACTCTGTGGAACCTTCACTGCTCAGCCAAACCCCAAACCTTCATGTCAGGCCAACAGTAAGACACATTAGAAAGCTGAAAACCTGGGAAACCACAGACAAAATTGTAGAGTGTATTTTCAGAACAAACCTCCAGCCAGCTGACTTGATCAATATTTCTGGAGCATTTGTTGATTCTCCTGAGCTCTCACCCTTTTAGTACCATGTGGTAGTTTGAATGTATGTACCCATCGACTTGGGTGTTGACATTAAACTTGTAACTTGGATCTCTAGCGGCCTGGCTGGAGGAAGTGACACCGCAGGGCAGATCCTAGAGTCCAGCCCTAAGGAGTCACTGGGAGTGGATCTGAATTCCAGCCAGAAGCAGTCTGGGCTCTGCAGGTCCTACTTGCTGCAGGTTTGTGCTTGCTGTGTTTTTGTTGTTTGCTGGCTGGTGGTGGTTTCTCTCTCTGCTTGGATTTATGAATAGGAGATAGCTTCTTCTACCATGGATGGAACTTCCCCTGGGTCTGTAAGCTTAAAATAACTCCCTTCCTCCTATAAATTGTGTTTGGTTGGATGCTTATCCCACCACTGTAGAGTTGTCTATGGAATACCTTGAGTTCCAACCCCCCACCCATGCAGTGCCAAGTTCATCCGGGCTCCCCAAATACTAACGCAAATTCAGAAGCAGCACTCATCTCCCAAACACCTTCCTCCTCTACTTTGTCTTGTGAGTCCCGAGTTCGATCCTCACAAGGGCCTGGACAAGCCAATGCCATGTTACAGGAGCCAAAGTGATGTGACTCATTGGGGTGAAGGCTTCACTCTCCTAGATGTTGACAATGCAAAGAGGCAGCATCACTGTCATAATTGGAAGATGTGACTATATGAACTTCGTCCCTTGAGGCAAATGCAGTGACGAAATCTTTGGAGGAAAGAAGCCTTTCTGGGCTTTTCAAATCATCCTGGGAATATGTATAACTACCCTCCTCTGCTCCCCTGTACCACATGGTTGGGCATGAATGGCCACAGAGCCACCTTATCCTTCCTATCAATGCCATAAGCCCCTCCAACCTTGTCCTAGTCTCACCCTGAACTTCTTACTACATCCACCTGCAATGACACATATAAGTCACTCTCACTATGACTTTGGAGGAGAGAAAGAAGGGTTTTCTGCCACTGGCAGTGGAAGGCCATCCTTAAAAGAAAAGATGTGAAGGTCCAGCGGGACATATTTTTCCATCAAAACATTGTAAAATGAATAGAGGTTTCACATGACGCTCACGTCTTGGTATGTGTTTGCTGTTTTTAGAGCAGTGGGCCGCATATCTGAAGTAATACATGCATATATGATGCAGGCGTTACCATAGCAAATAGCATGATTTTTTTGGTTGAATAGAAGGGTAAATAAGGGTATAAATGTTGCATTTTCTGTCACCATGGAGATACAACAATTTGGGTCCTCATCATTTTGGCAAGTTTTTATTTTATTATTTGGGCTCATTCCCTGCTGAGAATAGTCAGTCGTATCAGAAAATCTCCAGCCTGCTGCAGCTGTAATTATACTTACCAACCAGCATGCTCAATTTGTCTTTTCACACAGGGTGTCAATAATCTCTGGAGGGAGAAAACTCATTCTCTGCTCTGTTCTTTATTACCATTTGTAAAATCTATACTTTCAATGTTAAAAATATCAATATTATAAGCATGTCCCAAAGTTATAATTCAGAGTCTTGAGGAAATTTTTCATAATTTTTTATTTAAATAAGGAATGAGTCTAGTACTATTTGAATTATTACTGAATACAGTGTTTGAATTCCTAACCCTAATATATCAGCATAGAAAGAAGAATCTTACACTTTGCATACTCTTGACAGTTTTATCACCATCATTAATTTAGATCTTTCTGACAACCAAGCTAGAATCTGTAGCTCAGCCTCTGATTAACTTATGCCTATATAAACAAAAACCATCTAGAGCTGGAGATGGAAATTAGTTATTCTAAGAAACATTGGTTCGCAGTTTGCCTAATAACCAATATGTTGAATAAAGACTAAAACATTTTCTGAGCACCTACTATATGCAAAGTATTGTACCAAGGGAATTCAAAAATTAGTAAGACAGAGTCACTACCCCAGAGGGGCTTATCTTATTAATACAACACCAAAATCTTTCTTTGTATTTTTGTGTATAGCTAAACTTGAATTGAATTATTTCTCATGCTTCTCACACTAAGATTCTGAGATGTTGAACTTATTTAACTCCATTATAAAGTTCAAAACTAAATTAGCACTAGCATCAAAAATTTATAGTTTATTAAAATTATTTCACATCTTCTCAACTACCCCATCGCACTCCAAATTTATTGGAAACATTTCCTTTTTAATTTTTATTTATTCATTTATTTGCGAGACAGAAGAGCAAGAGAGAAAGAGAGAATGGATGTGCCAGGGCCTCTAGCCACTGCAAATGTGCATCTGGCTTACGTGGGTTCTGGGGAATCAAACCTGGGTCCTTAGGCTTCAAAGACAAGAACCTTAACTGATACACCATCTCTCCAGCCCTATTGGAAACATTTCTATGCTCCTTTGCATCCATGGTGTCAGAAGTTGCTAGTAGGAAAAAGACAAAGTGATGTGATCTGACTTGTACCCACTAAAGGAGGTTGTTCACAGTCCAATCACATGTCTCTTCCTGACCTCAACCAGCCTCTGCTGACAAATGCCAAGGGACCATGCAGCCCAGGGGACCTTAACCCACTCACTCATATGTGGCCCCAGAAACTCCTTTGCCACCCCTTTTGTCTTCTTTGTTATCAGCACCCAGACAAATGGCAAAGTAAATGTTTTAAATGTGTTGTGTACACAAGGGAGAGGCTTGAAATATACATAGCACAATTCAAATATTCAGAAAACATCTTTTATTTTGATATAGAAACTCTATTTTTTCCTTGAGAACCCCTATATGCTGTTAGCAAAATATATATATATATATCCAAGTAGCCAAGAGAACATTCTAAAGTTTAAACTCCATGTCAAGATTCTTCAAGAGGTCTTTCTCAGGCTGGGGATATTGCTCAGTGGATAAAGCACTTGTCACTCAAGTGTGAGTATGTTAATATTGGTCCCTAGAACCCATGTAAATGTCAAACACTAGCATCTGCAATCCCAGCATACCTATGGCAAGAAGGAAGGCAGAGACAGAATCTTCTAGAAGTTCACCAGTCAGCAAGGCAAATGAGTGGTGAACAGTAAAGGACCAAGCAAGGTGGAAAGCAAGGACTGGACCAATATTCAAAGTTGACATCTACATGCATTCCCACACTCACACACGTGAACATGTGGGCGTGCGCGCACACACACACACACACACACACACACACACATGGTCTTTCTCCCATCTTCACTCATAAGAAGTTTCCAGAATGTGAACATTTGTCCTAGGAGTGTGGTGTCCTCTGCAGAGGATGGCCTTCATGTCCTGTGCTTGATCAGTGCTTGACCAAGCCCAGCTTGGGGGTGTCACTTTGCTGACAAGCAGCTAAGGTGACCACTCTGTTCATAGGGAACAAGAGCATAAGCTTCTGGCCTCTGGCTCTTTCCTGACCTTCTAAATTCCTCCCAAGCATGACTTTCCCCACCTTGTGCCCTGGAAACTTCCCTCATGCCAGCTGCCTCCTTCCGCTGCTCAATAGCTTGTGGTGAAATCTCTATAATCTGAGATGGGCATTATTAAATCATGATATGGACTGAGAAGTTTTGGAAATTTTTGGAAGCTTATTTTAGAAAGGAAGGAAGGAAGGAAGGAAGGGAGGGAGGGAGGGAGGGAGGGAGGGAGGGAGGGAGGGAGGGAGGGGAGAAAGAAGAGAGGGAGGGAGGAAGGGGAAGAGGAAGAAGAAGAAGAAAAGGAAAAGGAAATAGAAAGGCAGGCAGCCCTGACTTTGCTTGGTTACATTCAAACAAGTCTGATTTGAAACAAGTCAAATTAATACTCATTTGCTTTTAGGCTTTCTTGTAAGTAAAGAATGTCATTAATTCAAAGGTGCATACTGTTACTGGGATAGTCATGGTTTGCCCCTCAAGCCTTCTTTTATAGATGTTTTTCCTACATCACCTCTTTGGGGAACTGACATCTTCCTGTTCTCTCCTACAGCCTCAGGCCCAGTATGGATGGCCATGCTTGGGAGTCTGTCAAAGAATTAAGGAATTTGGGAGAAACGTTTAGGCATCCTAATTCCACCAAAATCTTTGTCAGAAAATTTTAAAACAGGCTATTCTAATTCCAATATAAATGTGTACTGATAGTCTTATGAGCTTTTAAGTCCTATATAGTAGGAGGGAATGCTCTACTATTTTTAGTTTTAGGGTGTCTAAACTTGATCCCCACCCCACCTGAATGCTTAGGTCCACCTACAGTTGTGTCTGTTGTTCCTAAGGAAACGGCAATGTCACATACTTCTTATGAGACCTGGCACTTGGAGGCAACAAAGAAAGCCTCAAGGTCAGGACTTAGGACCCTGAGGGGCAGAGCCTTCTTCAGGCTCAGGGAAGGCTCAGACAGAGCCATCTCAAAGGAAAAAGATCAGTAGCGACCATCAATCAGAAAGGACAGGAAGGTTTAAATAAAGCAATAGACATTTCCACAGGAAATGACAGGAAAAGTAGAAAGCTGGAGAATCCAGAAAGACATGAAAATGAATGAAGCAGGCCGACTGACCAAAGGAAGGGGAAATAGGACTTCATGATCCATCTAGAGGCTTCTGGGAGAAAGTCACATCTAGCACAAGTTTGGGTGGGGATTGAGAAGAGAATGCTCCAAACAAGACCAATAAGAGGGCCTTGTGGTGTCACAAAAGTATTAAAATCACTAGTGAATTCTAAGTTAACTATGGAAATGATCTCTGGTGGGCTGAAACACCGGGCATATTATCAAGACAAGGTCCCTACATAGAAAAGCACGACACCAGCCATAATACAGAGAGTGAAACTCGGGATTTAGTCAGAGACCCGTGGACGCTACCCTAGGGCCAAGTGACCAGTAGACCACCTGTATGTCTGCTCAGGACAGTATGGGAGAGGCTGTCAAGAGTCCCTGTCTTGAACAGAGCAGGGCTGAGCGGGGAAAGAGGAAGCAAGAGTTGGGTTTATTCCTGCAGGTGCCACCCGAGTCTTCTCTGAGACCTGGTGCTCAGAGTCATCAAAGGAGCCATGAATCACACGCCCGCCTCTCCCCTGCTCTTGTGCCTCTGTCAGGACATGAGGTATATCACCTGTGAGGACACTGTCCTCCAGTATGGGTTTCCAGTTGTTACCTCCCAGCTTAGGTACCTTTAATGCCTCCAGGAGAGGCTGAAAACTAGAAGCTTCTGAGCTGAATCCAGCCCACAGATGGCTTTTGTTTGGGCTCACACTGTTTTTTAAAACCTTGACTTAGGTTCAACATTTTAAAATAGAGATTTCATGTGTATGTACAGCACGTGTGTGTACACACACACACACACACACACACACACACGCACAGGGATTTCTGGATTCTCTTAAAAACTCAGAAAGTCTGGCAACTCTGAGCTCATGTTCCCACCTGGCAACAATCAGCTGACGCTGAGCAGCAGCTGCCCTGTCACTAGCATCTGCTGTCTGCAGCCACCACCTCTGCAGCCACCACCTCTGTGCCCTCCTTGGCTTTTCACCCACTATGAGTTCTGCCTGCCCCCTGTAGTTAGAATTTATTAACCCTCCACCTACAGAATGAATCGATCTCTAGCATCCTGGGAAGTCTCCTGATAAACTACTGCTCAGTATCTGACCCCTCCCTTCAAACCGTCTTTACTCGACAGGCTTCAGAACATCTGCCTTGCCACCTTCCTGCATGAAGTCATTAGTACTGACTGCTCACCATGTCCTGGAGACAATAAGTAAGCAAGACACACACAGGGCCTGGCCTCAAGAAGCTGATATTCCAGTGAGAAGCCTACTCTCTCAATCAGAAGATGTTACAGAGCGACAGTTACTATGAGTCTGGAAGGGAGAGGGGAAAAGAGGTACCCGTGACAAGGGACTGGCCCACCTAGAGGCTTTTTGGAGGGAGTCACATCTAACATCAGGTAGATGTGGAGTAGGAATAGTACACTTCAAGGCAGGGCCACAGCCAGGAACAAGGGATAATGGTAAACAAGAACTACTGAGTTGGGTCTGGGCACACTGTACACTGACTGTGTGTGGGCCCTCAGAGTGTAAGGGCTTGACGACGGGAATGTCACATAAAGCTTACCCCCAAAGGCAGGGAACACCTCTGGAGAGTTTTCAGAAAGGAAGCTGCATGCTCAGCTTCATGCTGTAGAAAGAGTTGTACAGGGCTGGGGAGACAGACATGTCTTCCCCATGTAGATCTTAGTTGGGAGGGATGAAGGTTTTTCAGGAACAACAATTTTTTTAAAAAGTTTCCACCTTGTGCTATAAATCTCAAAGCCAGTACCATGCTTGTTCTTCTCATTTTTTCCTAAGCCCTTTGATAATGCACATATTCTCCTATAACATGCCTACCAAGTAAGTATTTTTAGTTATTGAACACGCAGGGATTCCCACACATATAAAGTTCACAATGACTTCCAGAAAATGAAGGTTATGGGTTTGAATATTAAAATGGCCCCCTTGGGCTCATGTGATTGAATACTTGGTCCCTATCTGGTAGAGCTGTTTGAGAAAGTTGTGGAACTTTGGGGGTGGGGTGAAGCTCCATTAGATCTCTAGGAGTGGGCCTTGAGGTTTCCCAGCCCAGTCTTACTTACTCACTGTTTGGCCTCTCTTCCTGACTCTTGATGCAACATGACCAGCTCAGCTGCATGCTCTTGACCCACCAAGATGGAATGTATCTCCTTAAAACCAAAAGCCAGAAGAGACCTTTCCTTCTTTAAATTGCCTCTGGTCAGGTATTTTGTCCCCAAAGCAAGAAAGTAACTGATATAATGTATTTGTCATTGACTGGTTTGTTCTTAAATCCATTCTCAGAACCAGGCATGATCATTTATGCCAATGATTCCAGCATTTCCGATCACTGTATGCTTGAGGCCAGCCTGGACTAGAGTGAAACCCTATCTCAAAAAAAAAAAAAAAAAAATCCATTCCCCACTTTTCCTTCCTCTGCTCTCCATATCCCTTAGCCTTCCTGCCCTCTTACTGCCTCAAAAATGCAGTCAATGGGAGGTGGCTCCTTAAGCCTAAATGTCCTAGGCATAATACAATGATCCTGCAAGGTGTTAATACAGAAAATTCCTCCAAATTGGAATATTCCCTCCTGAAAGGAAGAGGGAGTCAAGAGGTCAAAACTTAAAATGCCACAGACCACCCCCCAACAGTTACAGGAGCAGTAAACAACTGTTGAGGGGCAGACTCTGACCAGTATTGTGTAGAATTTTCTCTGAATTGAAACATTCTTTCCTGGGAGGAGTGGGAGATTCAGGAGGTCAACAAGTCTGAGGGGGGAAAGTTACAAGAGGACTGGAGAGATGGCTTAGTGGTAAAATTCTTCCCTACAAAGCCTAATGATTCTGGTTCAATTCCCCAGTACCCATGTAAAGCCAGATGCACAAAGTGGCACATGCATCTGGAGTTTGTTTGCAGTTGCTGGAGGTCCTGGCATGCCCGTTCTCTCTGTCTATCTTCTCTCTCTCTCTCTCTCTCTACTTGAAAATAAATAAAAATATTTTTAAAAGGTTGCTCTCTCTCTCTCTCTGTGCTCTCTCTCTGCCTGCATGCCATCTCTGACACTTGAAAATAAATAAATAAAATATATTTTTTAAGTTGCAAATAAAAGATTGCAAGACCCTGACCTGACCTCTAAAAGCTGCCTGCAGCAGCTTCCACAAACAGTCACCTATGCTGGGTGGGTTTTTCAGGGAACACCCTTGCTGGGTGGGTTTTTCAGGAGACTTTCTGATGTGCCCTGCTCTGCCAAGCTGCCTGCATGCCATAAAGTATATGGAGAGAGTCTCTGACAGCAGTATCTTCCAGTCGCAATGCTGGGTGTCGTGGGTTTTTCAGGAAGCAGCTGAGTCATTACACATATGATGGTCATTACCTATGTGGGTGGGTTTTCAGGGCTGCCTTGCAAAATATATTTTTTGGGTTTTTCAAAACCCCTCCCTAAATGCTGGGTTTTTCAAAAGAGGGTAAACAACTGGGTTTTTCAGGGAAGAGCTGGGCTGCTGGGACTCTTTCAGACCTGACCTGCCCTGCCACCTATGCTGCCTGTTTTCAGCAGTCATTACTTATGCTGGGTGGGTTTTTCAAACAGTCACCTATGCTGGGTGGGTTTTTCAGGGAAGCAGCTGAGTCGTTACCTATGCTGGGTGGGTTTTTCAGGGAAGCAGCTGAGTCGTTACCTATGCTGGGTGGGTTTTTCAGGGAAGCAGCTGAGTAGTTACCTATGTGAGGGTGGGTTTTTCAGGGACGCAGCTGCCTTTGAGTCATCCATGTTCCTTGCTCCTGTAAACATATAAGCAACCCCTCACCCTGGTCTGTAAGTAAGCACAATAAACTCATTGGTTCACCAAACCGGGTCTTGTTGCAGTCGTACTTTGATCTGTAATATTCTCTATCTAAGGTGAATAGACGTGTGTCTGTGTCTACCTAGGGGAAAAGTTTCACCATCGTAATTGGATAAAAATTACTTAGGCATATCAGGAGCTTATGGCAAAAGCTACTGCTTTTCACTCATTATGTGCTTTCTGTTTGTTTGATCTATACCCATTCAGAATAAAACCTACATATTCAACTTCTCTTACAGCTACATCTAATCATGTGCCTAAATTCTGATATTTGGAAAAATTAAGGATGCAACTTCCAGGTTTGCCTGCCTTCTTCCCCTTTCTCCTCTTCTCTGGCCAGTTTATGATGTGATAATGAGCCACCTGAGAACATCTGAGCAAGGACAAAACCCTACTGATAGCAGAGCAGCAAAATCAAACCACATGGGACCGTGATGACTTTTCACAATAGAGTCAGCAAGCCACTTCAGTTTCTATAGGGAAATGAACATCTGTGTTGTTTAAGTCACTGCTGCTTTGGTTCTCTTGTTATATGATCAAACCTATCTCGTTTAACTTAGCGACCAACAAGCCTCTATACATAGCAGGCCTTTAATAAAGGAAGAGATTGTTTCATGGAAACAGGGTATCTGCAGAGACCAACTTGGCTTTCTTTAATGTTAAATAAAATAAAGCAAAACAATCTCCCTCTGAGAGTAACAAAAAAAAAAAAAAAAAAAACTGCTGCCTTCTGGATGCAACCCAGAATTTGCCTTTGAAACAGCCCATCCCTTTTTTCCCAGAGCAGTAATTTGGTTGAGCCCTTTAATTATTGAGTAAGGAAGCTGTCTTAGAATTAACTGAGGAACTTTTGAGAGGAAAAAAAAATTTCCTGCAATTAAGCCAATTGTACTATAGCAAATTAATTAGGATACGAAAAGAAAATGCATTCTTACTTGCAGGACACAGACTAATAAGACTGGAGACTTACAGGTCCCACAAATTACTTCTCATCTTTCATTGGAGCCTATCCTGGACAGATGAGGAAATATGGAAAAGTTGGATGAAGAAATTCCATTCATGGCTGGGCGTGGTGGAGCATGCCTTTAATCCCAGCACTCAGGAAGCAGAGGTAGGAGGATCGTCATGAGTTCAAGGCCACCCTGAGACTACATAGTGAATTCCAGGACCGCCTGGACCAGAGTGAAACCCTACCTCAAAAAACCAAAATAAATAAATAAATAGAATAAATTCCATTCATGGCCCCCTTATATAAAATCCAAAACTCTTACACAAGATTTCTGCTTTCTCAAAGTCAAGCCCTTAGTCATCTCTTCTCATTCTGCCTCTCCATGGTATAAACTTTATTCCATAAGACATCCTGCATATTTTTGCCCCTCTTCTCTAACAGACTTACAAAATACATTTTGTCAATTCCATCATGTTGTCAGTTATCCTTCTGAAATATACTTCTCCTTTTTTCAAGTCCATATTTACCCATTCCTAACTCATTCTCCTTGCCTTATATCATAAGCTCTTTGCTGATTGACAAGATAATTACCTGTCACCAGTTGCTATCATGAATAGTCATTGAAAATTGCTACAAGTAAGCAACAACTGTGTGCTCAGCCTTTCAAAGGACATCTAAACCACCCCCCTCTCAAGCTCAGGGAACCTCACAGAAGAGCAGGCAGAAAGAATATAAGAGCAGGAGGCTGGGAAGAGGGCTGTGGAATTCTATCTCTTGGACAGCATGACCTTTACACTCATGAAATTATAGCTGCTGTGGGTTTTTTGCACAATATTGTGCCTGGGAATACTTCATCATGGATGGAGGAAGGAAACCTGAGATTCCTACACTTCCCAGAGGAGCCAATAACGCCTAATTGCTGAGGGAGAGGGAGCCATGTTCTTCAGTGGTGTAGCCACTGGTAAGTGTTCCATGCTCCAGTAAATAACCCCCTTCCTGTGCTCATGAAAGCAATTCTAACTTAACTCAGTGGGTCAAAAAAGCTTGAAAGTGGATGGGGATTAATTGGAAAGAAGAATGGGTTTAGTGGGAAGGGAGGGGAATAAAATTAAAACACATTATATTGACAGAGCCAAAAATAAAATAAATAATAAAAGACTTTAAAAAATAAAAGAATGGTCATTGTAGCTCACAGTTATGATCTTGTTATCAATAGTTACTATTTAATACTGTCCTGGCACAGGGATTGAGCCACTAAACTTAATTGGAGATCTGATGACCTTGTTTAACTTTTTATATTCAAAGAAGCTGACCCATACTGGCAATTTCCCTTAAAACAGTTCATCAGCTGAACAGCTTCATAACACAGAAAAGGGCAACAAAATACTGGATGTTGCTTCTTCCTGGCTTTCAATCTGAGGGCCAGAAGCAATAATAGACTGATATGTTTACCCAAAAGCTCCACTGGGTACAATGGGCTGGTGTTTCAGTTACCTTCGCATTGTTGGAAAAAATATCTGACCGAGCAACTTAGGGGAAGAAAGAGTTTATTTTGGCTTCCAGCTCTAGAGGGTAGAGTCCATCAGAGATGGGAAAGCCCAGCAGGAAGCCAGCATCACATGGTCAAACCAGCAGACAGGAAACAGAGAGAGAGGGAAAGCACTGTGGCCTGGCAATAACACCTCAAGGCCAATGGCCCCACCTCCCCCAGCAAGGCTCCACTTCCTAAAGGTTTTACAGCTTTCCAGAACAGCACTACCAGCTAAGGACTGAGGTCTCAAACATAAGAGCCCATGAGGAGCATTTTACATTCAAACCATCACAGCTGGGAAGATCTGTTTTAATCTTTCTTCTGTGTTACCCTTCTCTTTCTTCTCCTCCTCCCTTTCACCATGGTGTCCACCATCACCATGATCTCTATCATTATTTTCAAACAGAGAATTATGGTCAACTCAGAAACCCTCAAGCCTTTGAGCTCTCTTCCCTGCATGAGCCCTGCAGGGTTTCAAGGCAGCAATTTGGGGTTGGGGTGAAGAGATGAGGGGATTTGGGTCTGGAATAATGGCTCAATGGTTAAAGGCACTTATTTGCAAGCCTGCCAGTCCAAATTCAAGTCCCCAGTGCCCACATCAAACCAGACACAAAGTGGTATATATACACATCTGTGATCTCAACAGTCCCCAGTGCCTGCATCAAACCAGACACAAAGTGGTATGTATATACACCTGTGATCTCAATAGGCACCTATGGCAATGCAGCAGCAAGACAATGAAAGACGCTGTCTCCAAAGTGGAAGGATGCATGTGCACACCCAGGCACACACACACAAAGTGGAAGGACACATGTGCACACCCAGGCACATACGCACACAGGCACAAATAAATTTTAAAATGCGGGGCCTTTAAGAGAAAAAGAGAGAGGAGGAGGAGAGTTGCCACCAGCAAAGAGCGCTGAAGGCTTTAAACCCATTCTTGTCAGTTACTTTCTCCACTTTGGTCACAGGGAGAGCTTCACCAGCCTCAGGCACTGGCTGCCTTTCTTTTTCCTTCCAGCACTTTCTCTGCTAAGGGTTCTGCCTATAAGAACATAGACACCCTGAGATTTACAAAAAAAAAAAAAAAAAAAAAAGGCGCATAGGGGACTCTGGACAGGCCAGGCTGAGCCTCTCAGGATGAATCTTCTTGTGAAAGACCATTGTGGGTAGGAGGTATGGGGAGTGTGAAAAGCCACATAGTCTTCCATCATAGTCGTGCCTTTGGTTCATGACAAAACTCTCAGTTCTGCTCTCACCTTCAGGGGATATGTCCCAATATCTTTTCCCCTAAAATTTCTTAAAGCACTGAACGATTTCCACTGCCACCTGCTCCTCCCTGACAGCTAGAGATGCTGGCAATGTGAGGAGAAGCGAAGCAGAGCAAGCCCCAGGAGGCCCAGGTCTCAGGGTTCCAGGGCATCGCTCCAATGCTCTCAAGGGCACCTTCCATCCTGGCTTATTTGTATTTGGAAAATGTGGCTGCATCCATCCACCAGCCCTGCAAAAGAAAACACCTATAAAAGGAGAAACTGGCCCTGCAAAGGATCGTGGAGGTGAGATTCAACTTGCATAGGCTTGAACGGAAGAATCACAATCAGCAGGAAGCGGACAAGAAATAAAAGTGGATTCCCACCTCCCACTCACCCGAGTTAGACTTGAAAGGAGCTGGAAGTGGCTACAGCTGGGCTGGCACAGCTCTGCCCTGGCAGTGCCTTTGGCCCTGGCACCCACAGGGTTTGCTCTGAGTCTTGCCTCAGGCTTTGGCTGGCCAGGAGGAGCCCCTTAACCACCATAAAACAACACACTCAAGTGTGTTTTTAGTTACCATAATGTGTGCTTTGAACCTGACTCCTCTGCTGGGAAAGATACAATTAAAGTGTGGATTAGGACCTTAGAGAACTCAAAGCTAAACATTTTTTTTTTTTGCGCTTCAGTTTCCACATCTGAAGTGGGGAATGGAGGTAAGTGATTTCTCTAAGATCCCACAGCAAAACATAGTGGTAACACAAAACAAGCCACAATACTGCATACACACTTCCTCCCTTCCGTTCCATCAGAGGAACTCTACTTCCCTATGTCCTGAATCTAAGCTTGGCCATGTCACTCACTTTGCCCAATGGAATATTAGTAAATGAGAAGCTGGAAGTATGCTTGTGCATTGGTGCTTTCCCTCCCTTGCTGCACTTGGAACCCTGTGATTATCTTGTCCACCTGCTTGAGCAGCCAAATGGGAAAACCTGACTATGAGGCATATGTGAGCATATGGGAACTGCAGTGCAGCAGAAGCTGATAGGCAGCACTTGAGTGCAGCAGCAGGTTCTTCCATACTCCATGTAAGGTTCTGAAATTATGATTTTTTAAAATTATTCTTTTTGCAGATTTTCATTATTTTTTTTAATTTTATTTTTATTTATTTATTAGAGACAGAAAGAAGAAAGAGAGGGACAGGAAGAATGGGCACGCCACAGGGCCTCTAGCCACTGCAAACGAACTCCAGATGTGTGCACCCCCTTGTGCATCTGGCTCAGCCAGACCTGGAAACAAACTCCATGATGCTAAGCCATCTCTCCAGCCCTGAAATTATGATCTTATAGTTAGAATCACAGAGTAAATTTTCAAGAGAGAAAAGATAGAAAACTGAGCAGATTCCTCGTCTGTATGGCACAATACAGGCCTGGTCCTAGCCAGACCACATGGCAGAAGACAACAGGAAGTGGCTTCTGTAAAAATGGCTTTTGCAGGCATGTACAACAGTTACAGCCCCATGCTAACTGCTAAGACATCTGTCTCCAAAAGGGGACCCCCCATGAAATTATGATCTTAAATAAATGAGTTAGAATCACAGAGTAAATTTTCAAGAGAACCCCAATTCGATAGAGACCCTACTCCTGAGCAGATTCTTTGTCGATGAAGGAATCCCATTATTTCATACTTTGTCTTTTCCCTGATAGAAGTGTAGTTGAGGAAAAGACAGAAGGATTCTGAGAATATGAAGGAAGCTTCTGTGGGAAAGAAACCATGATGCACAGCCCTGCTCACATGTAAGGGAAGCCAATAGGGAGGAGGGGCACAGCCTGCCAAATTCTGCTGACCATTCTGTAGAAAGTCAGAGATGCCAAAGCTGACTGTCCTCCAGGCTTCCATTCTCACCAGTGTCCTGGCTTTGAAGAAGCAAGCAAGCAAGCAAGTCCTCTGAAGGCTGTGAGTACATAAGCTCCAAACCTTATTTGTCTTCCTGTATTTACTAAAGTCAAGGTTATTAGAAAGACGAAGTGGGCACTTAAAAATGTCATAACCAGGATCTCACCCAGTAGTGAGAACCTTTTCACATACAGAGGACCATAACCCACAGAAAAAAAGTAATGCTAAGAAATGAATCTTCCTTCTAATTTGGGGGGGGGGGGTTCAAGGAAAATAATGGTATATTGTACATTTCATTTGATATATATATCAAGGACATAAATGTAAATCATTTATAAGAAATGGAATTCATAGGATACCTACTACTGTTTACAAAAAGACTAAAACATAGCACTTTCCCACAAGGAACTTGTATTCCAATGGGAGAGACAGAAACAAATAAAATTATAAGATTATTGCCAAAAAGGATGATGAACAAGACATCCCTCAAAGAAAATAGAAAGTCTTGGTATATTGAGAGAGGGCCACCATGCCCAGCTATACTCAGGATCAACTGCTCTACCTCAGTATCTTGTGACTAAGAGACCCTGTGTTTGTCACCATGTTAACTACTGCTGCTATGAAATGACCCCATGCTTAATGACTGAAAACCACCTCCATTAGTTAGCTCACATTTCTCTAATCTGGGTATCTTGTCTCACCACCATAAATTCTTTGGCCAATCAGCAAATGAAGAACACAAAATGGCTCTACTCACCCATCTGGCATGGCTACAACGGCTGAGACTCTCTAGTTACCCATATTCATCCTCCAGGCTTCTCTCTCCTCATGGCCTGTCATCCTCAAGGAAGCTACCCTGGGCTTGTCTACATGGTTGGACAGTGGAAAATGAAAGCAGACACTGCCCATGACTTCTTCAGTGACAAACAATTCATTAGGCCAGCCCAGGTTCAATTCACAGAAGTGTTATTTACTGAGAGCCAACTTATAATTATCTACCATAATGCTTTTATGAGCAAAAGTTTTCTTGGAGAATTGAAACCATTTAAGACCAAGTAATAGCAGCCTGCAAGAAACACATCCAGGCTGGGTGTGGTGGCACACGCCTTTAATCCCAGCTCTCAGAAGGCAGAGATAGGAGGGTCACCGTGAGTTCAAGGACACCCTCAGACTACATAGTGAATTCCAGGTCAGCCTGGACTAGAGTGAAATCCTACCTTGAAAAAAAAAAAAAAAAAAAAAAAAAAAGGGCTGGAGAGATGGCTCAGTGGTTAAGGCGCCTGCCCGCTAAGCCTAGGAAAGCCGGTTCCAATCTCCAGGTCCCACGTTTAGCCAGATGCAAAGAGATGCAAGGGTGCAATGTCGTACTTGTCCACAAGGGGGTGCACACATCTGGATTTTGTTCGCAGCAGCTGAGAGGCTGCTGGAGCGCCCATCTCTATCTGTCTTCCTCTCCCTCTCTCTCTGTCTCTCTCTCCAAAAAAAAAAAAAAATCAACTGACAAAGACAAATACAGAATGAAAGTAAAATGGTTTAACATATGCAATCAGTAAACATTGCATAGCACATAAACTGAAAGGGATACAAATATGAAAGGGAAAAGTCAAATCACTATTTTCATATGGTGTGACACAATACTTAAAAAACCCTAAAAGATTCCATAGAAGATCTTTAGATCTGATGAGCACTTTCAGCAATGTAGCAAGATACAAAACCAATCTACCCAAACAAACACAAACTACTTTTATATACAACAAAAATGACGACACTGAGAAAGAAATCAGGAAAGCAGTACCATCCAAATAGCCTCAATGAAATAATGAAATAGGTCAGAAGATGGCAGATAATCTCCACCACCAAATTCAAAAATCTCAAGGGATGAAGTGAGAGATAGTTGGACAGCAACTATCCTATGAGGTGACAGTAGAAAAATGTTAGTCTCAATAGCAAAGAAATAAAACCTTTAAAGCAGAACAGAAGAGAATGGCCAGAGTCCATTCTCAGTACCAAGCAAGGAATAGTTTGCTCTGAGTGCAGAGTGAGTAAAAATGCCGAGGCACTTTCAGTAATACCAGATAACTTAAATGAGTGAGGGAGGAAGACAGAGAAGGAAGGGAGGGAAGGAAAGAAGGCAAGGAGGAGAGGGAGAGAGAGAGAACAAGAGATAGTATAAGAGACAAAAGTCATACAGCAACTGTGCCAGTAGGAAAGTTTGTGCAGGCCAAAGTAGAAGAAAGAGATTCTAAAACACAGTCAATACTGGATGCATTACTGAGTGGATTTGCAATCTAATCAGATGAGAATCTCAGAATCTGCATACCATGTAGATGCCAGAAACATTATTTATTCTCAACACTTAAGTGGAGCAATGGCAAGAAGTCATTTTAGAAAGAGCCCTGGCTAGGCAGCTCAGAGACAAAGATCCCTCCCTGAAGGTTCTACTCTGGGAATGCAAGGCAAGTGTCAGGAGACGACTCTCCAAGACCTGGTCTGCAGATAGCCCTAGATCAAGGGGAAAAACTGTGGACCACTCAGCATTCTACATGATAAGAAATCTAGTCTAAGCCATAAGCTGGAATGATACTTACCCATTCTCCGGAAGAGGACTAATGTGGCACATGCTTAACAGCACTAGTGTCTAAAGTACTCCCATGGAAAACTTGTTAACAACCATACCAGTACAAGAGACCGAAAACTCAGCCCACAAACCACATCCTCTGGTTGTGGGACAAACAGCACAAAGGTCAACACAGGAAGTGAAATCCCACACAGGTTCTGCTATTATCAGCAGTGGGAGAAGGAAAAGAAGAGCATAGAGCCAGACCACACACTCTCTGCAAGGTACCATATGGACCCTACACCTGTGCCTGCATGAGGGACCACATAGACACAGTAGCTACAACGAGACAAGGAACCACAGAGAGACAAACTGCACCTCCACCCAGTTTTCATTCCTTCATTTTTATACTAAAAATTTCCATTTTTAGCCAACCTACGTCCTATACACACACACACACACACACACACACACACACACACATCTTTTTGAGATAGGCTTTCCCAAAGCACACAGGTTGGCTTGGAGCTGAGGATCTCCCTATTTCAGCCTCCAAAGTCCTGAGATTGTTTTAGGTTATCTGATTGCATTTCTTTACCTTTCTCTTTTCATCCTTCTATTTTACTTTTCCTTCTTCTAGTTTTCTCTCTATTGTATTAATACTAATTGTTAGTGTTATTTTGCTAGTTTCATTTCCATGCCTATCCTTTGTTGCTAATATCTTAGTATACATGCTGTTATCCTTGCTCCCCTGTTCCCCAAATGTGCTTAGAGTTAAGAAGCAATTGTTTTTAATTGGCTATTAGTGTATTTTCATAGTGTGTCTACCCATCTGTCATGGTTGCTTCTGCAGTTAGAATACTGCTCTCATCCCAGTTCTCTGAGTGTGGGGGCTGAACATTTAGACACTTAGCTACATTCCCAATCTGGTGGGGAGGAATTATACCTCAACTCTAATACAACACAATCCCACTTGACCACTCCAAATATTTCATGTGAAATAATATGTATTACTTTTTAAAATTCCAACCAATGTCTTATTCCTAAATGTGCAAGTCCCAATGCAGAAACACAAAAACATAGGGGAAATAATCAAGTCAACATAACGCATTTAAAAGTTGCCAATTCCAAAAAAAAAAAAAAAGTTGCCAATTCCATATTAATGGATTCCAATGAGAGTGAACTAGCTGAAATCCCAAAGAATTCAAATGAATGACTATAAAAATGTTCTATTAAATCAAAAGGGACATGAGTAATCTCCTGAAAGAATTCAAAGAGAATAACATAGACAACTAAATAAAATAGGAAGCAAATATAAGACATGGAGGAGAAATTTAATAGAGAGAAATACTAAAGAAAATCAAGTTGAAATTTTAAAAATGTAAAATGCAGTAAGTCAAAGAGCTAATACAATGGATCAGGCAGCTGACACAATATCAAGTTTTGAAGACAAGATAGATTGATTAAAAACAATAAGATAATAATAAAAAATATAAAATAAAGTATGAACAGAACACGCAAGATCTATAGGACACCATTAAAGATAAAATTTGTGAATCATAGTCATACAAGAAGAAATACAAGCTAAAAGCATACAAAATATATTCCAAAAAATCATAGCAGATAATTTTCCACTCCTAAAAAAAGAAATGGATTATCCAGATACTATAAAAATTTAGAAAGCCAAAGAGAAAAGACCAGAAAAAAACCTTCCCATGTCATATAATAGTTAAAGCACTAAATATACAGAATAAGAAAAGGATATAGAAAGCTACAAAAGAGAATCACCAACTCACATACAAAGCCAAATCCATGAGAATAACTGCAGATTTCTTAACAGAAATTCTAAAAGCCAGGAGGATTTGGACAACATATTTCAAGCTCTGAAAGATAATAAATGCTCACATAAGTGCAATAGTGGCACACAGCCATGGTGGTGTGATAGTTTGAATATATGTCCCCCAATATATTCAGTGTTTTACTAGTTATAGTTTGCATCTACAATCACCTTGCTAGAAGCAATGTCACTGGGGGCTGGTCTTAAGGTGTTAATGGTGGGTTTGAGATTCCATTGTAAAGATATGCAAATGTGCCTAGCAGGAGTTCCTGAAGTGTGCTGTGTGACCTTTTAGCTGTAGTTTTGCTCTGTGTGCTGTGGTGGCTGGTTGGTTTCTCTCTCTCTCTCTCTGCTTGGCCCTGTGGAGAGCAGGCTGCTTCTCCTGCCTTTATGGAACTTCCCCTGGATCTGTAAGCTTCAATAAATAATATCCCTTCCTCCATAACTGTGCCTGGTCTGGAAGTTCATCTCAGTGAACCTGAAGCTGTCTGCAACAGGTGGGTAACCAACTGCTCTTGATTTGGCTAACAGATCCACTCAATGGAACGGAACTCATAGCTGTAACTGGGAAACAAGTCAAAATCATATCGAAAAAGGAGCCCGCTCTCCAATATCAAGCTCCCACCAATCATGGGCCACAAGAGAGCCTACACCTATTAAATTCTTTCTAAAATAATAATTGTTATCCCATTTATCTTTGCTGACTTCACTCTCCATTGGAAAATTTGCTTCTCTTTTTCAGATGGACACCAAACCTGAGGAGAGGATCAGCCTATCACACCTCACCAGGGCCCCAGCTGAAACCATAGAGTAATTAGGGAAATGAGCAAGAATGCTGCTTTCTTGGTGAACTTGGTGAACCTGGTACCAACACAAGTGTGAAGGAGATAGACACAGAGAACACTCAACTCCTTCCAAACCAGATATCCAGAGACACAGAGACTCCCAAGACCTCATCACTGAAGTAGACCTAAAACAAACCCAACATGGCTCAGGGAAATTCATAGAAGAGGGGACAGAAAGATTGTTAGAGCCACAAGTTGGGTCATTATGCACAGAGACATTGCCTCTTCCCCATAACTGATGACTACCCCCACAATGCACGACCCACATTCCCCAACAAGGAGGGTCCCTTTGGACGGGGGAGGCTAACAATGGCACCAACATGAATGTATTTACATTATGTACATAACTAATAAAAAATATTCATTAAATGTTGGCACCATTAATCAGTAAAAAAAAAAAAATTCTCTCATCTACAAAATAGTTGAAGTAAGGCATTCCATAAGGCATTGTAGGAAGCATGTGATAAATAAATACTAAATAATAAAAATAAAAAATAAATGTCAACCTAGATTACTATATACAGAAAATTTTTTGTCAGCTCATCATCCAAAAGGGTATTAATACCCAAATATATAAGAAACTCAAAAAAAGCAATTAAATCAAAAAATTGAAAAATGAACTGAAGGGACACTTTATTTATTTATTTATTTATTTATTTATTTATTTTTAAATTTTCAGATAGCATCTCCTAATATAGCCTAGGCTGCCCTGGAACTCACTATATGTCTACTCATGATCCTTCTGGCCCAGCCTCTCAAGCTATCACAATATCTAACTTAAAAATGTACTACAGGGCTGGAAAGATGGCTTAGTAGTTAAGGCACTTGCCTGCCAAGCCAAAGGACCCAGGTTTGATTCCCCAGGACCCAGATGCACAAGGTGGTACATATGTCTGCAGTTCGTTTGCAGTGGCTAAAGGCCCTGGCACATACATTCTCTCCCTCTTTCCCTCCCTCTCTCTCTTTCTCTCTCTCTCTCTCTCTCTCTCTCTGCCTTTCTCTCTCTCATAAATAAATAAATTAATATTTTAAAACATGCTGTAAATCTATAGTTAACAAAACAGCATGGAACTGTCATTTAAAAAATTATAGACTTGTAAAGGGGAAAGTGGGGGTGGGAGGGAATTATCACAGTTCATTGTCTATAATTTTAGAAGTTGTCAATAATAAAAAATAAAAATTAAATTAAACATAGATCAATTGACCAGAATAGAAAGCCAAGAAGATAATTACCAACATCTAACTGATTTTTATTAATATATATGATTATCACTAAATGGTGAGTTTTCTACAGGCATAAAAATTTGATCATATTCACTTCCCTATTTCCATCTCCTTCCTCTAATCATCTTCCTTTTCCCTAAAAGTTCTTGTTCTACTTCCATTGCCATTTTAAAAAATAAATTATTATTTATTTGTTTGAGAGAGAGAGAGAGGAAGAGGGAGATAGAGACAAAGAGAGAATGGGTACACCAGGGCCTCCAGACACTGCAAACAAACTCCAGATGCATGCACTCCTTTCTGCATCTGACTTACGTGGGTCCTAGGAAATTGAATCAGAGTCCTTAGGCTTGCATTAAGTGCTAAGCCATTTCCTCAGCCCTCATCCTCATTTTTTCATAGCTTATACATATGAGAAATAAAACGATACACTTGTCTGTCTAATTCTGGCTTATTTTCCTTAGCATAGTGGTCTACACTCCCATCCATCTTTCTACAAACATGATGTTGTTCTCCTTTAAATAATAATTCATTATGTATAACACATTTTCTCTATACATTCATCCACTGGTGGGCACCTAGGTTGATTCTGTTATTTTGCTACTTTAAACAATGTCATGATGAACATATGTCTGTGGGTGTATCTATGCCATGCTGACTTTGATTCCTGTAGGGATACATGTAAAAGTAGAATAGCTCAAACATCTCAATTTTATAGTTTATTTTGTGTGCTTAGTTCCCAGCTAGTGTAACCTGTAAGAAGTGAAGCTTTCCAAGGCTCAGGGACCATTCTGGAAGAGGTGGCAGAAAGAAAGTAAGAGGCAAAAGAGGGGGAGGACTATTTACAATGCTGTCATCAAGACACAAAATGGCCTTGATTTTTATGACCTCACAGTGGTTAACACTATCTATATAAAAGGAGGTTAAAAAATGATGGCATCAGGAGCTGGAGAGATGGCTTAGCAGTTAAGCTCTTGCCTGTGAAGCCTAAGGACCCCAGTTTGAGGCTTAATTCCCCAGGACCTAAGTAAGCCAGATACACAAAGTGGTGTATGCATCTGGAGTTCATGTGCAGTGGCTGGAGGCCCTGGTGTAACCGGTTCTCTCTCTATCTATCTGCCTCTTTCTCTGTCTATTGCTCTCAAATAAATAAATAAACAAACAGAAATTTTTTTAAATGATAGCATCAAAGTAGGAGACCAGTTGGAAAGAAGGGATTGAGTGGAGGGGGAATTTGGGAGAAAGGAAGGGGTAGCAATGGAAGGGGATTATAATCATGGTATACTGTCTATATTTATGGAAGTTGTCAATAAAAAGTGAAAAATAAAGAAGTGGAGTTTTGTTGGAGGAGGTGTGCTACTGGGGGCGGACATCTGAGTTGATTAGCCCAGCCCACTGGATGTTCACTCAGACTGCTTCCTCCCTGCTACTGATGAATGAAGATATGAGCTATGCTTTCTCCACTATCATTAAATTTCTCCTCAAAGCAATAAGCCTGAAATAAACCCTTTTATCCCATAAGCTGATTTGAGTCAGTTGTTTTGCCCCAGCAATGAGAAGATAACTGCTATAGCATTACTTTGCCTATTCTGAGTCTTTTGTGGTTCTTTATGAGTTGTAGAATTTTTTCTATTACTATGAATACATCTTTAATATTTCATCCTCTATAATCTTAACCAATATGTTATAATGTTCATTATTGATGTCTTTGGTTAAATTAATTCCTAAGTATCATATTTTCATAGCTGTTATGAATGGGGCTCCTCCCTTGAGTTATCTTTGAGCAACTTCATTATTAGTGTATAAAAGGCTACTGTCTTTTATGTTGGTTTTGTATCCTCCAACTCTAGCAGTTTCAGTTTTGTCTAATGTGCCTCACCATTTAAGGCAAAATTCCCATCAGAGACACTTGGCACCCACTAGCCACTTATAGAGACCACTGTGCTTCACAAAGCAGGGCTTTATTCTGTCTGTGGATGCTGTATACCCTATGGAGTTCTGTCATCTACTGAAAAATTATTCCACATTACAGTGAACTTCATTTCATAAAAATGTGGAACTGGGATGTCTCAACAGTCACCATTGTGCTGAGAAGTGACAGTGGAGTGTTCAGCACTCAGACATCTCTATCATATCCTCCAAAGCTCAGGGTCGATTGGGGAAGAGGTGGTGGAAAGAATATAAGAACCAAAGGAAGGGAAGGGATGCTTATAATGCTAACCTCCAGACATAAAGTAGCCTTAATATTCGTGACTTCTCAGTGCCTGGCATTACATACACAAGATTTTCATAATATAAAAAAATGATGACAGCAGAACAGAAGAAAAAAAGGGGATTCAGTGAAGGGTAGATTTAAGAGGGTGAGAATGGGGATAGGGAAGAAATTAACATGGCTTATTTTCTATACTTACGAAAGCTATAAATAAAATGTTTTAAAATGTGGAAAAAGTAAAGAATTTAAATGGATTAAAATCCTTAATTCTAAATTAAGGAAATAAGATAATTCTGTGCTGTGTATTTTCCAATATCTATGACTTACTTGTCACAAAAGCTGAGGTCAATGCTTTCCTTCTCTTGAGATTTTCAGGAGAGAAGTTAAAGAGGCAACAAAGCTAACTTGGAAAGCAAATGAATGAAGTGCCATGCCACCCTGGGGCAGAGTGACAAATTGCACATGCTCCCTTTCCCAACTGTTGACTCTAAGAGTGTTTTTGTTTTTTTCCTGGACAATGCAAGCTAACAAAAAGAGCTAAAATCTGAAATTGTCTTCCTAGAAAAGAACTGTCTAACATTTTCTTTTACTCTATTTTTAAGGCACCAGGGTCAGATGGCCATTCTTCTATTCATCCAACAAGCACCTCTGACCATCACATTGGTGATGTGTGAGAATCATCAGTGATTAGTGAGACTCTAGAGAAAGGCGCATCGGGCTCTGAAGTATAGCACAAGAATTATCACAGCCTTAACTCTGTCTTATAGGTTAAGTGCCCTAAAGATGAACAAGCCACTCCAAAATGTCATGGTTTAAACCATGCAACCATTTATTTTGCTTATGAGTATGTATTTTGAGTTGAACATGGAGATAGCTCATCCCTGCTCTATGAGGCACCAGCAGGCTCATTGAGTAGGACTGGAGAGTCACCTTCCAAGATGGCATTGCTCACAGGTCTGGCAAATTATTGATAGCTGTCAATATAAACTCAACAAGCTGCAATGCCTAGGCATTGATTCTTCTCCGCGGGGACTTCTCCATGGTAAAGCTTCTTGGCATCATATCCATTATAAATCTATTCCCTTTCCTCTGTTGACAGAGCCTCAGTTTTACTCTAACCAACCTTTTCTACAAGCCCCATGTGCTTCAGAAGAGGAGCTTCAGGGGTTAAATTAAGGTCACTTTTAGTCAATTATGGGGGTTTCACTGCTACTTGCCAGTGAATGGACAGACTGTGACATATCCATAGCAGCAATATGTGAGAGAAAACCTCTTGGAATGCTTCAGGAGAGTATTTCTCCTAATTGGAGGTAATAAAAAAAAAAAAACACAGCTCCTTTTTTGTCATGCTTGAACAGGATGCTCAGAACTGCCACAACCATCACACATGTACTAGCAGAACAAGCCCCCAAATGGAGCTTCCTGTCCTTCCATCGTTCTGAATATATACTCACTGTGTCACATTTCAGGTATAAAAGTCAGAGACATTAATGAGATAAACTAGATGAAAGGATAAACAAAAACTTTAAATGCTTAATATTAAATTTTTAATAAAAAAGATTGTTATAAAATCAGTTACAGCCGGGCGTGGTGGCGCACGCCTTTAATCCCAGCACTCGGGAGGCAGAGGTAGGAGGATCGCCATGAGTTCGAGGACACCCTGAGACTACATAGTTAATTCCAGTTCAGCCTGGACCAGAGTGAAACCCTACCTCGAAAAACCAAAAAAAAAAAAAAAATCAGTTACACAGATTGTAAGGTAAAGTATGTAGATAAAGGTATGAGTACATTTAAACACAAGGCTTAAAAACAAAGTCTTAAAGTGCTTCATCAGATAACAGACTACTTGAGGTTAGGATGACTATGAGCCTAGAGTTTATATCAGATGAACAAAGGATGGCCCTAGATGGTTACAGGATGTTAGCATCTTCAGGTTGTAAATTTAAAACTTTAATTTACAGATGTTAATCTGGTCATAATAATAGTCATAAGATTATAAAAGATTGACTTTAAAGTCCTCAACCAAGTTAGCTATGTTCCTCTATTTGTCAACTTTTGATATTTAATAAGATTATTGTATCAAAAAAAAACACTGTGGGCTGGAGAAATGGCTTAGTGGTCAAGGCGTTTGCCTTCGAAGTCAAAAGATCCTGGTTCGATTCTCCAGGACCCACATAAGCTAGGTGCACAAGGGGCACATGCATCTGGAGTTCGTTTGCAGTGGCTAGAGGCCCTGGCGTGCCCATTTTCTCTCTGTCTGCTGCTCTTCTATCTCTCTCTCTGCTTACAAATAAATAAATAAAAATTAAAAAAAAACACTGTAACCTTATGATGGTTCCTGTCCTGTTCATCCTGTTTTATTGGGTGGTTATCACTGAGATTATTGTCTAAGTCTTATAAAAGGTGATTCAGTCATTGTGACTTTGTTCTTAGGGAAACTGAGGAAGTCCTCATATCCTAGGAAAACCTACTATATACAATGTTAATATGATTTGTCTAAGCTTCCATATATTCTAACAGACATAAATATTGCTTTATGTTAAACTTAAAAAGTGGTTCAATGATTAAAGGTACTTCATAAGAAAAAAAAGTCAGATATTTGAACTGATTAGTTTTTGATTCTCAAGACAATCTCAGTGTATGAAGGATTAAATGTCATTTTGAATAATCAACTTCTGCAGCATTATTCAAATTTAAGATATCGACAAAAGTTAGTAAGGCATAATATATGCAGATCCTCAGTTACTCATAGCATCCCTATTTGTGAACTGACTTACTTAATAAAAACTATTCATAACACCAAAATAAATATTCAGCCCATTTTTTTCATGGTCATTTGAAAGATAAGCATATGGAAATTCAAGTGGCCTGATCTACATGTTCCCGGCTGAGGTAAAACAACAAGCCAGGCTACCTTCTTTCAGCTCTCATCCTCTCAACAGTATCTTTCCATGACATGTGTAGTGCCACATGTTTTGCTTTTTAGTGCGCTATTACTGGTTTTGCTGTATAAAATGTCCCCCCAAGCATAGTGTTCTAATGCTGTGTCATGCTCCAAAACCCAGGAAGGCAATGAAATGCCTTGTGAAGTAATATGTATCTCCAATGTCATTGTCTTGGGCATAAGTTATGTGGTTCATCTGGGTGTGAGTTTAATGTTAATGAGTCAACAAAATAAATTAAATAAGGTGTCTTGAGCGTAACTCATAAAACATTGCTGATGAAGTACCTAATGCTGTATTTCCTCTAAAAGCAACAATTCAGTATTCACTCCTGACCATAATTAAAATCAACTGTATGTTTTACTTCTTATATATCTTTGTTCTATAGCAAAAGTATCATGTTCAGGGAAGGGGCACTTATTAGTGTCTCTCTACCAAAATCAAGGGTGTCAAAGTTATAAGTACAAAATACCTGGAGCCCTTAGTGACCTGGAATCATGACCAGATGGCCCAAGGTAGTTCAGCTCCACATAGATCATCATTGGAAAGTCACAGCATGTTACAATGCAAAGCTCACCCTTCACAGTTAAAGACATTAGGAGGAAAAAAAAAAAAAAAAAAAAAACTTTTGCAAAAGCACAGTGCTCCCATTAAATAAAAATCTATTTTAAACCCAGACTTGGCTACTTCCCCAGGCTTCCTCATCCAAAGAACATACCTTTGTTTGTGTCACTCTGACCTGTAGTCTACTCTCCTCCTTATCAGACAAAAGGAACACACTTTCCAAATTGCAGTATGTGAGCCCAGACTGAGTCCCCTCTCCAAACTATAGGAGCCAGCATCCCACAGAGACCTCCTGATTCAGAGATGTGGCACACTTTCCACACAGAGCCTAGCTAATGGTCCCAGCCCTTAGTATGTCATCTTTTTTTTCCCCCAAGTGGTGTCATCTTGTATAGGCCACCACTGAAGTCAAGAGTACTGAAGCCTACAATGACCTAGCTAACATGGGCTACTTCTGCCATGCCAGTCTTCCAACACAGAGTGTTGAAGTGATCTCCTCCATCCACTGAAAGTTATAACCAAGGAAGTTATAGCTCTGTCCTCTGCAAGCGGAAGGGGGTTTAGATTCTCCTGTGAAGGTCGGTCCTTTCAGACTAGCCCACGTTGGCCAGGAGATAGCCCTGTGTCCCTGGCTGAAGCATCCTTCCCTAAAAGGCTAAACTTCTCAAATAATCTGTTCCCACTGAATGTCTCCTTTTTCCCCTTGCAGTTCAAACTGGCCTCAATAGCCACTCCACCATCTACACTTACCAATTTTCACTGATTGGCTAAATCAGGTGGGCCCTTTTCACTCTTAGCATGAAGGCATTCTTAACAGCATTTGGTGTTGCTGCCAGTGCCCTTCTCCAGCAAACGGTCCTGTCTCTTTACTGCTGAACTCCTGTCTCTTCCTCTGTCCCACTCTCTCAGCACCTTGGTTTGCTCTTCTTCCTCAGGTCACCTTCATATTCCTCATTATCAGGAGCTAAATAATTTTCCTCCTTCACTCCACACACACATACTCAAGACAACCTTGTCTCCACATGTGTCTTCACTTAACATGAATTAATAAGCCCAGCATTTATTTAATCAGTCTTGAGCTTTATAAACACAACATTTATACAATTTGTATGCCAGACATCAATTCTTTACATGTGCTAAAGTCATTTGGACCTCCCAGGAAACAGAACTGTTATCCCTATCTTACAGATACAGAAACTAAGGGGTTGAGCACAGTGGCACATGCCTATGGTCCCAGCACTCAAGAGGCTGAAGCAGGAGGTTATGAGTTGAACGATAACCTGAGATACATAGTTAGGCACTATCCCTAGTTTGAATATATGTCCCCCAATATATTCAATGTTTTATTAATTATAGTTTGTACTAAAAATCACCTTAATGAGGCAAGGTCACACCATGGCTTAAGGTGTGGTGATGGTTTGAGATTCCATTGTAAAGATATGCAAATGTGCTTAGCAGGAGTTCCTGAATTGTGCTGTGTGACCTTTAGCAGTAGTTTTGCTCTGTCTGCCCCAAATGGCTGGCTGGTTGGCTTTTGCTCTCTTTGCCTGGTCCTGTGAAGAGCAGGCTGCACCTTCTGCTTTTATGGCTCTTCCCCTGGATCTGCCCAAACCACCAATAAATCCAACCCTTCCTCCATAACTGTGCCTGCTCTGGCTGTTCATCTCACTGAGCTGAAGCTGTCTGCTATAGTAAAGCTTCCTGATGGATCTTCTGCATACACCTGACCATGGTGATAAACACCACAGAGAGTGACTTTTAAAAGAGAGAAAATGGGCTGGAGAGATGGCTTAGCGGTTAAGGCTCCTGCCTGCTAAACCTTTGTTTTGGAGGAATGGGCAGGGACTTTAGCCAGATGCAAAGTGAAGATGCCTTCTGGATTTGAGAATATGGCTGTGTCCTGCACACCTGGTATTAGTTTTGGAAATATGAGAAATGCATGGAGTGGTCATGAGTTGCTCTGTCTCCCTCTCCTGCTGAAATGTGGCATGAGTGGTAAATAAAATAATAAAAAACTATTCTGATGAGAGTTTGAAAATAATAAAAATTGAAGATAGTACTGAACTTCGAATTCATATGGCTTCTGAGGTTTCTAAAGGGAAGGAAAGACTTTTAAGGACTTTGTTGGAACTGGGCTACTGGCATGCAAAGCCTATGGACCCGGTTCAATTCTATCCAGGCCCAGAAAGTTTGATCAAACTTAAATTTGTAATGGACTGATTCATTTGCAAAGATGGCTGAGATTTTAAGAATTTAAGGGAAAACCCATTCATCCTCTCTCTCTCTCTCTTACTGGAGCTCTCTCTCTCCCCATCCTCTGTCTCTAATAATAAATAAATATAAATAAATTTAAAAAACTGGATCACATATCACTCAAACTTTGCTACTACCCACAGAAGAAGCTGAACCATCTTTCCCAGGACTGCAAAACAATGGAGAGCCTGCCTGAGGAAATCTGTTAGAAATACAAACTCTTTGGAAAGAGTTGACTGGAGAAGGAACCTGCTTTTCAAGGCTAAACCTCATTTTGTCCCTGGATTTAGAATATGGCTGTGTCCTGCACACCTGGTATAAGTTTTGGAAATATGAAAATGCATGGAGTTATATTAGAGAGTTGCACACGGTTCCAGGAGCTGCTGCTGAAATGTGGCATGAGGCAGGCATGAAACAAACTCCAGGAATAGGCTGCCAGAGCCTGGAAGATGGGCTGTGGTTTGCATGGAGACCTGAAGATGTTTTGGATATACCAGGACTGTGCAAAAGGGCTACCATGGAGTGCAGTGGATGGCATGGGATGAAAGAAACAACCTTCCCTGGACTATAGTCCATCTGGTAAGAAGGGCCCTGGAGAGGTGGGATTGAAGCCTAACCTGGAAACATTTCAGCTCTGGTTATAATGAACAGTACTGCAGAAGTTTGATGACATTGAGCTGTTGATGGTTGAGTTTGCAAGGTCCCCAGTCAAGACAGGCTTCTGTCAAAGCAAATGTTTAGTCTGTGCCTTTACATTGTTGACCCTATTTAACTTGTTTGATTTTACAGGAACACTATCTTAAGTTGATCAAGAAGAGAACCAGTTCCCAGACTGAGTACAATTTACAATGTGTGAAAATAAATGCTAAGGGGCCTGGAGCTAAATATAACAATGCTGTGAGCCAGCAGGGGACACTGATATTGAAAATATGTCCAGCCTAACAAGACATACACACCTGTGCAATGGTGGTATAGTTTCTGGGTTGGCTAAGAGATCTGCTCAGTGGAAAAGAACCCATAGGTAGAACTGGTCTTAAGGTCAGAATCCTATTGAGACAAAGATTATAATCTCAAATGCTACAAGCTGCCACTAGTCTTTGACCTTTTGGCAGTAGTTTTGCCATCCATCAAAATTTGGTTGGCTTTAATTGCCTGGTTATCACATTTAACAGGCTGCTGACCTCATTCTCTACTGGAACTGTTTTTGGATTTTTAGAAGATAGTGAGAAATAGATAAACCACCCTTCACAACTGTGCCTGGTCTGGTGAAACCACAGAGGAATTGGGGAGACCAGAAGAGTGCTGCTTCCATGGCAAACACTAACCCACCAGGGTGAAGGAGACAGATGCTGAGAATACTCAACACATATCAAAAAAGAAACCATAAAACTCCTGAGAGCTCAACACTGAAGTAGGTCATAAATACACCCAACCCACACCTCAAGGAATTTTTTAGAAGAGAGGGGCAGAAAGATTGTGAGAGCCACAATTGGGAGGACATATCCAGAGGCATTGCTGCCTTCCCTACAATATTTGACTGTGCTGTCAGAACATAACCCACAACCCCATGGTCTGTCTCATTCCCAATGAGGAGGGCCCCATTTGAATCTGTTTGGGAGGAGGGAAAAATGGATACCAACAATAATGGCTACAAAGTATATACTTAATAAAAAATGATTTTGGAAAAATGGTATTACAGCTTCCAATGGACTTTTTATTAAAACTACTCCACCTCTAGGATACTCACTTGAGGCTAAGTGAAACCCGGAAAAGAGCTGAGAAAGTAATATATGGAGATTTTGCATAGATAAATATGGATCTTGATAGATACACCTAAGAACCTGGATCCATAGATAAAGTCATTGACAGCAGAGTTTAGCCAGATGATAGATAGATAGATAGGGCTGGAGAGATGCCAATAGATGATGGATGATAACAGACAGACAGACAGACAGGTTTCTTCACACCAGCTGAGAGACTCTTCAGGTCACAAAAGTGCTTGCTGTGCAAGTGACATGAGGACCTGAGTTTGGATCCCTCAACTCATAAATAAAATAATACCAAACTGGATGTTCCAGTGCTCAGAAAATAAAATAATAGGAATTGAAAACTTTTAATGTTAAAAATTCATATGATCTGTCTGTTCCAAAAATAAATAAAATAATAAAAAATTTTAAAGAGAGAAAATAAAATAAGAAAAATTGCACTTGCATTGAATGTTAAAAATATATGATCTTCTGAGGAGACTCAGGTAAATAAACATGCATAAAATGTAAAACTCTGATCAGAGGTTATTTGCAAAAACATAGCCTAAGGCAGGTTCATTCTTCAGGCCCCAGGTCTCTCTCTTCTAAGGTGGTGCTTCAATGGAGTTCATCTGCCTGGAACCATAAATAAATACCTTGGCATAAGATTCAAAATAACTTCTCAGCCATTCAGGAACCAGTCCTGTGTCTGCTAATAATAAATAAAAGAAACAATTTAAAATAATTTCACAGTGCTGTAACACCAAACTTGCATTAGACAGCAGAAGAAGTTGAACCATCTTTCCCAGGACCTGAGACTGACAGTTCCCTTGAGCCTGGGCCCTGCCTTTTATCTCTTCACTCTTGCAAGACCTTTTTGTACCTCCTCTTATGTCCCAGCCTTTTCCCCCAAACCTCACTCCACCTAACTAATGTCTTCTCACACTCCAAAACATTTTTTTCTAATTTTTTAAAAAGATTTTATTTTTATTTATTTATTTATTAGAGAGAGAGAGGGAGAGTGAGAATGGGCACGCCAGGGCCTCTAGCCACTGCAAACAAACTCCAGACACATGTGCCACCATGTGCATCTGGCTTTCATGGGACCTGGAGACTCGAACCAGGGTCCTTAGGCTTTGCAGGCATGCACCATAGAAACCTTTCTCCTGGATGGTAGACTAAAAGATACAACCTTCAACAGGACTATGGGGACCATCTGGTAAGAAGGGCCCTGGAGAGAGTGGGATGAAGCTTAACCTTAAACATTTAGCTCTGGCCTGTAATTCCCAGTACCAAAAATCGGTTGCTACCTACATTGAGCTGTTGATCAGAGAGAACTACAAGGTCCCCAGAACAAGACAGGCTTCTGTCAAAGCACTTGATTACTGGCCTGAACTAAAGGTAAGAAGACCCTATCACTAAAGACACAGTATGCTGCTTACACAGAACACTGAGAGATCCAAGTAGAATCTGGAAGGAAGCCAGTTCCCAGATGGTTAGCCCATTTAGTGCTGAAAAGCACTGCTAAGCTGCCTGAGGAAAGTGGCCAACAATGCTGTGAGGAAGCAGGGGACACTGATATTCAAAAGCAACCAGCCTAACAAGACATACACACCTGTGCAATGGTGGTACCCAGCTTTGGTGGGTAACCAGTAGCTTTCTGATTGGCTAAGAGATCTGCTCAGTGGAAAAGAACCCATAGGTAGAACTGGAAACCAGGTCAGAATCCTATGGAGACAAAGATTATAATCTCCAGCTACAAACTGCCACTAGTCTTTGGCCAAAAGAGGGCCATCCATCAAAATTTCTCTTAATAATGTTTATCACATTTAACTTATGTTGACCTCATTCTCTACTGAAGAATCTGTTTTTCTTTTTCAGAAGATAGTGAGACCCAAAGAGATAAACCACCCCTCACACTTCAGCCAAGGCCCAGGTGAAACCACAGAGGTATGGGGAGACCAGCAAGAGTGCTGCTTCCATGGCGGGCATGACAACCTGCACCAGCATGAAGGAGACAGATGCTGAGGATACTCAACACATACCAAAGCAGAAACCCAGAAGCTCCTGAGAACTCAACACTGAAGTAGATTTAAAGCACACCCACCAAGGCTCAAGGAATTTTTCAGAAAAGAGGGTGGAAAGATTGTGAGAGCCACAAGTTGGGAGGACATATCCAGAGGCATTGCCCCCTCCCCCACAATAACTGACTGGTGCTGTCATAACTTATAACCCACAACCCCATGGTGAATACCAGCATTCCTCATTGGGAATGCTGATATTCACCATGGGGTTGTGGGTTATAACACATAATGTGTCCATACAAAGTATATACTTAATAAAAAATGATTTTGGAAAAATGGTATTACAATATATATACTTTTTATTAAAACTACTAAATACTATTTACTTAGACTTACTTGAAGAAAGTGAAATAAAATGACTGTTGGATTTAATATATATAGATATTGATATAGATAAATATAGACAGATGATAGATAGATAGATAGATAGATAGATAGATAGATAGATAGATAGACAGACGCAGACAGACAGGTCACATAGCTGGGGATTCAGTCACTAAAGTGCTTGCTGTGCAAGCATGAGGACCTGAGTTTGGATCCCCAGCACTCATGTAAAGAGCTAGGTACCACACTGGATGTTCCAGCACTAGGGAGGCAGAAATAGGAGGATCCTTGGGGCTTGCAGGGTAGCTGGTCTATCCAAATCAATTGAGCTCCATGTTCTATGACAGACCTTGTCTTGCAAATAAAGTAGAAAACATTTAAGAAAGACACACACCATTGATCCCTGATGATGTGCACATACTCACACATGCACTCACATACACATAAACATGCGCACAAACATGTACACACACTACACACACATACAAAAAAAAACATAATTCCTGTTTGCCACCATGTCTCCAGGACCCATCACTATGTTCTGAAGTATATTTTTCAATGGACAGGTAGCAGCCTGGAACCACGGTGTAAGCAGCTTAAACACCAGATGGAGAAGCTAACACTTGGCAGCCATTCAGGAACCAGTGCTGTGTCCTGAGTAGGAAATGATTGGAGTCAAGCACACATTAGGAAAATTAATTTCACAGTGCTGTAAGACCAAATTGCATTAGACAGCTGAGAGGTTGATCCAGTCATGGGTCAGAACCTAAACTGACAGTGGGGTTGAGAATGGGGAAGAGGTAAAATCAGGGGGTTCTGCAAAGGAAAATCTATAGGACATGGTAATTCAAGTTCCTGATTCCACTGGTTACTAGAGGTGGCTCTGTATGTGATACGAAAATCAATAGATGCAACATAAGACAGAGAGGAGGGAAGCATTGCAGGACAGAGGCTTAAATTCTCCCTTTCATCCTGAGAAAATGCAGACCAACAGGACATTTTCCATAAGCAAATACAACTGTAAGAAAGTATCCTTGGAGAACTGGTTCTAGGATTTCCCCCACTTTAGACACCAAAAAATTATATATTAATGACAAATAATAATGGGCATCAGTATGATATTTTATACATACATTTTACATAGTTTGATCGTGTTTGCCCTCTCTTTCTGTCATCCTCCCTTCTCCTTCTCCTGGTCCCCATCCTCTTCAACAATACTCCCTCTTCCACTTTCATAACTTGTTTCTTTCTTTTCCTACATTCAATACATGAGAGAAAACATGTGGTATTTATTGTTCTTGAAATGATGATCTCCATCTGTTTCCATGCAAGCAACATGATTTCATTCTTCTTCTTTGTTGAGTAATACTCAATTGTGTGCATGTGCCACATTTTCTTTTTTAAAAAAATTTATTAGAGACAGGGGGAGAGAGAGAGAGAAAGAGAGAAAGAGAGAAAGAAAGAAAGAAAGAAAGAAAGAAAGAAAGAAAGAAAGAAAGAAAGAAGAAAGAAAGAAAGAAAGAAAGAAAGAAAGAAAGAAAGAAAGAAGAGGGAGGGAGAGAAGGAGGGAGGGAGGGTGAGAATGGGCATGCCAGGGCCTCTAGCCACTGCAAACAAACTCCAGACACATGCGCCACCATGTGCTAACATTGGACCTGGACGTGGGACCTGGAGAATCAAACTGGGGTCCTTAGGCTTCACAGGCATGTGCTTTAACCACTAAGCCATCTCTCTCTCCAGAACCCCCCCCCATGCCACATTTTCTTTATCCATTCATCCATTGATGGACATCTACAATGATTCACTAACTTGGTGATTATGAATCACTGTGCAATCATGAACATGGGTGTGCAAGTATCTCTGTTGTATTGTGCCTTTGATTCTTTCAGGTGTGTACCCTCAAGTATACACCTGGGTTACATGGTGGTTCCACTTTCAGTTATCTGGGGAACTTCCAAGTTCACTTCCATAGTGGCTGGACTCATTTACATTCCCATCAACAATGTATCTGAGTTTCTTTGTCTCAACATCCTAGACAACATTTATTTTTTGTTTTCTTGTTAATAGCGAGCTTACTAGAATGAGATGGATTTTTTAATGTAGTTTTTATTGGCATTTCTCTGATGACTGAAGATATTGAATTTTTCATATATTTGTGAATGATAAGTGTCTGTTCAGTTCATTTGCCCATCTACTGTTGGCTGGTATGTGTGACCATTAACCGACAAGAGAGAATTTCTTCACCTGAGCTTCCATGTGACAACTTGGTTTTTGATGATCTTTTGGTATTTATTTTTTAGAATTCTCTATAAGCTCTGGATATTGTCAGAAGGATAGCTGAGGAAGGCATTTTCACATTATTTAGGCTATCTCTCTTATTTCTTTTGCTGTGCAAATGCTTTCTAATTTAACACAATCTCGTTTGCCAGCTTATGTTATTATTTCCTGAGCTATCTGAAGCCAAGATGGAGTCATCACCTATGCCTACTTTTTGAATGACACCAACACTGCTTCAGGGTCAAGTCCTTTATAACAAGTAGGGTGGTATTTGCATGTGACCTATACATATCACCCTATATGTTTTAAATCACTTCTAGTATACCTAGTACAATATAAATATTATGAAGACAGTTATTAAACTATGCCATTTAGTGAAAAATGACAAGAAAAGGTCACTCTGGGTCAGGACAGACACATTTTTCCTGAGTATTTTTGACCAGTGGTTTGTAGAGGTACAAGTGTGAAAACCATGCAGATACAGAAAGCTGACTACAAGTAGATTAACTGAGACAAGGGCAGATAAGTAAAACAATTACATTTCAGCAAAGGTAGTAAGAGACCTCCCCACCTAGTGTCAAAAATATTCATCTGGCCGGGGTGGTGGCACACACCTTTAATCCCAGCACTTGGGAGGCAGAGGTAGGAGGATCGCTGAGAGTTCGAGGCCACCCTGAGACTACATAGTTAATTCCAGGTCAGCCTGGACCAGAGTGAGACCCTACCTTGCAAAACCAAAAATATATATATATTCATCTGTTGCTACTTAAAACTGGGTCAACATGGTAATAGTAATAAAAGCCTCCCTGGGTAATATTGGGAAAGGAAGGGGATCAGAGGAACTGAAGAGGAGTGTGAAAGTACTAGGGGTGAATATGATCAAAATAGATTATATGTATGTATGTCATAGCGAAACTCATTATTTCGCACAATTATTACATGCTAATAAAATGTTTTTAAAGCCTGTGTGCTTTAGTCATATCCTGTTCTCCTCAACAAACCACCACATGTGAAAATGAAGTTCTATAAACGTCTTGTCATATTTTAAAACATCCACCTTATCTCATGAAACAAAACTTCATAAAACAGTAAAAATTCTCAGTGTTCTCTGATCATAGAAATAGGCATTAACAAATAACCTGGCTGTGGTTACAAATACACAATGGTAATTAAAGTCACTCATCTGACTGCTGCACCCTCCAGGTCATTTACTTTTACATGGAAGCATTTTCCATCATGCACACATAATAAAGGAATGGAAAGTCTGAAGCACACCGCAATGTGATGCTTCTGCACCTTTTAAGCTTGGAGGGCTGCTCCCCCACTAAGTGCACTTGGAAAACTTCAACTTTCAGGAGTGGTTCAGCTATAAGTGAAATATATGTAAGTATATAACATTTCTCAATCCTGGCCTTTTGCACTAAACTTCTAGTTTATGAGAATAAAATGACACTCAACACCACACTCAGTAAAAAGTATTTTGGGCACATCACATATTTTCTCAGCCAACCAGAGCTTGTCTGAATCAAAATGCATGGAAGTTTCTTTTTAAATGTAACAAACACTCCATGCAAATCTTCAAGCAAACACACAGCGCCTCCCCATTTCCCAGTGAGGCTGTAAATGGGTTGAAAAGACAAATCAGAACTGGGGCCCATTAACCAACTGTAGAGCATTTATTTATCCCAGCCTCCATGTGGTGACCAGCTTTCTTTCCATGTTTGTGTTAGTGTCCCTCTTATCTTAAAATCATGATTTATCTGGACCAACTTTTAATAAGGTCAGTGGTTATATCAACAAAAGCATGGTATCTGGTATTGAAGTGAATGGGGAAAACTCTAAGCAAAGTGCAATTAACGACAAAGCAATAATCCACTCAAATCGAGAGGAAATAGCTTGAATGAAAACAAATGACTTGAATTTTTAAAAAATAAACCATTTTCAAATTATACAAATGCAATTTCCCACTTTTGTTTACTTTGGTCATATTATTTTTCTATTTTCAGATAAGCCAATGAGGGTCTGAAAGCTGATTTCATCCTAGGAAAGAGAAACAGAGGAGTGCCAAGACACGGTACCTGCCATGGCAGGAATTGCTCCCATCAGGGCTTATTAGGTTCAACTTGTGCAACTACTAGAAATCACTATCTTATGTACTTCTTACTTTGACATGCCACGAACTCCACCCTTGCAACAAGCCCATGAAATCAGTACTAATGTGTCCACTTTTCTTTTCTTTTTCTTTTTTGGAGAGAAACAGAGAGAGAGGGAGAGGAAGACAGATAGAGATGGGCGCGCCAGCAGTCTCTCAGTTGCTGTGAACGAAATCTAGATGCATGTGCCCCTTTGTGGTCAAGTGCAGCATTGCGTCCTTGCATCACTTTGCATCATGCTAAACGTGGGACCTGAAGATTGGAACCAGCATTCTTAGGCTTAGGAGGCAGGTGCCTTAACCGCTAAGCCATCTCTCCAGCCCATGTGTCCACTTCTTTACACACAAACTCAAAAAAGAAAACTGGGTTGTAGAAAGATTAATCAGCCATCAGGCTTGTAAGATGTCATATAAATATATGCATGTCCATTGTCCACACATACACTGTGATGCTATGAACACATATCAAACTACTGAGACTCTCTGATACTTGCCTCAGGCAGAGGCTTTGTACCCCACCTTCTCCTGACCCAGTGAGTAGTCTAATCGGTGCTCTAAATTGTATAGTAAGATCACCTCTACCCACTCACCTCTAAATAACCTCCACAGGAAATATCTAGATAGACTTCTGTCAACACTATTGACCACTGACATCATCCACCCAATATTTCAGACTTGTAAAAGAAAAAGTATCATTTCCCTTTCCTGACTCATCTACCATGTGTGACCATCTTCAAGCTGTGGCTAAATCTAAGGGAAGCTGTGGGTCTGGGATCAGGCTGACCTTTCTGAGCTACTTTATCTGGTAGAGGTTCTCAGTGTGCCCCATGGTTATTGCACCAAAATGAACCTATCAAAATCTATGTCAAGACATATTCTGCACAGCAGAGCCTCTTTCATCCCACAGCCATCAAAGGACTGGAGTAAATACTCCTATGACTTATTCATTTACCTCATTCATTGTTAGATACTGAGTATAGCCAATACCACGGGTCAGGCACTAGGCTAGGGCCAGAGAATAAGGCAGTTTACATAATGGATAGTGATTAGAAAGCAAATGCTCTGAAATGCCCAGGACAATAGCAGGGAAGAATTGGACCCATGTAAAGGGTCCTAGCCACAAGACCTCCTCTGTTTCTTTCCTTTCAGCTTCTCAGTGACCTTATGGAGTGTGATCTCCAGCTAACACAGGGTTTTTCATAGCCAGTAAGAGTCAGGATTCTAACCCACTTCTACAAACCCAAAGCTCAATTTTATGGGCACTTCTGCTTTATTTCAAGCAAAACACTTTTGTGGGGTACACAAAACACGTTGCTTCTAACTGCTGGCAACCCCCTAACTGGGTAACTCATCATGGGGAGAAGCAATCTCTAAAAGTGAAGCCTCTCCGATGAGTTCTCCGTCCTTCTAGCCCTCTCCTTCCTCATTGTGTCTCCCTCAGGCTGAAAGAACTTTGAATCTAGTATTCTAAATAATCATTAATATGACAATAGCTAATCAGAGTGAAATTAATATTACTGGTCTCAGAAGACTTAGCCCTCTACAAAGCATTTCCATCCTAAGGAAATTCCATTACCCAAGAGGAATTGTGAATTGAACAGAGGTAGTAGTATGCCTGCATTATCCTCTATGACAGAACTTCAAAAGAGTTTTTATCAATAATACCTTGGTTATTTCCAGCTCACTGATGGCCTCTGCCTTCATATAGAATAACAATTACCAGACTCAATTTTTCTCCCATGCTCAAGCAAGATTAGTTGTATGTTGTCCTGAAGCACAGAGGATCTTGATGAGAATGGTATCTTTCTGTATAATCCATTTTTCTTCCATCTTTACTAGACATGGTGGTCTAAGAGGGCCTCTATGAAACTCTTGGTTTTTGAGTCTACACAGACAAGACATGCTTACAAATTAGAGCAGTACAGTGTGAAAGATGCTAACCTTTCTAGACTCACACACAGGGCTCTGTGGGAGCAGGTTTACAGGAGACTAATACTCACCCAATGGCCAGGGAAGGAATTTCAGATAGAGAAAAGAATGGTGAGCAAAGGCTTAGAGTTGGGGAGCAGAGGGTCTGGGGTTTTGAATGAATAAAAGGCACCATGTCTTTATCCACAAGCTGCTCTTGATTTCCCTACATTGAGAAAGAGGCCCAAGAAACATGGCTAGATGGGTCTGCCCTATCAACTGGTCAGACAATTCACAGAAGTGCTGGATGGAATGAGACACCATACTACAGTAAGGAACAAAAAATTAAAAGAAGCAGTGTAGATGAGCATATTATCCCTGCCAGTATTAGCTGTGTGGCTGGAGATTACTCATATATTCTCAGAAATTCAGCTTGCTTATCCTTTAAAGGAGATATTTATGATAGATAAATTATATATATATGCATACATGCTGAGAAACTATCTTACAGCATCCCCTAGTTTCTGAGTTTCTGATTTTTCTCTTCAGTTGCATCTCCTTACAAGGGACACAAGAGGAGAAATAACTGTTCTTAATCACAGTGGCATGAGAAAACCCAACATTCAGGTCTACCAGCTTCAAGAAGTAGACACAAGTGTTAGTCTCATTTGATTTTATGCCTAGACTAGGTCCACATGTATCCAACCAGATTTAAAGGCTACTGGCACATGGACCAACTTATGAAGGAACCTGGGCTTTAGTTCCTATACCCACCTTTAACAGTTCTGTGAGCCCCACTGACATTCTGATTCTATAACAACACTTTAAATACAGCCAGCTACCTGAGTATGGTGGCTCATGTCTATAATCCCAGCACTCAAGGGGCTGAGGTTGAAGGATCACCATGAGCAAGACCAGTCTTGGCTGCAGAGTGAGTTCCAGGCCAGCCTGGGTGACAGTAAGACCCTGCCTTAAAAAAAAAGAAAAAAAAATTACAGCCAACTGAGGGCAAATCCAGACATAAAGATACATGGAAGGAGGTGAGTAGGGCTCAAGAAATTATCACCCACTTCCAGTCTTGCTAAGGACCAGGCTGGCTGGTAGACTAGTGTCCAGTAGGCATGAAACACAACACTGTTCTTTAAAGTTCCAGAACATTCGAAAGTATCATCTGTTGTCTGTCCCCCATATTTAATATTTATCTTTGCTTTATTTTTTTCTTCTTTGGCTTTTTTTGTTTTTGTTTTTGTTTTTGTTTTTGTTTTTGTTTTTCAAGGTAGGGTCTCACTCTGGCCCAGGCTGACCTGGAATTAACTATGTAGTCTCAGGGTGGCCTTGAACTCAAGGCGATCCTCCTACCTCTGCCTCCCGAGTGTACCATGACCGGCTCTTTGCTTTATTTTAAGACTATCTAAGGATGATAAAGGACCTTTTAAATCTGGTTATTAAAAGTTCCTTCATTCCTCACAAGCCACCAAACAGATTTTTCTTAATTCTCCTACTACTTCCCCAAGCTCAGGAAACACTTGTGAATTGACCTCAACCAGCTCTGAATGATGAGCAGAGAAAACACAGCAGAAAAGAGAAGGAGGGAAATGTGTCCAATTAAATCGGTAAGATTTAACTGCCCATGTGGAGTTACGCTGGACAAGGGTGATATCACAGGACAGCTGGAGGTGGGAATATCCTCGTGCACCAGGGACGGAGTCCAGGGACTGGGAAGGCCCTGAAGCTTTTTTGTTTATTTTTATTTATTTATTTGAGAGCGACAGACAGAGAAAGAGGCAGATAGATAGAGAATGGGCATGCCAGGGCCTCCAGTCACTGCAAATGAACTCCAGATGCATATGCCCCTCCTGCATCTGGCTTACGTGGGTCCTGGGGAATCGAGCCTCGAACCGGGGTCCTTAGGCTTCACAGGCAAGCGTTTAACTGCTAAGCCATCTCTCCAGCCCGCCCTGAAGCTTTTTAACCCATTTTTGTTTAGTACTTGGGTTCTGCTGGTGTTAATACCAGTTAAACTCCCATCCACTAGGTTGTTGTCTGGGAAGACCAGAAAGAAAGCAGGAAACTATTCATCCAGTTCTTCACCAGGCACGCATGGGTGTGCTCAGGGTGCACTTGGACCTCTACAGTGATCTACTCAGGAGGATGGGGTGTTCAGCTGAAGGTTGCTTTCCCTGGCAAGAACAGCATTCCTAACCATAACCACCTTGATCATAAGCATACGTGGAGGCAAGGCATGTACTCCACTTCCCTCCTCTTTCATGGCTACCATCAGCAGGGCTGGACACTGGAGAGGAGCTGGACAAATTCGGTTTGACCAGTAATCTAGGGGACACATTCCTTGTCCTCATAACAGCATTTAATCCATGAAAAGACAACTTCCTAAGAAACACATACTTTATAGAGTGAATTTCAAAAGATTGCCCATGTGCTCAGAATAAGTCAATGGACATGATAAAGTCCATGTTCAAAGTGTGCCTAAAATGTGGGCACATGTGGTCAAAGACGTGAATGAACCCCAAGCTTTGCAATTGCTTTGTTTCAACCTTGGCAGCCCTGGCGCTTGGCTCCCACATTCAAAGGGATGATGTATTTCCCCATATTTATTATTTGCACTGGACTACTGAGGAAAAGAGCAGAGCAGCAGGCGATGTGTCTCAGTGTTCCTGCCAGGAATAACAGAGAGGCCTTGCACCAGCGCCTCATTAGCTTATGGAAAACAGTTCCCTAAGGAAACTGCAGGGTGTAAATAAATTTAAAACATTTCAGCCTTTTGAGGTCCGCAGATGCCAAATTTGTAAAACAGTGGTGGCTCAAGAACGCAGTAACATTCTGTTGCATGTCTCATAAATTTAGCATAAGTTCTATAGTCTGTTTATTAGCAAAATAGTGTGATATCGTGGACAGATTTTCTTAATGTAATATGCATTACTTTGTTACATATGTAAAGCATAAATTAGTTGGTAGAATAAATTCAGTATAAAAAAAACGCAATAGTTCTAGAGATAGTCAGGTACATACCTTTCTAACTTGAGTCATTATTGAAAGAAACAACCTCTGTAGATGCTCTGCCATCCCTTGGAAGACAGGCAAAGGCTGGGGCAGCTCTTTATGTTATCCCTGTCTCAAGCGTGACACTAGACAACTGTGCATGAGAGAAATGGGACCGGTTTAAAGATAAACTTCTAGCTGAATACTTCTCTGTTAGCTGTTAACAAGTCACACAAAGGGAGCAGGATTGTGGATTTTGAAGGTTATTTACCAGTCTCCCCACAGATGGGTGGCAGAGCTGGGAAGAAAGCTTGAGATTCTCCATGTACTACTTATAAGCCTAATAGGATCAGATCTGCCCAGCAATTAGCAGCCTGCTGACCTACCATACATGTTCAACAAACACCCAATATCACCTTTATTTCTACTACCCCAAGGTACCAATTAAACAACTTATTTTATGTCTCTGCCAACAGTGATGACTTCTCTAAGAAGCTTAAAGTAGAGTTAGTTTTACTTCTGTTGTCAGAGAATCAAAAATACCTTATTAACTAAGTGTCATTATTTACTTCATTAATTAATTTTCTGATATTAACTTCTGGATCCAAAAAATAACACACATCCTTAGTATCCTTTAGTAACACAAAATTCAAAATTCTGTTTTTCCATTGAATAATTCATCATTGATTCACTGAACACCAAGAGAATGTAAAATTTGTGAGGGACAGAATCACACTTGTCTTAACCATTATAAGCCCCACATCCTAGTGCATAGAAGACATTCAGTGAATATTTGATAGGCATGGTACTAAATGATGGTACGCTGTATGGCACAGTGCAGATCGGGCCCTAGCCAGGCCACCTGCTAGAAGAAACCAGGAAGTGGCTTCTGTGGACATGACATCCTGCACAGGCCTGGTGTGACAACAGCCAGATGATCTGCCTGGAGACAGGCTGTCATTGGTCACAAGAAGGGAACCACCCCATACAACGATTGGTCAGCCAACCTCTTAAAAATCCCTACACTTCCTTGAATAAACAAGTGTGCAGCAGCTCGCCCTCTACCTGCTTCCACCCAACTCCTGGTGTCTGTCGTGACACCGTGCCTCTCACCCCCTACTCAGCAGAGATCCTGGATCCCCTCCTGGGCTGGCCCCAGAAGGGACCCCAACATCTGGTGCCTGAACAGGGACCCTCTGCCCCCTCGGCATTGGTGAGACACCTCCACCTTGATCGTCGGCAAGTAGGCCCCTTTCTGTTCTGTGTGCTGATGGCTGCCCAAGGGTGAGAGGGCTCCCCCCCTCTTACCCTCTTTTCCTTTGGTTCATCCTTTTCCCTGGCAGGAAGGCACACATCACCACACAGTCCCAAAGCCCATGTCAGCCCTTTCACTCTCGGTTCATCCCAGCAAAATCACATAAGGGTTTGACCCACCCGATTTCATTGGCCGTTGGCTGAGCTTCCCCAGAAACACCATGTGGGCATATGGCCGTGGAGTAATGACCCATGGAAGTCCCCCACTAAGCACAAGACACTTGGGTCCTAAACATTCTCTCCGTATGTCTCAGCTAGCCCTGGCAATAGGTGTTGTGGTTTGCATGATTATCCTTTGGGCTATCATTTTTGATCTGGGTTAACATTTTCTCACTCTCCTTGATTCAGGGGTGTCACAGCATAGCCCCCCCAAACACCACCATGCCATAATGGGCAACCTCCCTCCCCATCAGAAGATGCCACAATTGTAGGTTCTTAAGGCCCTCCTCCTGCAACGTGGCTTAAAAGTGAAACAAAAGAACCTCCATGGCTTTGGGGACAAAACTCTTGTTTTAGCCCCATGAATTAGTCCCAGAACATCTGGAACACTTCCATGTGGTCCCAGGTTCTCTTCCTCTCGAGGAAATGCAAGGTTCACAAAGGACACACATCCCCCGCCCCATTCTTTCCTATCCTCCTTGCCATAATTACCAGCCTTAAAGGCTCCTCCATGAAGGAAGTCATTTCCGCCCATAATGAAAGCTATAAGGAGGAACCAAAACGGGCTCTTCAAACCTCGCCCCTCCCAGCCCCCTCTTACAATAACTCAGATGAGGAGGAAGACCAAGCCTTCAATTATAAAAGACCGCCATCTGAACCACTGCCTGCGGCAGCAGCGCTCACACCTGCTTTCAATGATAAAAAACTAACCACCTCTCCCCCTCTTTACCCTTGGAAGGACCCCTGCCCACTCTGTCTTGGACACGCCCCATTGCCCCACCCTTCACTGCCTTCCCCATTAACGTAGGGCCGGATGCAACAGCCAGGGCCTGGTACCCTAACCCCTCTGATCTGTCTGTCATCCGCAAGGCGACCCAGGAATCTGGCGTTGACTCCTACCTTGAACAAGTCCTTTTACATTGGGCCATCCACCTTCAGACTTATTGAGCACATTCACTCACACACTGGTCTGCCTGGCTTTATTGCTGATGGGAATTTGCAGGTAGACAAGTTTATTGCTGTCTCCTCCTTGCCACCTTTAGAACAAGCTAGATGTTTACACCAAGGGTTCCATCTCCTCCCCACTAACCTACGGACCCTATACCCCAAGCTCTTGCTTAGCCAATGCAAACATTTAACCTATACGTGTAAGGCATGCACCCCCTTGTCCCCCCTGGGCCCCCTACAGCCTCAAGCAGTCAATTCTAGAGGCCTTGCCACAAATTCTATCTGGCAGATGGATGTTACTCACATACCTTCCTTTGGTAACCTCAAATATGTCCAAGTCATCATGGACACTTACTCTAAGCTTACTTTTGCTATTGCTCTCTTGGGGTAGAAGGCATCACATGTCATTAAGGTGACAAAAACCGCTATGTTGGTCATGAGCATACCCTGGTCAATTAAAACTGATAATGGCCCTGCATACACATCTGCCCAATTCACATCCTTCATGGAATCTTGGGGAATCAAACACTCCCTACAACCCACAAGAACAAGCCATAGTGGAGAGAACTAACCAGACCCTAAAGGAACTAATTATAAAACAAAAGTCCACTATGTCACCCAAGGATCCCCGCTTGGCCCTCTTCACCCTCAACTTTCTTACCTTTGATGAGGCAGGACTATCGCTGGTGTATAAACATTGGAGATCCCAACCACCACAATGCCCTTACCCTTAGTCCGCTGGAAGGATCCTCTTACTAATATCTGCAAGGGACCCCACCCTGTTTTAACACAGGGCTAAGGGTATGCTTGTGTCTTTCCAGAAACTTCACAGATCATGATCTGGATCCCTGCCAGAAACATCCATCCAGCCACTGACTTGGGGATCGACCTTGATGAGGAGGAGGATGCCAAACCCCTCAGGCCAGATATGGGACTGTAAACTTATTCCCCCTTTTCTCCTTTTATCTCCTTTTCTCCCTACTACCACTTCCCAGAAACCATTTTGGACAATTCTTAGGCCATACTTGCTTGGTGCAGTGGGCCTAGATTCCCACGCTTTTCCTAGGCTTCATTTTAGCCAGTCTATTTCACTACATTCCTCCCCCTTCAAGCAAGTACTTCTCCTTAGCCATACCTTTGCTTTTTTGTTTATTAATGCCTCTTATGGTAATGCTACCCTCCAACCAGCCATAAATTCCTTTGCAACTCCTTTGATTTCATTGATCTGCTACCATTAAGGACACTCAATGCTACTATTTATGGCACTAAGGGTGAGCTCATGACAGTCACCCAACAACCTGTTTATGTTAAACCCCCCTATTATTTTGTCTTGGTCCCAACACTCAATGCCTCTGTCTTTTTACTCTTTTCCGAGGGCTTTCTCAACTGCTCCCTCCTTAGTTGTAGACTGAGCCCTTCCATGACTATTCATGCTGACCTCCATGTTATCATTACACAGGCGCCAACTGACTTTGCAGCTGTTTCTCCTGATGATAACTTTACATTCCTTTCTTCAATCCTTCCTCCCTTCTTATCCTGGCGGGAATCCTAGTTATTCTCACCATCATGCTGATCCTTTTCAGATGTCTCAAAGCTTTTTCTCGGCGCATTACCACCATCCAAACAAACCAGGTTCTACTACAGGGAGCCATTTATCAATCAGAGGGGCAACCAATTCTGAACCACCACATGATATCTTATCTGCCATTTCTCATTTGTAAACCTGTCCTACCCCAGTCTTTTTTCTATAGTTGATTCTCCCTGGGACTGTTCTTATGCCACAGAGCCACCCCACTTGGCCCTCCATGCCTCCTAGGTGACAGTCACAACCCCTCGGGCTTTCTCACCAGGATGGTGGGCAATCAATTATGGGTAAGACCCCATGAGATGGGGCAACCTAAGACAGGCACCATTGCATGAGATGATCCCTTGGGGCCTGGGGTGAACAATGGCTTGGCAAAGAACCATGCCTCCCAGGGTCACCAATAATAAAAACAAAAAGGAGGATATGCATGGCACAATGTAGGTTGGGCCTAGCCAGGCTGCCTGCTAGTATGCATGGTACAATGCAGGTCAGGCCCTAGTCAGGATGCCTGCTAGAAGAAACCAGGAATTGGCTTCTGTGGACATGGCATCCTGCACAGGCCTGGCATGACAACAGCCACAGCCCCACCTGTAAGCAACCTGCTGCAAGATGATCTGCCCGGAGACAGGCTGTCATTGGTCACAAGAAGGTAACCACCCCATACAATGATTGGACAGCGAAACGCTTAAAAACCCCTACACTTCCTTGAATAAACGAGTTTGCAGCAGCTCGCCCTCTGCCTGCTTCCACCCAACTCCTGGTGTCTGTGTCATGACACCGCGCCTCTCACCCCCTACCCGGCAGAGACCTTGCAGTCCCTCCTGGGCTGGCCCTAGGAGGAACCCCAACAGGACACAAAGACAAATAAAGCCTATTACCTTCTTCAGAGTTTCTGCGTCTGCTTAAACCAGCCAGTCCTGTAAGTTTTTGGGTCCATGGTTTACTACTTGTCAGTGTTATCCATACTTCTATAATCTAAGAATAGTCCTCAGGCAAAATGTCATATAAGACAAGCCTTAACTAATAGTCCTGAAAATATTTGTATACCAAATAGGACAGAGAAAGGTAACTCTTCAGAGATAAATGGACACTTGAGATGCATTAAGAAAGCCATGTATAGGCCTAGAGAGATGGCTCAACCATTAAAGGTACTTGCTTGCAAAGTCTGATAGCCTGGGTTTGATTCGCCAGTATCCCTGTAAAGCCAAACGCACAAAGTGGTGCATGCATCTGGAATTTATTTGCAATAGCAGGAAGCCCTAGTGTGCCCAAACTCACCCTCTCTGTCTTTGTCTGTCTCTCTGTATCTCTTCCTCCTTGCAAATAAATAAATAATAAAATATTTGTAAAGCAGAAGGAAGATAACCTAAAATGAACTTCTCCAAAGCATTAAGTGAGAAACTATGTAGTCTGTGCCAAAGATGTATTTCAGCACAAGTTCTTCAATCTGAATATGCCAATTAATGCTAGTAACTAACCCCTGGATACAGGTTTGCAGAGCCCCCAAGGGAGAGAATAGCTAGAGCTACAGCATACCACTCTGAACACAACCAATCTCATCAGGAAAAAAAAAAAATAGCTGGGAATCCTGGGGATTCACAATCAAGATCCCAATTCATAGGGGAATTTTCCAGGAGTTTTTGCATTACTCTCTCGGGCACGAATGTGCTTCAGAATTCCATGAAGGTCTTATTAGCACAAATAACTGGGCACACCCAGAGTTCCTGCAGTAGAGCCCAAGAGTTTCAGGTGCTGTTAACATTGCTGGTCAAGAGACCATAGGATAGGTAAACACCATACAACACATCTTCCAAGAGGTCTGGGCAGGAAGTATTCAGTGCTAATGACCTGTAGGGTATGCCCTATATTTTTTTCATAATTCCTGACCCTGTCATCAATTATCTGTGCTATATACATCTAAGTAATTCCCACACTATGGTAAATGAAATAACTTATACGCTATTCAATTTAATGAGATATAAATGAAGAGACAGGGCTGGAGAGATGGGTTAGTGGTTAAGGCATATGCCTGCAAAGCCTAAGGACCTGGTTTTCCAGGTCCCACATAAGCCAGATGCACATGGTGATGCATGCATCTGGAGTTTGTTTGCAGTGGCTAGAGACCTTGGTATGCCCATTTTCTCTCTCTTTCTCTCTCTCTCTTTCTCCCTCTCTCTGTCTCTAATAAATAAAATAAAATAATAAGTTAAGAAACAGCCTGATATACAGGCCAGAAAAAAGACAATTAGAATGTCCCTATAATAAAGAAGAATCAGAACTAAGTCAGGAGGTGTCTGGAAAAAAACTTGACAGGAAAGGCAGGTAAGAAGAAACTGCAGCACAGGAGCTGCACTAAAGACCCTGAGTGAGCCCTGTAAATTGAGTTCTTTCTGAGATTTCAAGGAGATGCACTTCCTCTCTGAAACCTCACAACATCCTCTTTCACAGCTATGGAACTGAGACCCAATGACGTTACGTGATATCATGAAGTGAGCAAAAGGTGGTGGGTTCAGGAATCAAACTGTTGTGTGCTTGACGCCCTGTATTGACTCATCATCCAACAAAGCCATCTTCTTGTGTCTCTCTACAAAATAAATCCTAAAAGGGAAGGTGTTGAGTACACCACAAGTCATAGTATATGGCTATTAAGGGGTAAAGCATAGAGGGTAAGAGAAACTGAGGTATGATGCAGTGGTTCAGGTTCAGATTTAGGACTGAACAAACCTGCATTCAGATTGTGTGCTTCTACTCAGGAGCCTTGTGGTCTTGATAAATCATTTAATCTGATCCCAGTTTACTGATCTGTATAATGATGTTATCAATTATCTACTTTCCAAGGTTGTTTTAAAAAAAGCTATAGGTCATTTTTACTTTAAAATTTCAGATGTTTAGATCTTGAGTTTAAAACTCAAGATGGGGCTGAAGAGATGGCTTAGTGGTTAAGGAGCTTGTCTGTAAAGCCAAAGGACCCAGGTTCAATTCCCCAAGACCCATGTAAGCCAGATGCACAAGGTGGTGCATGCACCTGGAGTTCGTTTGCAGCAGCTGGAGGGCCTGGCGAGCCCATTCTCTTTCTCCCTCTTTGCCCCCCTCTCTCTCAAATAAATAATAAAAATATTTTTAAAAACTCAAGGTAGTGATGTTGATAATGCTGAAAAAAACTGAGACCCATTTCATTAAATTAGATTAAAATTTAATAACTTTTAATAAATTTCAAATCTCTGGGTTCAGATCAAATCTACACCCAATACAGGGAGAATCTGCTACTGTCAGTTACCAATGCAGAATGTGAAAAGTGGAGAGGTGCTACAAGACTGGATATGGGCAACTTCTGATACCATTTTCAAAAATAGAATGAAATATACATTCCAGAAATTCTAGACTTTCAAGTTTATGGCTGATCCTTTGAGTCTGCAGTACTGAGCACCATAATAGAACATTCTTCAGGATTTAAGTATGTGATAAACAGGGCTGGGACTGTAGCTTAGTTGGCAGAGCGCTTGCCTTTCTTAAGGCTTAGTTTTATTGTGTTTCCCAGGCTAAAGCATGAAAGAGAAAGTGGCTCCGAAAGGCATCCTTGGGCAAGAAAGCATCCATGCATTGTGTAGCATTTATTTTCCACTGTGGCCAAATTCTGCGATATAACATGCTAAATTGTTTCTTTCAGGTGTGTGAGAGAATGGCCCTGGGAGAACAGAGAGATGGCTTAAGTATGTCAGACAGCTGAGAACAGAAGGTCAGGCTGACTTAGGCAATCTCAGTCCCTCCAGGTTTCTCTAATTCCACAGGCCATGGTTAGGTGTGGGATTTCACATCATCCCTCAGTTAGCTATGAGAACTAAAGGCACTGTCCTAGAATCCCTAGGCAGCCTACCTGGGCTGCTGGCAAGCGATACTGACACACTCAACAAAGTTGCCTTCCAACTCCTACTGTCTATCCTGCATATCCACGAGGCCAGCCCAGCTTTAAGTTTCCAGTAGGTGACTGTGAGCACTGATGCCTGACATGAGAGTGATGTACTGAGGATGGAATGGGTGTTGGTGTCTGTGAAGGATAAGTTCTGTTGTCACTTAGACCAGATTAAGAATAGAAAGATGGGCTGGAGAGATGGCCTAGCGGTTAAGGCATTTGTCTATGAAGCCTAAGGACCCTGGTTCAATTCTCCAGGTCCTATGTAAGCCAGATGCACATGGTGTTCATTTGCAGTGGTAGAGGCCCTGATGTGCCCATTCTCCCTCTCTCTCTCTTTCTAATAAATAAATAAATATAAATAAAATCTTTAAAAAAAGAATAGAAAGAACCAAGTAAGAGACACACCTCGTGGGCAGGTCTGTGAGGGCATTTCCAGGAGGGATTAACTGAAGGAGGAAGTCGTTCCTCCAGAGTGGACAGCCCTCCCAGTGGTCGACTATATATAAAGAAGCTTTGTGATAAATTGTCCATTCACCTGGCTGCCCGTGCCACTCATACGTACATCCTTTTTACCTGACTATCCTTGCTTCTCACTCACATATGAATCTACCCTGGTGCTGTTCTTTTTCATGGACATTGGAATGGAGTTTCGTCAGTCTTCCAATATGGACTAAAGAAAGTGAAATTTCAAAAGGGAAAGGGAGGGAAGTACCATGGGATATTGTCTACAATTAAAGAAGTTGTCAAAAAAAAAGAGAGAGAGAGAGAAAGACCCAGTGTCTCTCCAGAAATCCTCCAGGATTCAGTCAGCTGAGGCATCTAGCCTTGTGGACTGAGCAGCTATTGGGTTCCTCAATGCTGAAGCCTGTACACAGCCATTGTTGGACTGCCCAGCCTGTATCCTGTAAGCTAATCCAATCAAACCCCTTTATAATACATATTCATTCTGTCGGTTCTGCTCCTCTTAAGAATCCTGACTAACAGTATCCTTGTAAGGTCGCTCTCCCTCTTTGTTTCTCTTCTCAGTCTCTCCTACCCCTTCCTCCTCCTCTCTGTGCACAGAGACTTGATGTGAGCGCACAGAAGTTGGTGGAGGTGTGTGTGTGTGTGTGTGTGTCCAGAGGATTAGGCTCAGAATGGAACCCACCTTTCTGGCCTTTGATTTTGAATTTGCAAGCTTCTAGAATTGTGAGAAATAAATTTCTGTTGTTTAAGCCTTCCAGTATCTGGTTGTTAGAGCAGACCAAACTAAAACTAAGATATGATGATGTTCCCATTTCTTTCAAGGCTGGAAGTTAGGTCTTCTCATCTCCATGTACCACATATGAAAATCAAGGCTTGGAGAGGTCACTTAATTAACCAACGATAACAAAGCAGTAAGTCCAGAGTCAGTTTCAAATCTATATTCAGTGGCACCTCTAGTCAAGACTTCCAGTTAGATGTGCCTCACGATACAATAATCAATGCAGCAAAAATAATAGATAACATGTATATATGGAACACTTATTACATTAAGATAGTAAACACTTCACATTTAAGCTCTTTCATTCTCACAAAACCTCTTTGCGGTACACTCCACCATTATCCCAGTTTATAGCACTTATTAAAGAAGCCAAGGACTCCACGGCCCCTTTATTTCTGACTCCCATCACTGTATGAGTTTTTCCCATGTTTCTCTTTGTAACCACCATCACCAAATATTTAGGGGGAGTCATGTGTCATCTTATTGGGTCATGGTGTCTTTCCAAATGGCCTTACATTCTTTGTGGAACAAGGAGGGTGCGCCCTGACTTTTCTCTTAATCCGCAAACCAGCAATATGTCAGTGCCCCACCGGGCTCACAAGGATGGTGTCTGGAAAAGATCCAGACAAGACGCTTTCTGCTAGTACTTTCTCACTTTCTGTCAGTTCGCACAAAGCCCATGGTCTGGTACTGAGGGGAGCAAATCATATCCAGGCAAAAGCCGAGGAACAGGTCCAAGCCCACTTCTCTGGCAAAGCTGCGGCCCACCCCTCCACCCCGGCCCCACCCTCCTCCCAGGCTTGCCAGAGCGGGCTGCCAGAACCGCACTTCTCGGGTTTCGCTGGACAGTGGAGGGGCCACCTCCAGCACAATTGCAGCAGATGTGTGTAAGCCAGCACCACTTATCTTCCAGGATGCTGAGAGAGCCCTGAATTATGTTCCATGAGAAACCAGGTAGGGAGCTCCTGCCTTCAAGCCTGACCTGCCCTGAAAGCTCCTACAAGTGTTCACATCTCCCCTGGCCTCCCAGGATTCTTAAGGCTGGCTTCATCCCTTTGCAAAACTTCAGAGCAGAGTCTGACATCACAGCATACCCAGAGTGTGAAGTCACAAGTGGGCCACGTGCCAAGAAAGTGTCTTTATTCCTCATTGAATTCCCCCAACCCAGAGCAACTCAAGGAAGGGCTGGGAACTCTCAGAGGGGTTGCAAGACTGACAGCAGCTTATTGGGGCTCCTCGCTGATTTCCACAATTCAGGAACCAACATCACCTCCATGTGCAATTGCTGTGGTGGAGATGGGGAAGGTTTCAGAGGACACCTCGTGTTTCATTCAGTTCTTATAAGTATACCAACTTATCCATGATGGTTTTCTTTGTGTGTACAAAACTAAAATAGTAGTATATCTTTAGACAAGCTCTCCCGACAGATGACGTGCTTCCTCCACAATGCCTTAAGCATCCTCTGATACTGGAAGGCTGGCCCTGACTATGACCAGGGCAGCCGGGACTCATTCGATTTGTCGAGATGGATTCTGAAACGTCTGTGTGACCCTAACTTCTCTTTTCCTGTCCATTCATCCTTTCCCAGTAACATCCACTGTCAGATCCTTCCTTCAGGCAGGAAAGCCAATCAGAACAAACTTGGGAGCCAGAACGCATCAATATCATCAAAACACAATCTCAATTATTTTCTAACTGGCAACATCTATGTGAAGGGTCTGAAATTCACATACTGTCATTCTAATGTACAGACTGGTTGTTCTTTTTCATTTTTCTATAACTGTTCAAAGATGTGTGTCAAAAGCCTCTATTCCCAGGCACAGTTAAAAATGATAATAAGCTTGCTAATTAAGTCTACTCAATCTCCTTCCACTTTCATTTGAGGTAAATATAGCCATTTCATTTGAAGCAAATATTCTGTCAAAGTTGTATTCAGAGTTTTCTCTCCCCTCCCCCAAGGAAAGACATGGTGAATAGGCACAAGAGGACATTTAAAAAAAGAATTTATTTTTATTTTCAAGTAGAGACACACACAGAGAGGGTGGGTGGAGAGAGAAAAATGGACCTTTACCCACTACAAATGAACTCCAGATGCATGCACCACTTTGTTCATCTGGCTTTTAGTGGGTTCAGGGGAAATCAGCCCTAGGTTTTACAGGCAAGCACTTTAACCACTGAGCAATCTCTCCAGCCTACAAGAGGACACTTTTGAATCCTTGAGATACCAAGAGCAAGGGTAACCTAAATTACCCTTTCTGCAGCTCTCTGTAATATCACCCAATGTCTAATGTTAACCTACATTGCCAAATCTTCCGAGGTGTCCCTAGATGGTGAAATAGGGCCAACAAAAGGACCATGGATTCCCAGTGGGTGAATTAGTCCCACCCTGTCTCTGGCTATCCAGCAGGTCCTCCAAGTGTCAGCAATATGCTACCTCTGATTTATGGAATAGTCACTTCTAAGCCTTTTAGTTGTTCTCCTAGTGTCCACAGAAGGCACAGAACCCAGCACTTGTCCTATACTGTGGACCATTCTCAGCCACATGATCTTTCATATGGATTACTGTCATGGGGATTCAACAAATGCCCTGTTCTCACCCTCAAAGGGGTCCTTCATAAGGAAATTTGAAGTTAGAGCAATCACTTCTAAACTCAGAAGCCTCCAGTGGTCCCCACTTGATTCCTAGTTAATGCCTTAACAAGGTCTATAAGGTACCCTTAAGCCGGCATTGCTCCCTCTCTGATTCCATCCTTACCTTCCTTAGTACTTTCTTACTTTACTCATCACACAGGCCTCCTTACTGTGTGTCAAACTTGGGGCTAGAAAGGGAAAAGACAGAGTAAATAAGTGGAAAGCAGAACCTAAAGGGCAGAAAATAATGAAAGGAGTCAGAAAGAGGAAAATAGGAAACATGTCTACCTTTGTGTTAATAGTCGACTTTAGCAGATATGACAGAGAAGTCCAGTCAGCTGGTCCCTCAGCTGGGATGACTCTCCCCCAAACTACTTGGTCAAATGCTATTCTCCTCCCTACTTTATTCACCCTCACCTCACCATGTAGCGTCTCCTGCCCATTTCATACAGGAGTCTGCTCTCTGACACTCATGGGTTCCCTAACTCTGTTCTACATTTTCATTCTTCCATAGCTCCTCCCTACTCTATACTTCATTGGATGGTGTTACTTCCCTTCTCCTTACCCTGCCTCAACCTTACAATAGGATCTGTTTCATTCATAGTGTACCCCATGTGTTCATATATATGTGGTCTTATATACAACAAAATTTCAATTGATTTTTCAGTGAACAGGTGAAACTTCTGGGTTCTTCCCATCTATAGAGCAACTGAAAAAGGCCCTGTTTCCACAGCTACATCCCAGTAGGCCACTATTCCTTCTATAGCCAACCTCTGGTGAGTTTAATCTACCTGGAATTCCAGATAAAATTTGGAAATGCAAGATTCCCTCTGCCTCTGGCTCCTCCTCAACATACCCAACATTTATCTATATTTTCTCCTAGACTATCATCTTTCTTTTTCTTTTTAAATTTTTCGTTTATTTTTTATTTATTTATTTGAGAGCAACAGACAGAAAGAGAAAGAGGCATATATATATATATATATATATATATAGAGAGAGAGAGAGAGAGAGAGAGAGAGAGAATGGGTATGCCAGGGCCTCCAGCCATTGCAAACGAACTCCAGAAGCATGTGCCACCTTGTGCATCTGGCTTACATAGGACCTGGGGAATTGAGCCTCGAACCAGGGTCCTAAGGCTTCATAGGCATGCACTTAACCGCTAAGCCATCTCTCCAGGCCCCTAGACTATCATCTTTCTTTCCTCTCCTCTTACTAGGAACTTCATCTATATCATATCCTATTTTCTCTCTACTTATGCCTTATCTTCTAACCCGCTAAGCTTTACTTTTAATATAATGGAAGTTGAGGAATGACTCTCTTTTTAATTTTAAGAAAGTCAGATTAGATGATTATATGCTATAAATATTGCATTAGTCATTCACAGATTATAAGTAATTACAATTAATTTAAAGGCAATATGCAAATTTGGGCTTATCCCACTACATCTCAAAGCTCACTTGTTTTTCATATTTTCATATTGTATCTGACAGAGCATTAAATGCAATAGTAAGATGAATGGCCTCCTTCTGTGATATCAATCCCATAACTTTAGTTCTTTCCCTTAAGAATTCATCCTCCATGATTTAACCATAATCTTCTCAGATCTGTCCATAGCTTCACACTACATCATTTTGTAAATGCAATGTCTACTGGCACCAGTATCACACTGGAGCGCCAAGTATAGTCCTCAGTCTTGCTTGATTTTATGGAAGTTTAAACTCATACCCTTTCATTCATCACCTTACAGACTAAATGACCTTGACCTTTATAATCATGTCTATGTAGGCCCTGGATTGTTATAGCAGAGACCTACACTTTAATATGAACAAATAACAGGTGAGCTCTCAACTAGAAGACAAACAAATCAAGAGGGAGAGCAGAAGGGCTGTAGGACCTGAGAGTCCTTGTAGGAGGCGGGAGAGGAAAGGTGGTGAATAAGAAGTTACCAGATAGATATCCCTTCAATATCTTCTCTATGCCATACACTGGCAAATGAGTTTATGCAAATTTTTCACTTACTCCTTTACTCTGAGACAGATATAATTAGTTCTGATTTCAAAGAGAAAACTGACCACTTCAAAGGAGTTAAGAGACCTTTCATGAGGTAATGAACTTAACAAAAAACTCAATGTGCTCTGAGTATAGATGCCATGGCAAGATATCTCAGTAGACTCAAACTGCTAAGGCCCAAATTAGGAGATTCCACAACCAACCTCTGAATATCCAGTGTCAAGTGCCGTTTCTACACTAACTTGCCCACATCACTGCTTTTCCTGAAATCAACCCCAGAAAACATGGGTCCAATGAGCACACTTGAAGGCTTATCTGAAAAACAGTGCTCAAAGATAGGGGGCCATTCTCCCCTTGAGCCATCTGCATGAGAGCCCAAAGCAGACACCGAGCAGGAGCAGGCTCTCTTCCCCTCGTGCACAGGACAGGATGTGAGTGAGCCAGGAGGAGGACCACCTGGAAGAGCTAGCATTTCCCACCTCCCCTTCCTCCAAATTCTCTTTGCATCTTCTAAGTACCCAAAGCTTCTCCTGTGATCCAGGGTGATCCAATCCACTCTGCACCTACCCAGAAGGTGAAAGTGGATCTTTGCTTCCATCAAGCCCAGGCGCAGAGGTTGGGAATAGCAATAGGGAAGTCATTGTCAGCAAGATTTACACTTTCCAGCAGGAGGGGGAAGGCTGCAAGTGCTATGTGGCTCATTAAAGTTCAGGGTTAACTGATATATCATAAGAACAGATGTAGGGGTTTCTGAAGGTGACTATTAAACACAGCATTCGATCTTTTAGGGTTTAGAAGGGATTCTTCAGAACATCCTGTTAAATTCCTTTCTATTATCAGCAAGTTCTTTAAAGGATACATGCAGCTAGTTACTGAACAACTCAGGGAAAATTGATGCTTTTCCCCTTAAAAAAGTCAATATTAGGGCCTGGAGAGATGGCTTAGTGGTTAAGCGCTTGCCTGTGAAGCCTAAGAACCCTGATTTGAGGCTCAATTCCCCAGGACCCACGTAAGCCAGATGCACAAGGAGGCACATGCATCTGAGTTCGTTTGCAGAGGCTAGAGGCCCTGGAGTGCCCATTCTCTATCTATCTGCCTCTTTCTCTCTCTGACTGTCTGTTGCTCTCAAATAAATAAAAAGTAAACAAAAAAAAGTCAATATTAGCCCGGTATGGTGGCACATGCCTTTAATCCCAGCATTCAGGAGGCAGAGATAGAAGGTTCATTGTGAGTCTGAAGCCACCCTGAGACTACATAGTGAATTCCAGGTCAGCCTAGGTTAGTGAGTCAATATTAGGGCTGAAAAGATGGCTTAGTGGTTAAGGCACTTGCCCACAAAGCCTAAGGACCCATGTTTTATTCCCCAGTACCCACAAAAAATAAATGCACAAGGTGGCACATGCATCTGGAGTTCATTGGTAGTGGATAGAGGCCCTGGCATGCCCATTCATTCTCTCTCTCTCAGCCTCTCTCTCTCTCTCTCTCTCTCTCTCTCTTGCCTCTCTCTTCCCATCTCAAATAAATAACTAAATAAAAAATAAAATATTTTTTTAATTTTAAAAGCCATATTAAAATCATTGACTTTAACAATAAATAAGTAAATAAATAAATTTAGGTACAGGAAATTCTCACTTCAGACTCAGGACTATGGCGTTTTATTAACACATAATCACAGGGTTTCCTAAACTTGACCATGCTGACCATAGATGGCTTCTCACACTGTACCTGATCTGTGTTCCATCTCAACTGTATCCTGAAATAGGTGCTTTCTTCTCTTATAGTTGGTGATACACACTTCAGCTGAGAAAGTGACCAAGGACTTTTTTCAAAAGTTCAATTACATTACAAAGACCAGGATATAAATCAAAGTCTCCTAACACTTTAGAGGTGATCCTATAAAGCAGCTAACCATTATAAAAGGAAAGAACAGAAATCAATTCTTATGAAAACAAAATAAATCTTCTTGAATAATTCCTTTTGGGGAGCACTTCTTAGCCTTTTGGCTAAGGTCAAGTGTAACAGACTATTGTAGTTACCCTCTTGTTGCTGGCACAAAGCACTTGACTAAAAGCAGCTGATGGGAGTAAATTTTCATTTGGGCTTACAGTCCTCAGGGGAAGCTCTGTGATGGCAGGCAAACAATGGCATGAGCAGAGGCTGGACATCACCTCTGCCACAGCAGATATAAATCAGCAGCAAGAGAGTGAGCCAAATACTGGAAAGGGGAGCTGGCTATAACACCCCTAAACCCACCCCCAATAACACACCTCCTCCAGCAAGGCTCTACTTCCCAAAATGCCATTAGCTGGGAACCAAGCATTCAAAACACATGAGTTTATTGGGGACACCCAAACCGCCACACTGCCACACAGTGTCAGCTTCTTCTCTAAGTCTCTAAAGGCCTCCTTCTCCTCTTCCTCATCCTCCTTCTTTCCTTATCCTCCTTCTTCTTCTTCTTCTCCTTCTTCTTCTCCTACTTCTCCTCCTCCTTCTCCTGCTCCTTCTTCTTCTCCTCCTCCTCTTTCTTTTCCTCCTCCTTCTCCTCTTCCTTGTCCTTTTTCTTCTCCTCCTCCTCTTCTTTCTCCTCCTCCTCCTCTTCCTTCCCCTTCTGCTCCTGATTTTTCTCTTTTTTTCTTTTATTTTCTTTTGAGGTAGAGTGTTGCTGTGTAGCACATGCTCTCTAGAATTCACTATGAAACTAATGCTGCCTCAAAGTCAAAATCCATTTGGCCCCAGCCTCTCAATGGCCAGGATTACAAGTGTGCTTGTAATCCCACACTCACCTAAGGACTATTTATATGGTACATAATGATGACTCCACAGTGGTCATCCCAAACACCTTTAAATTTTGCACATTCACACTATAGAGTATGAAAAAGGCTAGATACTTAATTTCCAGATCTTCCATGCAGCTAAAAAAGTTATGACACCCACTGCTGGACAGCTAAGTACAGAGGGAAATCTGCTAGGGTGCAACTGGGAAAGACTGCACCTAGTGATTGCAGCCTTAGTGATGAGAACAAGTCAGTCTCCTTGTAGACATTGGGGGGAGGGGGGAGATAAAGAGGTTACCAGAGACGCTTCTGGATTTAATAGTAATAATAAATTGTCCCTCCATCTCAGGTCACCAGCTGTGGATCTTCCTGTCATGTGCAGACAAAATCACTCTATAGAACACAATGATTTGCTTCCCTCCCTGCTTTGAAGCAGGACTTTGTGCTTCACAAATCATTTTCTGCCAAATATTAGCAATCAATGTAGAATTTTGCTAAAAATCTAATGAGAATATATAAAAGGTCAAGTCATACATAACTGATATTTGTTTCCCTCCCAAGTTCAAGTTGGGTCCTGGTGGACTTATTTCCTCCTGATATTTTCCCTGAAGATGTCTCAGTTTTGCTATCTTCAGCCTTCACTGGTTTCCAGAAATTTCTACTTCCTAGCCTCTTTTTTCATCATCTAGATGCTGGATTCCCCCTTCATGAACCCTTACATCCATCACTCTACTTGGAAAATAAGCCATTTCTTTGTTGGATCTGCCTCTTTAGAAGACAGGGTCTATTTATGGTAAACAGAAAGTGATCTTTGGGCTGGAGATATGGCTTAGCGGTTAAGGTGCTTGCCTGCAATGTCTCAGGGCCCAGGTTCTATTCCCCAGTACCCACGGAAGCCAGATGCATATGGTGGCACATGCACCTGGAGTTCATTTGCAGTGGCTAGAAGCTCTGGCATGTTCTCTCTCTCTCTCTCTCTCTCTCTCTCTCTCCTCCCTCTCTCAAATAAATAAATATTTTTAAAAAGAAAGTGATCCTTGTTTTCATACATATTTTGTGTGGGAGGAAAAGCAGAGAAGAAAGAAACAAAGGTAAGGCCTCTCTTCATTGCTTAGTTTGCAACTATTGTCCACATTCCTCAAAATATATTTTCTTCTGTTTTTTTTTTCTTCTATCTACCTTCATGCCCTCCTATAAGCAGGAAATTTTTCAAAGGGCAGCCTGAGTCTCCCCTTTCTTGCCTCCCGTTCACATCTTCACCTGAGCTGTGACTTTGACCTTAGCTACACTGGAACTGCTTAGATAGAGCCTAAAACTTTTTGGTGCCAAGAGAATCTACCAAAGGAAATTAACTTGTCATTATCACAGCCCAGTGCCTGTTCATTTTGATAAGAGTCCTAACTGTAAGCTAGGACCCCATCTGTTATAGACAGCTTCACGTTGTTGAAATGAACATCCAAACCAGGCACAGTTTAGGGGGGGAAGAGGTTTATTTCAAGCTTACAGATCCAGGAGGAAGTTCCATCAGTGGCAGGAGAAGCTGCTTCCATACATCCAAGCAGAGAGAAACAGCCAAACATCCAGCAAAAGCATCAGGCACAAAACTGACAGAGCAGCAGGGACCCTGGCAGAGCTCAAAACCCTCTGCACACCTTTGGCTGTAATTCAGATCCACCTCCAACACGCCTGTGGTGGTTTGATCCAGGTGTCTCCCATAAACTTAGGTGTTCAGAATCCTAGGTTCCCAGCTGATGGAGATTTGGGAGTTAACGCCTCCTGGAGGCAGTGTATTGTTGGGGGCAAGCTAATGGGTATTATAGCCAGTTCCCCTTGCCAGTGTTTGGCACACTCTCCTGTTCCTATTGTCCTTCTGATGTTGGCCAGGGGGTGACATCCACCCTCTGCTTATGTCATCGTTTTCCCTGCCATCATGGAGTTTCCCCCTCGAGCCTGTAAGCCAAAATAAACCTCTTTTTTCCCACACGCTGCTCTTGGTTGGGTGATTTCTACCAGCAATGCAAACCTGACTGCAACAGTAATGTTGGTACCGAGAGTGGTGTTGTTGCTAGACACCTGACTGTGTGGCTTTGGCCTTTTGGAGCTGATTTTCAAGATTAATGTGGAAGGATTTGAAACCTTGGCCTAAGAAACACCTTGCAGTGCTGTAAGTACAGCTTGATGGACTATTCTGGTCAGAGTTGAAAGACCTGAATGCAGTAAGAACTATGTGCCAGGAGCCAGCCTCAGCTGCAGTGAGAAAGAAATGCGGAGTTGGCAGGGGAGGAATGAGAGACATCAGGTTGCTGTCTCAGGTGATTCAGGCATCTCTTTCTTCCTCAAAACCTTGTGTTTTATTTATACTACTACAGAACAAAAGCAGGCTTATTTTCCTGGAAATATCAAAACACTCAATTCTCAACAACAACAAAAAAAATCAATCAAGCCAGGCGTGGTGGCGCATGCCTTTAATCCCAGCACTCTGGAGGCAGAGGGAGGAGGATCACTGTGAGTTCGAGGCCACCCTGAGACTACAGAGTAAATTCCAGGTCAGCCTGAGCTAGAGTGAGACCCTACCTCGGAAAAACCGAAAAAAAAAAAAAAAAATCAGCAAAGTGCAAGACAGACTGTTTCATACCAAGGGCCATTCTTCTAACTTTCTTATACATTCCTTGTAGCCAAGCTTAGCAAAGTACTTATTAACCTATTTGATTAAAGAGTTCTATTGTTCTCTGGATAACAAACACCAAGCAAGGCCTGATCGAGTAAGCCTTTCCAAAAGGGGCAATGAACTATAGCATACCCATTTTCCATTCTTATTCACTACATGACCAAAGTTTTCATCATGAATTCCCATACAGGGAATAGCATTTGCCTTACCTCCTCGAGGTGGTTGTAATGGGAGGGTCAAGTAATTCTTTTTTCTGTAACTTTGCAAAGAACGCCTTATATTTATCTAGGAGTATAAGTCTGTACAAATGGTTTTTCTTTCAGCCCTCTTATTTCTCTACAGCAGGCTTGAGTTTCCTTTTCTTGAAAGCCTAAAAAAGACAGGCGTGCTATTGCCATTGAAAGAATTAAGCAGAGTGGTTTTGGTTTTATCATGAGGTTCCAGCCATGTGGAAACCTCCTCCTAGCCTGGACCATGTCAAGTGGCAGGAGTGATTTTGCCTCCACCACCTATGGACTGTGAAGTTTGGCTCATGAGGGAGAGAAAGAGCTTTGCCTGGACTGGGCTAGAAGCAGTGTGAGAGGCTTGCTAGCTGTGCAGAGTTGCATTGCATAGAAATGGACTGGTGTGAGTGGGAGGATATGGCACAGGAAAAAAATGAAATCTTTGAGCCTAAACTGCTGCCTGTTCACCTACAAATTGTTTGAGAGATTATGTAATAGATAGCTTCAGGTTCACTGAGATGAACTTCCAGACCAGGCACAGTTATGGAGGAAGGGATTTATTGAAGCTTACAGATCCAGGGGAAGTTCCATAATGACAGAAGAAGCTGGCCTGCTTTTGCAGGAACAGAGAGAAAAGCCACAAGCAAAAAGACACACGGGCCTGGAGAGATGGCTTAGCGGTTAAGGCACCTGCCTGCTAAGCCTAAGAACCCAGTTCCAATCTCCAGGTCCCACGTTTAGCCAGATGCAAAGTGATACAAGGGCGCAATGCCACACTTGTTCACAAGGGGGCGTACACATCTGGATTTTGTTCACAGCAGCTGAGAGACTGTGGGTGTGCCCATTTTCTATCTGTCTCCATCTCTCTCTCTGTCTGTCTCTGTGTCTCTCTCCAAAAATAAAAAATTAAAAAAGACACACAGCACACCACACCTCAGGAACTCCTGCTAGGCACACTTTGCATATCTTTAGATTGAAATCTCAAACCCAGCACCACACTTTAAGATCCACCCAGTGACACTGCCTCCAGCCATGTGGCTGCAGGTGCAAAATAAAACACTGAATATATTGGGGGCCATATGTTCACACTACCACAGATTACAAACATTGAGATTGGGCCAGCTGACCTGCACTGGGACAGGAAAAATGTAGACTCTTTTGAAGGGACCTGGGTGCTCAAGGAGTGTCCTGTTCTTCAAAGCCTGCTTTATTCCCCCCTGGTTTAACAAAATGGAACCCTACCTGGTATTATGGATTATAAGAAATGCAGAAAAGAGAGGGTCACTGAATTTGCAACACAGTCTTGTGTTTTGGAAATGGCATGGGCAGGGTGTAGCAGGTTTGCTGGATGCCTGCATGGAAACCTGATGGAGCTGTGAGGAAGAACCATGGGTTGCAGTGAAGACCCAGTGGAGATGCCAGGACCACAGGATGTCTGCTAAGGAAAGCTGCTGGCCCCGATGAAGTTTTCTAGGATTGTGAGTAGCCTAGCTGGAGGGGTGGAATTGGAACTCCAGAGAATTTTTGCTGGTTAGAATTATCGGACTTGGAGATTTGTCACTGCTACTAGAGTTGTTGGACTTGAAGCTACAGAGTTTGATGTTTGCCCTGGTTGTTTTAAATCTTGTATTGGCTGAATATTTCTTTGCTATGCCCAATGCCATCTTTTGCAGTTTTAGGTTTTGGGGGGATTTTTGGTATTATGGCTCAGTTAAAAGACCTTGGATTATGGAGATGTTTGAACATGATTGATAAAAACTATAGGGACTTTTAAAGTTGGATGAATGCATTGCATTTTACATCATGGATGGTTATCAGTTTATGGGGGCCAGGGGAAGAATATGGTAGTTTGACTCAGGTGCCCCCCATAAACTTAAGTGTACAGAATCCTAGGTTCTAGCTGATGGAGATTTGAGAATGAACGCTTCCTGGAGGCAGTGTATTGTTGGGGAGGGCTTATGGGTATAATAGCCAGTGTCCCCTTGCCAGTGTTTGGCACACTCCCCTGTACCTGTTGTCCACCTGATGTTGGCCAGGGGGTGATGTCCACCCTCTGCTTATGCCATTGTTTCCCCTGCCATCATGGAGCTTCCCCCTCAAGCCTGTAAACCAAAATAAACCTCTTTTCCCCACAAGCTGCTCTTAGTCAGGTGATTTCTATCAGCAATGTGAACCTGACTGTAACACCACCTTAGGGCTGGAACCCAGGATCCACTCCCAGTGACATCGCCTCCAGCCAGACAACTGCAGACAAGCTTTAATAAAACACCTGAGTCTGTGGGGAACATACATTCAAACTACCACACCATCTTAGAACATCTCTGGACCACAGCACAGATTAAAGGTCAAAAATATATTTTTTTTTTTCAATCTCCCATCACTCCCAAAACATGCACCTACTCCAAAGTCAATGCATTTCTACAAGAGCTACTGCCTACTTGTGACAATACAGGTTCAGGACCTGACAGCAGGAACCACATCCAGCCAGGACTCCTGCAAGTGGAAACCAATGCCATTAAAGGCAAAGAATACTATCAATAATAGAAATGGTCAAGCAATGATGGTGCTGAGCAAACACATGGATTTGCTTTAAGGTTTTCTGAGACACTTGCTACTCCTCTGTCCCAAAATCAAGGCAAGTGTGCAATGCTGAGATGGCACTTTCTCACCTGTCTGGTTATAAAAGGCAACATCATATGCTCCCCCCCTGCAATGCAAAAAAATAAACCATGGGCCTCAAGATGATTGTGCCTTTTGAAAAACATTCCTTCTTAAACCATGATACTTCCCCTCCTCCCAAGTTCAAGAGCTCTTCTATCCATTGGGGTTAAAAGTTGAAAACCAAGACTTTGGTTCTAGGCCTGAATATCACCACCAGCTGCCAATGGCCAGAGGAATGCGTGAGGCTGTTGAACCTCCTTCCCTGGGCTCACAAAGGCTGCTTCAGGATGAGGGTCTGGAATTGGAATGTTCTTTTTGTCTCACAATTGAAAATGGCATGAAATTGAATCATGTGGAAAGAAGAAGGAGGGAGGAGCTGCTAGAGCCACAGGGTTTGTCTCGCTGCAGCACCCTGGCTGAGCTTACAGCGAAATGCCTTTTCTATCCCCTGAGGTCTTTGCGTGATCGGGTGACATATTGCTGGCCTCATCTTAGCCCAGCCATCACTTTCAACTCAATTTTTGTCAGGCATTGTGGCCAAGGAAAAACTAGACGGATAAACCAAGCATCTATTTGCTCCAGTGAATTTTTTTGTTCAAGTTTTTTTTTTTCATTGCATTTTCCTCATTGTTACCCAGACCCACTTAGAGAAAGAGAAGCTTTGCCAGAAAACCTTGCAGCGCCTGCTGCTTCAGGGAAGAGGTGTTTTCAACAGTGCCCAGAGGAGGCCAATTGCCTGTCTGTTTGAAGAGTTTTACTCCATCAGGATTCACTAAATACAAGCTGCCTAGGAGGGTGCATGCTTGCTCAGCTGATCTGTTTGTATGCACAAGAACATATGATGGGAATGCCTTGGAAAACCCATGTTGACTCTGTCACTGTGTGTATTGCAGAGCTGTTTTTCCATCTCATAGCAGGGGAGGAATGCAGGGAACCTGCTTTTCTGCTCATTAAAGAGGAAAAGAAAAGTGCTGAACATACAATGTACTTCACCCTAGAACCAAAACAGAAGCTTCACCCACCCTGCCTGGATCCTTGTCCCTCCCCTGGCACAAACTAAGGCCTTCAAAGCTGGTCCAGCAGCACAACCTTCTAGGCAGTCACTAGGAATTATCAGGGCCTTCATAAAGCCCAATCAGTCCTCTTGTCAACTTTCTCTTTACAAACGTTTTAGTAACTGTTTTAGTAAAATGATCAATTCATTTGCCCTCTGCCTCCAGAACATACGCTACATTTCTCACAATTAAAGTCTCTGCTAAACTGGGCGTGGTGGCACACGCCTTTAATCCCAGCACTCGGGAGGCAGAGGTAGGAGGATCACTGAGAGTTCGAGGCCACCCTGAGACTACATAGTTAATTCCAGGTCAGCCTGGACCAGAGTGAGACCCTACCTTGCAAAAACCAAAAAAAAAAAAAAAAAAAGTCTCTGCTGGGCTGGAGAGATGGCTTAGTGGTTAAGGCGCATGCCTGGGAAACCTAACTAGGCACCCAGGTTTGATGGTTTGATTTGCCAGGTCCCATGTAAGCCAGATGCACATTGTGGCACATGCATCTGGAGTTCATTTGCAGTGGTTACAGGCCCTGGCATGTCCATTCTCACTCTCTGTCTCTAATAAATAAATAAAAATAATAAATCTTAAAAAACTTTTTTTAAAAAGTCTCTCTCTCTACTTGATACTCGAGTGTTGCTACAAACATTACTTAACTAAATTAGTGAATTTCTAGAATTAAAGGGGATTTCTTTTTTCTTCACCAAGCTGAGTTCCAGTCATCAGTCTATCTTGTGTCTTTAGGAATCTGTCCATCAAAGCAATTAAGAATCTCACCCTCCTCCACAAAAATTTGTCTTTTCAGGGCTCCCTAGACCAGTCCTGGTTTGTTACTGCTATTTTCAGCATTATTTTAAAAAATATTTTTGTGGAGAGCTTTACTATATGAACATGCTATAGTCTGCTCACATTCCCATCTCATCACCCTTTTTTGTTCCCTGCCCAAATCCCCATTCTACTGAGGACCCTCCTCTTTCCAAACAGTACTTTCTCTGTTTTGATGGCTCATTCCTATTGTCCTCCTACAGCCCTCCTGTCAAAATGTTTGTGATCTAAGAGTTGCAGGTTTTATGGGGCTAATAACAACCACTGCGAGGTCATGAATGCACCCATCAGTTCATGTTTAGCGGACAGTACCCCAAAGAACTCCTTCCCAACCTGTGGCTTTTACATTCTTTCCACCTCCTCTTCCACAATGTTCCCCAAGCCCTGGTGGGTGTAACAGACATGTGTAGTAGTCATGTAATAAATTACAGCTTATAGGAAGGAGGGGATTTATTTCAGGCTTACGAATATCATCAATGGCCTTATACTGTCAACTAGATGCTGCTGTCCCACACAGAGGGATCTTAAAGACCCACATAGCCACCAATATTCCCTTCATTTCCCAGGCAAGCAGCTTCACCATGGTCACAAAGCCCCTCAAAGATACAAAATGAACACACAGAAATCAGTAGCCCTCCTATATACCAATAACAAACGTGCTGAGGATAAAATCAGGGAAACACCCCTATTCACAATTACCTCAAAAAAATTAAATACCTTGAAGCTGGTGTGGTGGCATACTTTTTTAATCCCAGCATTTGGATCACCGGGAGTTCGAGGCCACCCTGAGACTACATAGTGAATTCCAGGTCGGCCTGGACTAGAATGAGACCCTACCTTGAAAAAAAAAATTAGATACCTTTGTAGCAGACAGCTTCAGGTTCACTGAGATGAACTTCCAGACCAGGCTCAGTTATGGAGGAAGGGATATTTATTGAAGCTTACAGATCCAGGGGAAGTTCCATAATGGCAGTAGAAGCTGGACTGCTCTTATAGGACCAGGCAAGAGAGAAAAAGCCACAAGCCAAAAGCCACACAGCATAACATACCTCAGGAACTCCAGCTAGGTATACTTTGCATATCTTTAGATTGAATCTCAAACCCACCACCACACCTTAAAATCCACCCAGTGACATTGCCTCCAGCCAGGTCACTGCAGATGCAAACTAATAAAACACTGAATATATCAGGGGCCATCTATTCAAACTACCACAATCTTGAAATAAATCTAACCAAGAAAATTAAGGATCTCTACAGTAAAAACTTCAAAACAAGAAAGAGATAAATTGCAAGGCTGGAGAGATGGCTTAAAGGTTAAGGCACTTGCCTGCAAAGCATAATGACCTGACTTGGATTCCCCAGTATCCATGTAAGCCAGATGCACAGGGTGACTCATGAGTCTCAAGTCCATTTGCAGTGGCTAGAGGCCCTGGTGTGCCCATTCTTGTGCCCTCTCTCTCTCTCTCTCTCTCTCTCTCTCTCTCTGTGTGTGCCAGATGTGGTAGAACAAACCTTTCGGGGGGGGCGGGAATGTAGTTTTGAGGTAGGGTCTCACTCTAGCCCAGGCTAACCTGGAATTCACTATGAAGTCTCAGGGTGGCCTCGAATTCATGGCGATCCTCCTACTTCTGCCTCCCAAGTGCTGGGATTAAAGGCGTGTGCCACCACCACACAACAGCACCATGAGCTTTTGGTGTGTTGGGGTAATTGTCTCACCAGGTTTTAAGAATTTGGACCTTGCTACCAAGTTCTGTCTGAGAAGAGGATTGTGATATTCAGAGACTGATTGGCAGGGCAAAGAAAACATATATTGCAAGGTGGAGAGCAGAGAAGTATTTGTGTCTGAAAGCTTAGTCTGTTATTTCTGCTATGGTACAGGGAAAGCAGAATCTTACTATAACCCTCCTTTTTTGAAATAAAAAATCATGCTGTTTTGTTCTATGGCTGTAAAATCTATCTTACTATCAGGTATGGGGGTACTACCAGCCTTATTTTTGTTGACCAGAATTGTTTTGGCTATTTGAGGACTTTTGTGCTTTCAAATGAATTTTAGAATTATTTTTATATTTCAGAGAAGAATGCCATTGGTATTTTTAATGGGTATTGAATTAAATCTGTAGATGACTTTTGGTAATATATCCATTTTCACAATATTCATTCTTTCAGTTCATGGGCATGGGATGTTTTTCTATTTCTTAAGTGTCTTCTGTAATTTCTTTTGAAAATATTTTTATTTGCAAGTAGAGAGAGAGGAAGAAACAGAGAGAGAATGAGAGAGAGAGAGAAGGAATGGTATGCCAAGGCCTTTTGCCACTGCAAATGAACTCCAGATGAATGTGCCACTTTGTACATCTGGTTTTATGTGGGTACTATGAGAATCAAACCCATGGCATCAGATTTTGCAAGCAAGCTTTTAACCACTGAGTCATCTTCCCACCCTCTTCTGCAATTTCTCCCTCTCTCTCTCCTTTTTTTTTTTTTTTTTTTTGGTGTTAGTCTCACTCTAGCTCAGGCTGACCTCAGGGTAACCTTGAGCTCACAGAGATCCTCCTACCTCTGCCTCCCAAGTGCTGGGATTAAAGGCATGCACCACCACGCCCAGCTTCTCTCTCTTTTTTAAAAATTTGTTTTTGTTTTTCAAAGTCAGGTCTTGCTCTGGCCTAGGCTGACCTGGAATTCACTATGGAGTCTCAGACTGCCCTTGAACTCAAGGCAATCCTCCTAACTCTGCCTCCTGAGTGCTGGGATTAAAGGTTTGTTCTCAGACACAAATATTTCTCTGCTCTCCACCTTGCAATATACCTGTTTTCTTTGCCCTGCCAGTCAGTCAAACTCTGAATATCACAAACCTCCTCTCAGACAGAACTTGGTAGCAAGGTCCAAATTCTTAAAACCTGGTGAGACAATTACCCCAACACACCAAAAGCTCATAGTGCGGTTGTAGCATGAAGCATGTGTAAATGGAAAGAAATCATCTCAAATTTTTTCCTCGTATCCTTGCTATAATTTCTCATCCAGGAACTAGAGGAAAATATTTTCCTAACATGATAACTGAGAAGCACCAGCTTCATGTTTAAGTTCCATTTCTCCTCACTCTCTGAGCTCTGACAAGCCACTTGTCTACGTCTTCTTTACATAGCCTTACACATAGGAAAGACCTAATAAATGTTGTCCATCCTTGCCTGAAGACAGCTGTTTACAATGACATCCAGTCTCCTTGGACTGCCTGTGTGCACTGAAATGAAACAGGTGTGGCCTCCTTACAAGCCACATTCACTTTACAGCACATGGTCACATCTCATTGGTAGATGATTAAGAATGAATATCCAGCCCCAAAGTGGGCCAATAATAGTGTCTGTTCTAGAGATATGGAATTAGAATTAAAAGATGGATGGGATTCATATGTGTGGCTAGGAGGACTAGAAAGGCATATCTTATCATGATCATGTAGACAGAATAAGAGAAAGATGCCTGCAAAGAGAGCAAATATCCAAAGCAGATACACAGAAACAGGTGCTCTCGGAGCTCCACCAGATCCCTCTGGCCTCTCCACCTTAATGCACCATAGACGACTTCTGGCTGCCTGAGAGTTTTCACCAAAATGTACCTCAGCAGCCCCCTTCTCCCTCACCTACCGAGGTAGGACGTGTGTTCACTTCCTTTTCTCACTTTCTTTCTCCTGTCCTAGTGCTGGCCTTCCCTTATCAAATCCACAACTTGCATGGGAACCTTTAACTTAGGACTTGCTTCTGGGGGAACCCAAGCTAAAATATTTCATTTATGATAAAATTTAAGTTCCTGATTCTAATGTTCCACAAGAAACAAAGAATTTAGGACAAATGCAAGAGTTAGCCAACAAATCCCCTAAATTGCTAGTAAGATTAATATAACCAACACTCACAGCTTTCCCAGAACGGTCCTAGTTTTTCCAGAAAACCTCAATCCTGAGTAAATTGCTAATTAAGACTAGGCAATTAGGGCTGGGGAGATTGCTCAGTTGTGAAAGGTGCTTGCTTGCAAAAACTGATGGGCCTAAGTTTGATTCCCTGGTACCCACAATAAAGCCAAATGTACAAAGTGGTTCGCACATCTGGAGACTTTTTGCAGGGGCAGGAATCCCTGGCACCTTCATTCATATTCATTCTCTCTCTCTCTCTCTCTCTCTCTCCCCAATAAATAAATTTTTAATTAAAAAAAACTCAGCATCTTCATTTGAAACCAATGTGTATCATGTATCATGTATTTATGTATCATGTCAGAGAGACATAACATGGTGGGAATGAGTGGTTGAACACCAGACTGGTTGGATGAGAGACCCACATCCCCAGGGCTCCATGGAGCCCCTCAGCAATGAGGCATCACAGCCTGGTAGGTGAGATCATGCCTAGGAAAAATGAAAAATGTGATCTGCTAAGATTCATCATTAATTATATATTAGAGGGAAATCAAATCAAAGAGCTTGTATGTTCAGCCAGAGGAAAATCTTGGGGCTTACCAACTGGGAATTAAGAGATTGCTGCATGTTGAAGTGATGTCAACCATCCTGGGAAAAAGAGGGTGTGACCCCAAAGTTCCATCTGCCTTCCACAGCATAGAAGTCTTGAGTCTAGAAAACACAGGAGTTGTTGGAAGAGCAACTTGGAGACACCACACCAATCATAAAAATAACAGCAACAGGCCCCCAACATTGAGTCCCTGAGCATCCAGAACTGCTTTGCATTCCTGTGACAGGGATGAAAGTCTAACCTTCAAAGAGTTCCAAATCTGGTCATAGAAACAAAGAACATAGTTTATAAACAGCTACATAGTGTGTGCAATGGGCAGTAAGTTCAGGCGTTTGTTTCACTCATTTGCCCTGCATGTTTGAGCATACCTGTGCTATACTAGGCACTGATAACCCAGGAGGAAATGAGCCATGCATGAAGTTCATGCTTTTATCAGAGGTTAAAATTTCTAATGGCATAATAAATAAATGCTTATTAAACACTGTTAAGGAGAATGGGAGCAATAACATCATGTGGACAATAGTGCTTATTGTTTTGAATTGGAAAAATGTTAGCATCCTCATAACTTTAGCACGTACCAAAGATGAAGACTATAGAAGGGAGGAAGCCTTGATCATACAGAACCCTCCCCTCAGGGGCTAGAGTGAGTCTAGGAGGAACTGATCAGTTGAAGTTAAGGCTCCTGCCCACTAAGCCTAAGAATGCCAGTTCCAATCTCCAGGTCCCAAGTTTAGCCAGATGCAAAGTGACACAGGGGCACAATGCTGCACTTGCCCACAAGGGGGCGCAAGCATCTGGAGTTTGTTCGCAGCAGCTGAGAGGCTACTGGCATGCCCATTCTCTGTCTCTCTCCAAAAAAAAAAAAATAAAAAAAAAAAGAAGAAGAAGAAGCAGCTTACCCCAGAGAAGGAAGCAGGTGAACTGGGTAGTGATCCATGGGAGGAAGTGGGGCAGCCCCTAGGGTAAACATTCAGAGTCTGTCTGAAAGGGTGACTTATCTCCAAAGTTGTGCCATACAGCTGATGGGAAATCTGTGAGCATGTGACTGGTATTTGGGGAAAGTGACTTGGTGACTACACTCACTCCCTGTCACTCACTCACTGTCTTCTGTCATCAAATCACTCGATAGTCTCTCTGAGTGTCCACACTGCACAGCAAACTACACACTACACTCCTCTGCTCTTGGTGCTGGGTTCCTATGGTATTCAAAGAAACAAAAGGCAAGCACATAAGGAGCTACAGTGAATGAGCTAAGATCAGTAGGGGTCAGTATAGCATGCCACGGGCATTCATTTCCCCCACTACTACCTTATACTGTTCCAGCCCTGTGCAACTAATTATGGTTCACCTCACTTATATATTTATTTCTTCCCAGAATTCTTTTCCCCATGCTCCTCTTAGAGTTTCCTCCCTCTATCCTTCCCCATCACATCAGTCATCTCATCTTTCACCATAATCCTGTTTGGATGTTCTGTCTGGCCTTTGCTCCATATGATACTCTTCCATTATAATATCTAACACAATGTGCAAATGCCCCACACATCTTCCTTCCCTATTGAATACATGGAACTAGCTCACCCATGTATCATCTATAATTTTCCCCAATTTATCCATTCAGAAAAATGCTAAAAGTTTTTACATGAACAAAACAGTGATAAAAAGAAATCTAGCTGGGCGTGATGGCACACACTTTTAATCCCAGCACTCAGGAAGAAGAGGTAGGAGAATTGCTGGGAGTTCAAGGCCAGCCTGAGACTACATAGTGAATTCCAGGTCAGCCTAGGGAAGAGTAAGACCCTACCTCAAAAAAAAAAAAAAAACAAAAAGAAGAAGAAGCCGGGTGTGATGGTTCACGCCTTTAATCCCACACTTGGAAGGCAGAGGTAGGAGGATCACCATGAGTTCAAGGCCACCCTGAGACTATATAGTGAATTCCACGTCAGCCTGGGCTAGAGCAAAACCCTACCTCGAAAAAACAAACAAAAAAAAGTAAAGAAAAGAAAGAAATCTTCTTTCTAGAGAAAACCCTCAAGGAAGTGAGGTATAAGGTTTATAATTCTGAACGAGATAAGTAAAGATGGCTGTGCCATTTGGTAGATGTAGTAGTTACCTTCTCATTGCTGGAACACCTGACCAGAAGCAGCTTATGGGAGGCTTAGATTTTCAAGGCAAGTTTTATCATGGACTGGATCACACCTTTAATTATCAGCCAGAGAGAGCAGCCAGAGCAAGCTAGACCCCAGCCTCCACTGGGCTGAACTAATCAGCCTCAAGGTCTACCCCTCAGCAACAAACTGCCTCCAGCCAGGCTCCACTTTTCAAAGGCTAGGTGTTCCATCTGAAGGCTCAGTTGGAAGCTTAATCACAAATGAGGCTATGGGGGTGATTTTACATTCAAACCATCACAATAGGTTTTGCTGTCCCTTGAGAATAGGAGGACGAGATTTGAAAAGTTGAGAGTCAAGGCTTTCTGTGGGAAGTAGCCAGCAGAGCAAAGGCACGGGTGGAGAGAGGAAGTCAGGGTGTCATGTCTCTTGAGAGACCAACCCCCAACCATGACCCGGGAAAGTAAGGTGGAGTTTCACTTTATGCTATGTTTGAAATGTTTCTCTTCTCCCAAACTCATATTGAAATTTAATCTCTATTTTAACAGTGTTCAGAAGTAGGACCTATAAGAGGAGATTGGGCTATAAGCTGTTCCACCTTCATGAATGGATTTGTGCATTAACAAAGGATGGAATTCTCTATTAAAAGATACATTTGTTCCCCTTTTTGTTCTTTCCCTCTTTCTTTTCTTTTCCCTTCCACCCTTTCCCCTTTGCCCTTTTCTCATATGATAGTTTCTACCATATTGTCAGGGAGCAAAAAGGCCCTTGCAAGATGCTGGGTCCATGAGTCTGGATTTCCTAATTTCAATAACTATGAGCAAATAAATTGTACGTCCGTGGTTGGAGCAGCACACAAACACTCAGATACCAAATTAAATAGCCAAGAAATTCAGATCTAAGCTTACTCATCCTTGCTACTGAAGAAGTTTTGAGGGCCACTAACCAATGATCTTATGTCAAGGAGAGATTATTATAAATCAGAGCTTTAAGATAACAGAAAGCGCTGGGGAGATGATTCAATGGGTGAAGTGCTTATATCCTCAAACTGCACATAAAAACCAGAAGCTGTGCTGGGCTTCAGTAACCCCAGCACACTGACAGCAAGACGGGAAGTGAAGACAGGACAGAGGAAATTCCCAACAGCTAGGAAGCTTGTGAACCAGCTGGCCAGGCAAACACAGCAGTGAATAACAAGAACACAAGAGAAAGACTGCTTCGAACTAGATGGAAGGTGAGGACCGATGCCCAGAACTTGTTCTCTGATCACTACATGTGCACACTTGCACATGCACACTCATATATGAACACACACACAATAAATAACCAATAAATAAAAGATAACAGGTTAACCAACACACCCCATGGGGCCAGATGAGAGAGCCTGAATCTCCTGGTTCTTATCCCTTGTCTACCAAATCATCATTCACCTGCCAGGGGAAGATGCAGCTTAGAACTTGGTAAGAGAATCAAAAAGCTGAGCTGCTTTCAAGCAGATCATTTCACCTCAACGATTCAGTATCTGAGGATCTGACCTGAGAAAATCTACAGAACTAAGCTCTAAGCATAGCTCAAAGGCGTTCACTTTTGTGCTATGCATTAGTCAAAACAAAAAACAATCTTAGGAAAGAGATAAATTGTATATCCTTTTTAAAAATTGTATATCCTTTTAATTAAATTCTATGCAACTATTAAAATACTAGTTGATAAGAATGTTCAATTACATGAGGGCATTTTTCATGAAATATTGAGTAAATACAGAAGATTCCAAAACAGGATGCATTATACAGTATACACATACTACACAATATAGTAATTAACTCACTCTGAGTTTAATGGTTGTCTGCTGCTTTCTCTGTGTGTGAACTCAGGCAAGGAGTTAAACCCTAAGAGTTGGTTTCTAAAGTTTGGTTAATGGGTCTGGGGAGATGGCTCAGATATTGGTGGTGGTGGTGGTGTTTTTCCTTTTTTTTTTTTTTTTTTTTTGTTTTGTTTTGTTTTGTTTTGTTTTTTTTTGTTTTGTTTTGTTTTGTTTTGTTTTGTTTTGTTTTGTTTTTGAGGTAGGGTCTTGCTCTAGCCCAAGCTGACCTGGAATTCACTATGTAGTTTCAGGGTAACCTCAAACTCACAGCAGTCCTCCTACTTCTGCCTCCCGAGTGCTGGATTAAAGGCATGCACCACCATGCCCAGCTTGGCTCAGATATTAAAGGCACTTAATTTCAAGGCCTGATGGCGTAGGTTCAATTCCTCAACACCCACATAAAGCCTACTTGCAGGCCATACTAGTTTGCAGTGGTGAGAGACCCTGTCTCAAAGAAGTTGGAGCACAGACAACTTCTGATTCCATACATGTGCCAATACAAACACACACACATGCGGATTAAAACTAGTGACCACTTTATGGCATGATTGTGATGCTATGTTATTATGCAAAAGGTGCTTAAAAGAGTGCCTGGCACATAAAGGACATCAACTATTATTTCTAATGATCTTGTGATAAAAGAAATATGTGTGGATATATGTATACTTCATATACATATACTGTTAAGATTGTTTATATACAAATTTGCATGTATATTTTTGTGAGGAAAGGGAGAAAGCACAGGCAGAAAGGAGAGTTAAAAGATTAACACAAAAAAATTTTTTTAAAGATTAACAAAAAATTAAAAAAAAAAAAAGATTAGCACAAAAAAAGTTAAAAGGTGGGATGCAGAGGAAGGAGGATCACACTGAGTTCAAGGTCACCCTGAGACAACATAGTGAATTTTCCAGGTCAGCCTGTGCTAGAGTGAGACCCTACCTCGAAAAAATAACCAAAAAAAAAAAAAAAAGTTAAAGGTACTTTCAGGGTCCCTTAGATAGACTCACTAGAGAAGTTTCCCAACTGCCACACCCAACTACCCCACTCAGCTTGAAGAAGCCAGGTCAGTCATCACTCCAGTTCCTTAATAGCAGTTAGGATTGCTTCTTCAGAAAGGAGATTGAAGCAGTTTAGGGTGACTAGACCCTCAAAGTAAAAGTCAGGAATGTCAACAAAAAAAAAAAAAAAAACCTTAAAAGGGATTTTTTTTCTTTATACTTCTATTTTCAAATTTATTCTGATTATATACTCAAAAGTAAACCACTTAAGCCGGGCGTGGTGGCGCATGCCTTTAATCCCAGCACTGGGGAGGCAGAGGTAGGAGGATCACCATGAGTTCAAGGCCACCCTGAGACTACATAGTGAATTCCAGGTCAGCCTGGACTAGAGTGAGACTCTACCTCGAAAAGCCAAAAAAAAAAAAAAAAAAGTAAACCACTTATCCATGCTCCAGACTACTTGAGAATTCAGCCAGATAAAGATTACTGTGAACTAAACTATATGCACTTGAAAAGATGCACGTATGTGCATGTCAAGGGACATGACAGAACATGATTATGTCAAAACACAGGATCCTCTCTAGGAAGACATCATGCCTTCCTACACTTGCTACCAAACAAAAATGCACATATAGATGCTACTGCCCTAAGTTCACAGAGAGAAAGCTGTGTTGGCCTCTCTACCCTGTCTCTTCTCTGGAATTCTCCATCCCTAAAGAGGAAGGGCAAGAGGCCAGCAGTATTGCTCCAATATATCTCCCTTCTCTGAAAAATATGGAACCATAGAAAAAGTACAACAGTCCTACCAAACACAGGGTTAAGGAATGTATGAAGGGAAAGTCCACATTCTCCATGGTAAATCAGGAAATCTAGAGTAATTTTGAGATGGTGATTCACCCTCCTGAAAGGTATTCTACAGGACCTTTTAATAGATTCCAGTAGTTTATATTCTCCTCTTCACATCTCAGAACATGAAAGATGGATGGGAAATTGAAAAAGAAGTCTATAGCTGGTCTTTTGAGCCACTCAGACTTACAGATTCAATTATAACACACCACAATATTTATAGTGCCCAGGTGCATTCTACCTGATCAGAAATATAAATGCATGGATCGGTATACACGACCTGTCATTTAGCCTTTTAATCACAAGGGGGAAAATGCATTTATTTGCTCAGAAATATGATGCATAAACCCCTGAAGCAGTGCACAGTGCAACATCTGGACTTCATTACCCACGTTATGCACTGTTCAAAGAATCATCAGCAAGAAGATAGGCTAAGCTTTAAAACTTATATAAACATGAAAGTGGGCTGAGGCAGGGTGGATTACAAGCCCGTCTTCATCTTCATTTTGTTCCTGGACAAGTAGTTTGCATTTACTGATAGGACTAAAATTGACAAAGCCACACAAAACATATGGAAGAGCTGAGAGTGGTGATCCATGTCTTTAATCTCAACATGCAGAAGGATTAGTGTGAATTGGAGGCCAGCCTGGACTACAGAGAGAATTACAAATTAGCCTGATCAAAAGCTGCCTCAAAAGATATATACATGGAGGGCTGGAGAAGTGGTTTAGTGGTTAAGGCACATACCTGCAAAGCCTAAGGACCCTGGTTCAATTCTCCAGGTCCCATGTAAGCCAGATGCACAAGGGGGCATGTGCATCTGGAGTTCATTTGCAGTGGCTAGAAGCCCTGGCATGCCCATTCTCACTCTCCCACTCTTTCCCTCTCTCTGAAATAAATAAATAAATAAATAAATATCTTTTTTGAAAAAAGTTATATACATGCAAAAAGCTAGGGGTTGTGGTACATACCTCTTCTTGAATCTGAGGCAAGAGGATTGAGAATTTGAGACCAACCTAGGCTACATAGTGGGATGATACATGGCTAGATAGATAGATGAGAGATGTATGGCACAATATAGGCCTGGTCCTAGCCAGACCGCATGGCAGAAGAAAACAGGAAGTGGCTTCTGTGCAAATGGCGTTCTGCGCAGGCTTGGTGTGACAACAGTTACAGTCCCATGCTCGCGAGAAGTCTACTACGAGATGTCCTATCCAGAGACAGGCTGTCATTGGTCACCAAAAGGGGACCACCCCATACAAGGATTAGCCAGCCAAGCCCCTCAAAACCCATGTGCACTTCCTGAATAAACAAGTTTGCAGAGTCTCGCTTCTGCTTTCACCCAACTCCCAGAGTCTGTGTCGTGACTCTGCACTGCTCACCCCAACTCGGCTGAGACCCTGCCATCCCTCCTGAGCTGGCCTTGGGGGGGGGACCACAACAGAGAGAGAGAGAGAGATAGGTGATACAGTGAGCAAAGGACTATGGGAAATTAAAAGTCCTTGAGAAAAATCCTCCAAACATATGGGTTCATTTTTAATGTTCACCTTACCTTAGCCACACTAGGGTTATTCCACCAGCAATGTCAGTCACTCTGGCCATATCTTTGATCCCAACTATATTCTTATTTCTCATTTACCCCCAGTGCCAGACAACTGACTTCTATGTTTGGTTATTATAAAGAGAAAGCCCTTGATAAGTCACAGGGGAAAGAAGGATGTGCATTAAATATACTGCTATGGTTTGAATGTCCTCCAAAACTCATATATTGAAATTTCATCATCAATGTGACAGGCATAGTAAGAGGTGACTTATGAAGACAGAGCCCTCATGCATTGGATAAGGCCCTGATAGAAAGAACATGACACAGGGGATTCGTTCTCTTTTGTTCTTCACCATATGAGCATACTGTATACACCACCCTCTCCCCACCCCACCCAGAGGACACAGCAGCAAGACACCATCTTTGAAGCAGAGAACAGCCATTGGCAGACACTAAACCTGCTAGTGCCTTCATCTTGGATTTCCGAAACTCCAGAAATGCAAGAAGACAAATTCCTATGAGTTGGAACTATTGCATCTTGTTCCAACAGCACACATGGACTAACAATAGGTTACAGATTTTAATGTCACCAGTTCCACTAATAAACCTTCCACAAGTATCGTCCTCATACACTATCCTCAGTACCTCATGAACACCTCTGTCTACATAGTATTAAAAATCGCATACACATAGCGACTGGACACTATGGAGATGGTGGATAATGACATGGTGTTGCAAAAATAACGAACAATTGGAAGCCCTGGGGCTGGAGAAATGGCTTAGCGGTTAAGGTGTTTGCCTGCCAAGCCAAAGGATCCCATTTCAATTCTCCAGGACCCACGTAAGCCAGATGCACAAGGGGCACATGCATATGGAGTTCATTTGCAGTGACTGGAAGCCCATTCTCTCTGTGTCTGCCTCTCTTCTATCTCTCTCTCTGCTTGCAAATAAATAATAAAAAAAAAAGGACGCCCCAAGTTTTAATCCCAACTCTGCCATTACATAGCTCAATCAACTTGGAAAAATCCTCTTACCTCTTTAAGCCTATATCTCTTCAATTTTAAGACGGAGACAGACGTTGAAGTCATTTCAGAACTAATTTTGTCTGGTCCTTCATTTTTCTAGGCCATTACCTTTGAGGAAAGACAGTAGAGCTACTTGGCCTCCAGAAATGAATGCTGCTCTCTCCATGGTCTCCCCTCACTCACTAGAAAGCAGAAGCCTGGCCAGGTACTACTTCTAGATACCCTTGTTTCTAGATGGGTCCACGTGATCAGTATTCACCAACAGAGTATGCATGGAAGTGATACATGTCACCTCTAGACAAAGTGGTGAAGATGCAGATAATCTCTTGACACCCATCTCTGGCTGGGTGCAGTAGAGTCTGTGGGTCTATAGGAGGTAGAGCCACAAGACAGAAGGATCCTGAAAATTAGAACCACACAGAGGAAGCCATGACTAAGGAGAGACACTTATGCTGGACTACTATATGAGTGAGAAATCATCTTTTCTTGAGTGAAGCCATTGAAATCTGATGGTTTATGATGCAAGCAGCTATCCTCAGCCCAAATACTATAAGCAGTACAAAACTCTGTGAAATTTAGAGTTTCAAAACAACATGAAAATGTTTTATGTGAAGTACTAGGCAAAGAGCTAACGAGACAAAACACAGTGACAAAAATATAATCCCTGGGGCTGGAGAGATGGCTTAGTGGTTAAGGCACTTGCCTGCAAAGCCAAAGGATCCCAGTTCAATTCTCTAGGACCCACATAAGCCAGATGCACAAGGGGGCACATGTGTCTGGAGTTCATTGGCAGTGGCTGGGAAGTCCTGGCATGCCCATTCTCTCCCTCCTCTCTCTCTCTCTCTTCTTTCTCTCTTTCAAATAAATAAATAAAATATATTTTTAAAAATATATATAATCCCTTTCTACTCTCAGACCCAGCAGAGCACAGAGGCATATATAAGTTCCATAAGAAAAGAAAAGAGGACTGAAGAGATGGCTTAGCAGTTAAGGCGCCTGCCTCCTAAGCCTAAGAACACTGGTTCCAATCTCCAGGTCCCTCACTTAGCCAGATGCAGTGATGCAACGGCACAATGCCGCACTTGACCACACGGGGGTGCATGCTTCTGAATTTCCTTCGCAGCAGCTGAGAGGCTGCTGGCGCGCCCATTCTCTATCTGTCTCCCTCTCCCTCTCTGTCTGTCTGTCTCTCTCTGTCTCTCTCAAAAAAAAAAAGAAAAGATGTGCAGAGAGATAAATAAGACAGTCCGACTCACCCCACTGAAGACTGCTCTGAAAACATCCAATGCTAATTAGTCCTCAGGTTGAATTGAAATGATTTATTCTATTTAAGTTATGTCTCCTGACATACAGAGTGACCCACACTACTCTTAGGCTAACATACTTGGTCTGCAATAAATAGCTGTTTTTCTGAATATATGTGACTCCCTGCATGCCCCATGTTAAGAATGTGATTTGCCTCAGAACCATGGTTCATCCTTTCCTGATTGTACTTCATTCAAATAAAGAAAACAAGATATGAGCCAGGAATAGTAGTGCCTGACTTTAATCCCAGCACTTGGGAGGCTGAGGTAGGAGGATCAACAGGAATTTAAAGCCAGCCTGGGTTAGAGTGAGACCTTGCCTCAAAAAAACAAAACATTAAGTTGGGCGTGGTAGTACACGCCTTTAATCCCAGCACTTGGGAGGCAGAGGTAGGAGAATCACCTTGAGTTCGAGGCCACCCTGAGGCTACATAGTGAATTCCAGGTCAGCCTGGGCTAGAGCAAGACCCTACCCTGAAAAAAAGCAAATAAATAAATGGAACAAAATATTTCAGGCCCACCAACCCACCCATTGGGAGTGTGAGTAAATGCAACTTCTGTCATGGAGAGCCACCAGAAAGGCATTTCAAATTTGCTAGCATAGCTTAAAAAAAGAAAAAGAAAAAGAAAGAAAGAAGAAAGAGAAAGAAAGAAAGAAAGGAAGGAAGGAAGGAGGGAGGGAAGGAGGGAGGGAGGGAGGGAGGGAGGGAGGGAAGAAGGAAGGGAAGAAGGAAGGGAAGAAGGAAGAAGAAAAAAAAGCCGCGCATGGTGGTGCACACCTTTAATCCCAGCACTTGGGAGGCAGAGGTAGGAGGATCGCTGTGAGTTCGAGGCCACCCTGAGACTACATAGTGAATTCCAGGTCAGCCTGGGATAGAGAGAGACCCTACCTTGGAAAAAAAAAAAAAAAAGAGAAAAGAAAAAAGAAAAGAAAAAAAGAAAAGAAAAGAAAAGAAAAGAAAAGAAAAGAAAAGAAAGGACAGAACAGAACAGCTACATATCTAGTGGTCACTAGCCACTGAAGTTACTATAAAATATTTAAAGTTTGAGACTAATTGTCATGCATTACTTGAAGACTTGTCAAAATGGTATTTCATACCACTAATATATACCACAAAAATCAGAATTTTAAAAATATTCTATTTCTGGAACTTGTCTTATCTAAACCTATATGATCTGGAAATATTTCAAAAAGGGAATTCTATAATAAAAAACAGATACAGAAAGGGGCCCAAGGAAAGCCCTGGAGAAATGCCAAACCATTAATTACATGTTAAATGAAAAGTCTCTTAAATAGCAATTACCCATGCTGCAAAGAACAAAGCTAATTGTATTCCAGGGAAATGAACAGAAAAGTTCAAGACCTTTGACAACTTCAGTAAAGACCCTTGTGATGTGGATTAGAATTCTGTTGGGGTTATGGTGAGTAAAACCTTTTGAATTTTTCTCAGATTAAAAAAAAAAAAAAAACTGGAACTGGGTGTGGTGGCACACGCCTTTAATCCCAGCACTCAGGAGGCAGGCAGAGTTCAAGGCCGACCTGAAACTACACAGTGAATTCCAGGTCAGCCTAGAATAAGACACTACCTTGAAAAAAAAGAAGAAATAGAAGAGAAACTAGTTGGAAAGAAGAAGGGATTCGGTGGAAAGGGAATGATGAAGGAAGACAAAAGAAAGTCAAAATATATTACATATATGTATGAAAATTGTCAATAAAAAAGCTAGAAAAAAAGAGGGGTAGGGATGTAGCTCAGTGGTAGAACAATTGCCTACCATACACAAAGCCTTAAGTTTGATCCCAGCAATGCAAAAGTAGGTAGGTAGGTAGGTAGGTAGGTAGACACAGATAGATGATTAGATAGATAGATATAGATAGATGGATAATCGATAGAATTCTGATTGCAGTATAAAAACTCAAACTAAAATAAAGGTAATCTGACAAAAACTCCAAATTGAACATTTGCCCAAAAGACTCTCCCTTTCTGCAAAATTATCCAGAAGTCCTCGTCCCAAATGGCAGCCACGTCATCCCTCAAAGTACAACTTTAAACCTAAAAACAAGGAGAAAAATAACATAGCAGGAACCTCAAACATGGCTGCCACGTACATACGCAGGAGAGCTACATCACACTTTAGGGGACTATCGGCTATATGTTTGTGACAATGTGACGTGATCTCTGAATTCTTTCTCAGAAGAGGCACTGAATAACAATTAAGCACCAGCGTTGATCACACAGCTTGATTTGGGCAAATTCGGAATGAGGATGGCTATGACCCACACACAGAGGGCACCGCCTGACCCAGCTTGAAAGCGCATCATGAAAAGATCTCAGCCTCCCATATAACACCCAACACCTTACCTGCACCACCCTAGCTCAGCTCTGCCTTTTCCAAATGCCATAACCACCCACACTGACACATCCTCAGGCACCAGTGGAGGTCCCATAATAGCTAGCACACTGCACCGGGCCTATAAAGCCTGTTTTTAAGTTTGTTTATATTTTATTTATGTGCTAAATCCCACCCACCCCCCAACACACACACACACCATCCAGCCCCACCACAGACTTCTCTGTGAGGTTATTAAGTACTTCTTTCTAAAGTCAGTGCAATTCTTGTTTTTCCTTTGGCTTTTGCCATCCAGCTCTGGGTGTCTGCCCACAAGGCTTGTGGGGAGCCAGCTGGCTCTTTGGTACCTGCTTGGCAAAAGTCACTAATCCTTTTCTTCCATGCTACCTGGCTGCTTTCTGCACAAGGAGGGTTTCCCAGAGCGGATGGAAGGCATTTTGCACAGGATGAGCAATTATTTGTGTTGTGTTTTGCCACCAAGTCTCTATTGCTCTCCCAGGCAGATCTGATAGAGTTCCTTGGAACAGCTGGGAAGGATGTGAACCTGGGGTAATTACTTCATTGGCTGTGATTGTAGCATTAATAAAATTTATTGTGTGTGTGTTGCTAGAGATTGAATACATGCTAGGCAAGCACTCTACCACTGAGTTATATCCCCAGCCCTTGCAAGTGTTTTTAAATATTTGTTTCTCCAAAAAGTGTGCCTGTCAAATATATATATAAAATGTGTGTGCATGCAGTGTGTGTGGTGTATGTGATAGGTATGTGATGCACATACATATATATATATACATATATGTGTCAATGCAGTGTTCCATATTATTTTCCTTGAGATGGAGTTTCTTCACTCATTCCAGACCTTTGGTGTTTCACAAGCCCCAGAAATTCTCCAGCCTCTGCTTCCCACATGCCTTACCTATAAAGCCATAGCCAATTCAGATAGAATAATTGGGGAAATGTAGTTCGGATTTTTTTTTTTTATAAATGGCTCCTTTTGTCCATACCTTTTTATTTATTTATTATAACTTCAGTACTAATAAGAAACTTGACATGAAATGAAATCTGGCTTATAAAAGGAATTAAATCTTTCTTATAGAAAGAAAAACTTTGAAAAATGCATAAAAGCAAATGTTATTTAAAAACAGTAAAGACTAGCATTTCTAATTTGTATACTGTATTTCAGGATATTCGCTAATATGAGAAAGGCAGATAGTATTCTACTGAAATCCTCAGTTGTTTTCCTATAACTTTCTAAGGGAAAACCATGGGAAATCCATTTCCCCCTCAGAGTATTCCCAGTGTTCATGACTTCTAAGTTACAAATCTAACTTGAACCTTTTGAGGTTCAAGTTTGTTTACACTCAGCGATACATGGTTTCCTGTTTATAAGAAAAAATGAAAAGTCTTTTAAAAGCTTATTAAGAAAAAAATTCTCAAAAGGTTTCTTAGATCTTGAATCCCTCTTACAAAACAAGGATAAATAAATCTAAAACATATGATTAAATTTCTATTAAAATCCAAGAGTTTAAAATTATGAGGAAAAATATCTGGGCAAAAAGAAACTCTTCACGCTATGCTCACCGCATAGCACTTGAAAAGAAGCTCAGAGCCTCCAAATTGTCATTAAGTTTGCCTTCAGTCGCTAACATAACACTCTTCATTTTAGTGCACCATTTGTCACCTCAGAGCCTCACCACAGAACCAAGTGCCAATGTGACCTTCATCCGGCCATCTGCTGTGCTCCCCTCAGCCTGCACCCTGGAGTCCACCCTCTCCTCGGGGAACGGGTCCAGGTCAGGATGTACTAATGCCAGAGCTGTTCTGAGAGGTTTGGCTACTGCCAACTTGTCAGAAACCAGAGACGTCCATGTAGTGGCGACAGGGGGACATGTCTCAGCTCTCGTCTCCTAGGAAGTCTCTTGGAAGACCCTTCACTATGAAGAAAAGAACTGGTATTTCCATGCATTGGCTCAAAGTGACACTTTTTCGGGGGCGGGGGTCATTTTCCTTTTCCTCTTTTCTAATCTAAACTCTCCCTTCAGTTTGCCCCCACAACTATTGGCAGTAAATCAAAGAAGTACAATAAAACCACAGATCTCATTTTCAAACGAAACATGGAAACTAAGCACAGTGAGCAGCAGGTGACCATCTGAAGTGTGTGCATTGTCCCAAGGGACATATTGCCCATGACACCCCACACAACCTGCATTGTGTAAAGAACCCTCAAAAGTTTCCCAAAAGTTAATGTATCGCCCCAGGTGCTCTGTAAAATCCTGCACATGTGGAGTTGGAAGAGGCCTTTTAGGACTGTCATCTCTAATCTCCCCGCCCCCCACCACTTCACAGGTGAGCAAAGGAAGATTCAGAGAAGCTGAAGAGATTGGCAAACATCAAAGAGTTGGTAGCACATTCCCTAAGCCTGTGCCCAGGCCTATCTTCACACCAACCAGGTTTGTTGTTTGCCTCTCGCTCTTGGCCTTGAGGTGGCTTATCTGGGAGAAAAGATGGAAATTTGCAGCTAGATGGAAGAACCATCTGAGCTCCTGAACATCTGCAAAGAAAACAACAAACCCTAGAAAACGTCCAGAGTGTAGCAGTTCACATGAAGCTTCTGTTGGTCCCGGAAAGGTATGGTGTGAATTGTCAGCCACAAAAATCAAATCTCCTTCAAAATTCAAGCCAAAGACATAAGCAGAGCTGGGTATGCAACAATGAATGGATGGCACCCAAGACCCTGAACCATGCTAGGTATCACTGAAGACTGAAATTGGCAGCAGAAAACACACATTCAAGTTTTAAAGAATAAAATATGAATGCATTCTCACATATGTACGCTTTAGGAGATGTCAAGAGAAGCTACTCCACTTCCTGCTCTGAAAAGCTCTCTGCAGTGCTCTCTGGAGACAAGAAAGAGAGTGGAGCCCAAGGTGTTTGTTGTAGCTACCTTCTCATTGCTGGGACAAAGCACCTGAACAAAAGCAGCTCATGGGAGGCAAGTTACTTATGTTGGCTTATGGTCCAGAGAGAAGCTCCATGGTGGCAGGGGAAAGCAATGGCAGGAGTAGAGGCTTGACATCACCTCTGCCACAGCAGGTAGAAACAACAGCAGAAGAGTGAGTCCATTCTGGCAAGGGGAAGCTGGCTGTAACACCACAAAACCTGACCCCAACAACACACCTCCTCCAACATTTACCTTTTCAGGTAACTAGTTACAAAGTCTTACCACTTCCTTTTTTAACACCTCTAGAAAAGTCCACAGGTCAAAAACACCTACTTCTCTCTGTTCCATTGCCTAGAATACTTCTCTTGCTTGTTTCCATTATTCATGGCTACATAACACACAACCCCAATTATTAGTGGCTTAAAAAATAATAACCAAATTATTCCCACCAAGCTGCCCTGGGGGCACTACACTTAATGTTCATGTTCACATATTAACGTTACTCTCACTTCTGGTTAGAGAAGCTTCTCTTTTCAGATGGCAATGACCACTGGGATCACCAAAAGGCAACATAGTGCTGAGAAGAAGGGATAGAGGAGTGCCCAACATTGAAACACCTCTGTCACACCCTCCAAGGCTCAGGGACCATTGTGGAAGAGGGGGCGGATAGAATGGAAAGAGCCAAAGGAAGGGTATGACTTCTTACAATGCAACTCCCCAGACAGAAATTGGCCTTGATATCCATGACCTTGCAGTGCCTAGCAATACCATCGCAAGACCCTCAAAATAGAAGAAAAAGATGATATCAAATTAAAACAAAGACTAATGGAGAGAGGGAGGGGATATGATGGAGATTTGTGTTCTAAAGTGGAATGGGGGAAGGGGAGGGGAGGGAAATATCATATGTTTTTGTATTAAATATAGAAGGTGTCAATAAAAATTAATAATTAAAAATAATAATAATAACCAAGCCAGGCATGGTGGCTCATGCTTATAATCCCAGAACTTGGGAGGTCATGGTGGGAAGATCACAGACGTTAGAGAATAGCCTAGCACTGCAGAGGAAGTTCCACATCAGCCTGGGCTAATGACTGGGGCCTGAAGCACAGACGTTTCTTACCGCAATGGACAGTGGTTAATGCAGAGATGCTATGATGGTTAAGTTTGTGTCAACTTGATTTGTTTAGGAATCCACAGACATTCCTCATAAGTGTGTCTTTGAGGCTGCCTCTAGGAAGGATTAACTAAAGGAAGAATCCTTCCCCCAGGGGTAAGCCCTTCCCCCAGAGTGGGCGGCCCCTCTAGGAGGAGGGGGATGGTTGATAAAAAGAAGCTCTGGGAAGAAAGGCTCTCTCTCTCTCTCCTCCCACCTGGCTGCCAGTGCTGCTTGGTGCTTGCCGCTTGGTGCTTGCTGCTTGGTACTTGCTGCTTGGTGTTTGCTGCTTTCCAGTGTGGACTGAAGACCAGTGTGGACTGAAGAGCAGCGTCTCTCCAGGACGCCTCCAGGCCTTCAGTGCCGGATCGGGACTGCTGAGGCCTCCAGCCTCGTGGACTGAGCAGCTACTGGGTTCCTTGACTCTTGGACTTGCAACCTGCTATTGCTGGACTGTTGTAAGCTAATCCAATAAATTCCCTTTTAATACAATTCATTCTATCCGTTCTGTTCCTCTAGAGAACCCTGACTAATACAGATGCATAGTTAGTAAAACTGATGATAATAAGTGACTACTGTATGCTCAGCCTCAATAGGACAGCTAAAGCGTCCACCTGCCAAGGCTCAGGGAACCTAGCAGAAGGGTGCAGACAGAATGTCAGAACAAGAGGATGGAAGGAGAGCTGGGAAATAGTCTTCAGAATATGACATGGTCATTCTACTCATGAGTCCAGCGCTGCTGTAGTTTCCTGTACAATCTTGAGCCTGTCAATACTTCCCCATGGATGAGGAAAGGATGTGTGAGACCTCTCATGAGACCCCAAACCTTGCAGAGGAGCTAATGGCACCTAAGGGATGCTGGAAGAGGGGAATCAGGGCCATCAGTGGTATAGCCACTGGTACATTGCCCATGCAATAGAAAAAAACCTTCTGTCATGGGGTTTGGGGGTTTCAGGAATAGTCCATCAACTCCAAACCCTGAGTTTGTATATGTTCTGTTTTTAACCAAAGAATTGGAAAAACCAGGCTGAGAAGCATAATTTATGCAACATGTTTTACTCAGGAATATATGAGGAACAGGGAGGGCCCACAAACTAAGGAAGAGAAAAAAGGTACATCCACCCATGTGGTCCATGAACCCATGTGGGAGAACTAACATGAACCTTGGAAACAAAAATGTGAAAAGGGGTTTCTCTAAAGAGGCATGCACGTCCAAAGAAATCAAAAGGCCATAAAAGTAGTAACAAAGAAATATTGCTTCCCACCCTGCCAAAGTGGGATGGACACTGGCTTATAGGCAAGGAGACCCAGGTGCAGAGGTGTGAGCAACCAAAGAGCAGGGAAGAAGTCCCCTTTTCAGAGCCCAGGTAAGATATTTGGAGTCAGGGATCCTGAAGACATTGGCACATCTGTATAAAGTGGATAAGCCCAACTGGCTTAGGCCCAGAGAAGGGATCCACCCACACCTGGCGGGGTGTGCGCTGGACAGAAAGATCTGAATGGGTGAGACATTGAACTCCAGTCCTTCTGGAGCAAACACAGGGCAGAGCTGTGTGACATAAGCAGCTGCTTGTGTTACAGGCAGCAAACAGAAATCAATTTAAGCTTTCTCTTATAAGCCTTTCTCTATCTACATAATAATTACCTAAGTTCCCTCTCACTTCTACTCATGATCGTGCAAGAGACCCTGATTCATCTCAATGGGTTAATAAAAAAGACATGAGGGCTGGAGAGATGGCTTAGTGGTTAAGGCACCTGCCTGCTAAGCCTAAGAACACAGGTTCCAATCTCCAGGTCCCATGTTTAGCCAGATGCAAAGTGACGCAAAGGTGCAATGCCACACTTGCCCACAAGGGGGTGCACATCTCTAGAGTTCTTTCACAGCAGCTGAGAGGCTGCTGGCGCACCCATTCTCTATCTGTCTCCCTCTCCCTCTCCCTCTCCCTCTCCCTCTCTCTCTCTCTCTCTTTCTCTCTGTCTCTCTTCAAGAAAAAAAAAAGATATGAAACTAAGATGGGGACTAGTGGGAAAGGAGAAAGATATTAATGGGAGAGAAAGAGGGATAAAAGAGAGTAATTGTGAGGGAATAAGATGAAAATACATTGTGTGAAAATGTTAAAATAGAAAAAAAATAAAAATATTTTCTAAAATAGACATTACAAATAATAATATTTTTTTGGTGCTGAGGACCAAACACAGGGCCTTGTGCTTGCTAGGCAAGTGCTCATCCACTGAGCTAAATCCCCAACCCCACAAATAATAATCTTTTTATCTGTCACAAGTCTGGCTGAGCTGGGTGGTTCCTCTCTCTACACGATGCTGCCTGGGCTGCAGTCATTGAAAGGTGCAGATGAGCAAAGCTGTCCATAGATCATGGCTGACTCTTGAGGTTACCGTTTACCAGAGAACCCACACATGGTGCTGTGGTTGAACATAAAACGTCTCTCCCATAAGCTCATGTGTTTGTTGACTACTTGGTTTCAAGCTGGTGACACTGTGCGGGAAGGTTGTAAAAACTTTAGAAGTTACTGGCTGGAGAGATGACTTAGCAGTTAAGGCACTTGCCTGTGAAGCCTAAGGACCCAGGTTTGATTCTCCAGGTCCCACATAAACCAGATGCACATGGTGGCACATGCTTCTGAAGTTTGTTTGCAGTGGCTAGAGGCCCTGGGATAGCCCTTCTTCCTTTCCTCTCTCTCTCTCTCTCTCTCTCTCTCTCTCTGTGTCTCTAATAAATAAATAAATAAAAATAAATCTTTAAAAAAAAACTTTAGGGTTTGGGGCTGTGCTGGAGAAAGTGAGTCACTAAGGTCAGGCCTTGAGGGGATATAGTCCAGCCCCACTTGCTGTTCTTTCTCTGCTTCCTGACTCTGTTCCTGCTCATATCGCCATGTCTTCTCTGCCATAAAACTCCCCTTAAAGACCATTGCAAAAGAGATGATAGAAAGAATGTAAGGGCCAAAGGAAGGGGAGGACTCTTCCAGACACAAAAAGTCATTAATATCCATGACCTCACAGTGGCTGGCATTACCTACACAAGACCTGCATAATAGGAGGGAAAACAATGATGACATCAAAATAGAAGAGAGACTAATTGGAAAGAAGGGATTCAGTGAAAGGGGCATTTGGGAGAGAGGAAAAGAGTAAGTGGTAGGAGGGGATTGTGATCATGGTATATTGTCTATATTTATGCAAGCTGTCGATTAGTAAGTTGAAAAAAAAAAAACTCCCTTAAAAATGTAAGCCAGCTGGGCATGGTGGTGCATGCCTTTAATCCCAACACTCAGGAGGCAGAGGTAGGAGGATCATCATGAGTTCAAGGCCACCCTGAAAGTACATAGTGAATTCCAGGTCAGCCTGAGCTGGAGTGAGACACTACTTCGGGAAAAAAAAAAAAAAAGCGTAAGCCAACACTGGTTAAGGCACTTGCCTGTAAAGACCCATGTTTGATTCCCCAGGACCCACATAAGCCAGATGCGCAAGAGGACACATGCATCTGTAGTTCATTTGCAGTGGGTAGAGGCCCTGGTGCACCCATTCTCATTCTCTCTCTCTCTCTCTCTCTATATCTGCCTCTTTCTCTCCCAAATAAATCAATAATATTTTTAAGTGCAAGCCAAATTAAAGCCTCTTTTCACCCCCGAGCTGCTCTGGATAGGTATCTCTTCACAGCACCGAGACAGTGAATGGTGTGCGTGGCCTCCCTGCACACCTGGGGCTCCTCAGCTCATCGCAACTGTGTTCTGAGACATCTCAAGAACAAAGATTACAAGGAAGAGGTCAGGGAATCTTCTAATTATGTGAAAGGCTGGCCCAGGCAGGCAAAGTGTAACTTCCACTCTGTTCTGTCTGTCCTATAGGCACTGAGTCATCCGAGATCCAAGGGTGTGGAGAAACAGACTCATCCCTCGGGGACAAAGAACATGTAGCATCTTTAGTGCACCACACAGCAACCTTTTCCCCTATTATTGCCTCACATTTACAAAGGTAGATGGAGTGATAGGCAGGTGACTAGGCAGATAAAGGGCTTAGAGGTCATCAAAGGACAGACCCAACCTCTTGTTTTCCTGGTAACCTTGGAAAAGGAAAGATCACACCTGCTCTTCCATGGAATTTGAATTACCAGAGGAGAGGGAAGAGAATAAAGGCATCAGGGATTTTGCTGAGGGAAAGCTAACTGGACCTCAGGCCCTGAGGAGGATTAGGGTCCCCTCCCTTAAGCTTTAATCCAACTGAGCCTGTCAATCACCTATCCATGAGACCACCCCTCAACTACACATGCTAAGGAGGTATATGGAATATCCACCCCCTTACTGAAATAAAGACCTCTTTCTTCAGAAGACCCTCCCTTTGGATAGTTGTTTTCAAAAATTCACTGCAGAGCCTGCCCACTTTCTCAGTTCTAACTCAAAAAATGTAACTTTTCCTTTTTCTCCTTTTTGGATGTTAGCCAAAATCCTAAACATTATTTCCCTCATGTTTTCAGGCTTTTCCACCTTTTCCCAATAAATCTCCTCTCTTACTCACTGTGGTCATGAGACAAAAGAACTCGACAGTATGAAAACCTGCAACAGTGGTAGTGACATCACGTTAGCTTTGCACAAAGCTTTCACTGCAGCTTGGTTTACATGTGGCATGGCTCCTGTTACCTTCAGGTTGCTGGAACAAACACCTGATCCAAAGCAGCTTATGGAAGAAATGGGTTTATTTCAGGCTGACACCCTCCAGGGGAAGTTTCATCATGGTAGGGAAAGCACGGCAGGTCAGAGGCTGGGCATCACATCTTACCATGGCAGCTGAAAGGTTGCCAGCAAGTGTAAGCTAGCTCTGATACCCAGTGCACTGAACTAATAAACTTCAAGGTCTGCCCCTAGTGACACACCTCCTCCAACAAAGTCCCACTTTCTAAATGCTCTACCAGCTGGAGGTTGAATAGGAGGCTTAATCACAAATACATGAGGTTGTTGGGCATTGCTAAACATGGGCTGGGACTGTGAGGAAGCTGGCCTGGGCTGTTGGACATGGCCAGGGATGTTAGTGGCCAACAACCCCCGGGAGCGGTGAGGAACCACATGAGGCATGGGGGACATTTCACATTCAAACCACCACAGCTCCTTTCCTGAGGTCAGCTCTATAGGAAGAATAGTTGGTAAATACATCATCACAAGCATAGCCCCAATTCTTCATCCCTTCTCATATCCACAGTACCCTCCACTCTGACTCTGGGCTGATCCAGAGTTACCTTGGCTGGTAAAATGTTAGCAGATGTGATAGAAAATTTAAGAGCTTCACAATCAAATTTTTCCTTCCTCTTGCACCTCAGGCAATACCATAAGATCATACCTGGCTCACCTGGTAAGAGATCCAAAACACTTGGCACAAGCCAAGTTGCTCCAGTTGAAGATATCTCAGATCACTGACCAGCCGACCCACACAGATGAGGAAGCCTGGTCAAAATTGCCCTCTAGACAATCCAAAGCTAACTTCACAATGAGCAATAAATACTGATTGTGCCTCCTAAGCAGTATAATTGTTTATTACTAAGCATAATTGTAGCAATAGGTGACCCACAGAAAAAATAGTGGGACCAAGGATGTCTATGAATGGTCAAGATGTTGTCCAAAAACAAAGAGTAAGAGGCAGAAATCAAACTTGACATACTTTTCTTGTTTGCCAATGTTGCTATCGTTGCTATGTACAATCATTAAATAACCAGTCGGTATAGGTATTTCAATGAGTCACAGAAGTGTGATTCATTTGCATCAGAGGATCATTTGGCACCAAGAGAATGGAGCTTATAAGCAGCTTGTGATGACAAGGGGAAAGCGCAAAGAAAAAGCCCCACTTGGTTGTCCCGAGTTCAGTCACATCCATGAGCACTTGGAGCTGGATGCAGCTCAGCAGAACCCAAAGCAAAATGACAAATGGGACCACTGAGCACTTAGACACAGGGGAGCTAGCCTCTGGCTACAGTTCATTAATGAGACTGGGGTTTCTCCTTGAAAACCTGGGCAGCAGCTTTGAGAGTCTTTCCAGGGATTTAGTCCTGAAGTTCACAGTCAGATGTAAAAGTTCCTTTTGTCTGTGTTCTGGTGTTTTGCAAGGTTTTAGCCATTTAGCTTATTTATTTTCTTTGCAATAAATTACAAGCACAATGTATGTGCACCTAATATATGTGTATAAGTATATAACTATATACACATCTGTGTGTCTAAATATCCATCTATCTCAATCCATGTGAGTATACTACAGCAAGTCCTTCAGGAGCTATAATAAATAATGGGAAATGCATGGAGCCCTTAAAATGGTAATAATCCATGATTCACATCGTCTGTGACAGCCACACAGAAATTATAGCCTCCATGCAGGTGCAGTTTTACAGACATTGCTGTCTTTTCTTTCCAGCAGACAGCCTCTGTTATCATGATGATTGTAAATTGTCTTATTATGTAACGCACTGCTCTGAGCTTATGCAATCGAGTCCTAACAAAAACTTCTTAGCCATGGATAGGGTTTTTTTTCCACCACAAATATGCCCCCATAATGTGTAATACTATAATGTATAAGCAAAACTACAGCTAGCCATAAATTTAGAAACAATAAAATAAATTGAATTCTCATGGGAACATTGAATTATTGCCTTTTTGCCCTCTCTCTTTCATTTAAAAAAATGTATAATTAAATAAAATATGTGTACGGTCACACAATTGAACAAATGGCCACACAACCAATAACAGAAGAGATTCCCAATCAGTTTCTCGGGCATGACAGATGTGTTTTGCTTGACATATGGTACTCAAGGTCATATGAATGTAAAGGAGCTAAAGATATAAATTATGAACAGATCACATGCTTAGAAGTTTATATTTTCCTCAGATATCAAAGTTACCCCTATGTTATAGAACACCAGACGTATATACTCAATTCTGTGGCAGCTAGATCCATGCATTTGAGTTCAAGCTCCTCTTCTGCCATCTAGACAACAACCACCAAAGTACTTTCATTGCAAGAAAATATCTTGAGGGTGGACCCTCTTGTAAGTGGAATTTTGAAACCTCTATGAATTGTTAAAGCAGGGAGGAGGGAAGACCAGCCTTCAGGAAGATCTCATCAGAGAACATAACTTTGTGCTGTTCTCAGGGAGGGTCATGCTCCCTGGACATGGAGTAACAAGAGGCCTAAGGAGATGACTCAGCAGTTAAAAGTGCTTGCTTGCAGAGCCTGAAGGCCTGCCTGTGTTTAATTCCCAAGCAGCCCACTAAAGCCAGATGGACAAAGTAGTACATATGTATACCATTTGTTTGTAGAGGCAAGAGACCTGGTACAACCATACACATGCATGCAAATACATAAATATGCATCGATATAGTCAAAGACCAGATCATTTTTAAACAAGAGTTTAAAAGACTAAATTCCCACTTAGGCATCTATGGCTGATATTTATTTAATATTTTATTTATTTATTTGTTTGTTTATTTGACAGAGAGAAAGAGGCAGACCCAGATAAAGAGTGAGTATGGGCATGCCAGGGCCTCCTGCCACTGCAAAGAAACTCCAGTTGCATGTGCCATTTTGTGCATCTGGCTTTATGTGGATACTGGATAATTGAACCAGGACTACCAGGCTTGGCAAGAAAGCACCTTTTACCACTGAACCATCTCTCTAGCCCTCATATTTATTTTTTAAAGGAAAGAACCCAAACTTTGTATGCAAAGGAAGATTTAATATTGTCCTCTCCATAATCTCCATACTTAATTTCTTTGTGTATATATATGATGTGTGTACATGTATGATGTGTGTATGTGTATGTACATGTTCAGCATGTGTTCAGGTGAGAGGACAACTTTGAGTACAGATCCTCACCTTCCACCTTGTTTGAGTCAGGGTCTCAGTTTGTTCACTACAGAGTTGGCCTGGCCAGCTGGCCTGTGAGATTCAAAAAAGAAAAAATCCCTTCGTCTCTGCCTCCCTTCTCATCCTTCTCATCATAGGATCACTGGGATCACCACTGCCTACCACAGCATCTGGCTTGGACAATAGGTTCTAGGTGTCCAAACTCAGATATCCATGCTTGTGAGGCAAGTGTTTTATTCACTGAGCCATATACTCCAGCCACCCCACCATACTTAATTTTGAATTCAGATCTGAACTTATCTTCTACCCAGAAACAAGGGAAACTCTTGCTTCCTTTATCCCTCCTCTGTAGTTTCTTTATGGTATATTCAGTGTGGCAACTGGCTCCTCTCTTCTTAGAAATCTAAGAGTATTAGGGTCATATAAGGAAGGAATAACACTCATAGCCACTTACTGAGCACTCTGAAGGTACTAGGCCCTGTGCTAAGAGAGTCACATCAACCTCTCACCTAAATCTTCCCAACCCCACTTCAAAGTATGTGCTATGAAACAGATAGGAAAGTGAGGCTGAGGAACTGTCTGGACCATGGAGGTGTGCCTTTGCCTCGGGATGGAAAGCTAGAAAGCAGAGCAGCTCTGACTTAACTGTAGGTCTACCAGCCACCAGCCAGATCTCTCTCCTTTACAATAAGGCTGCTCCTAGGACATTATCCAAGGGTAGAAATGGACCAGTGCCTAAGCTTAGGAGGAAAAGAAAAAGAAAAAAACATAACGCGGCTCTAGCCAGCCTGTCTGGAGAGATGGAGTGCCATCTGCTCATTGCCAGCCTCTGCTTCTCCTTTCCCTACTCCTCCTGCCACTCCCTTCCCAGCACCCAGCCTTCAGAAGCTCTCCCATAGCTGCATGCCACATTTCCAGGGAGGCCAAGCCCCACCCTAGTGTGGGAGAACCACGTTCTGCTTTCCCGCCTACTTGAAGATACCACATTATGTGCTCAGTGAAACCTTGTCAGTAAAGTATTTCCAACTCTCACCAGGAATTTAGGGTTGGATTTAGACAAATGTGAATGACATTTTGCCCTGGGCTTTTTCCCATAATTTCAAACCTAAATGTATTTTGTGAGAAATTTAATCCGTATGTTTCTGATTAATTTGTAAGAGCCATTTGATGTCCAAAGGCCTTTTAAGTTTTTACAAGGCTTTTAATGACTTTCACTTACAGAGGGTTGCCAACAGAAAATGAACTTAGATCCCCTATAGTTCAAATTCAGTCCGAATCTCAACAATGATGGGACTCTGTCTGAACTAGAAGGTATTCAGCTCTAACGGATCAACCACAGCTGCCCAGATGTAACTAATTCATCACTGACTCCTTCACTCAAGACTCCCAGTGTGACATTTCTTATCACATAAATGGGATGATAGTTAAGTTTTATTGCCAAACACTTATCTCACAGCTTAACTTACGTCTACACATAGCTACCACAGAGCCTTACAGCTGAATTGGATAATTAATTCACTAACACATTCAATCCCCATAGGAAAGCTAAAGACTTTTTCCTTACCATTTATGACTATTTCTGTACTGACAATCTGGCTTCTACTCCCAGCCACATTATTTTCTATCTAACCCTAAACAAGGCACTTACCATCTTTGAGCCCCTTAACTACAAAACAGAAACTACAATTTATTTATGACTTGTGGTGGTTTAATTCAGGTGTCCCCCATAAACTTATGTGTTCTAAATGCTTGATCCCCAGCTGATAGCAGTTTGGGAATTATAGCCTCGTTGGAGGAAGTGTGTTGTTGGGGGCGGGCTTATGGGTGTTATAGCCAGCTTCCCCTTGCCAGTATTTGACACACTCTCCTGCTACTGTTGTCCACCTGATGTTGGCCAGGAGGTGATGTCCGGCCTCTGGTCATGCCACATTTTCCCCTGCCATCATGGAATTTCCGTTTGAGTCTGTAAATCAAAATCAATCCTTTCCTCCCACAAGCTGCTCTTGGTCGGTGTTTGTACAGCAAGTAGAGGTAACTACAGCACGATTATTTTAAAGATTAAGGATATAATATCTGCCAAGTACTCAAAATATGGTGGGTCAGAAGTTACTAAATTTTAATCTGAGACAAGATGTGTCTACTGAACACTCAAAATGAGCCCAATCCCCTGTACACTGTTAGGCATGTAAGTTGTTACTGCCACTATGGAAAACATTATAGTGATTCCTAAAGAAATTAAAAATATGAGCTGCAGAGATGGCTGACTGGTTAAAAGTACTTGCTTGCAAAGTCTGATGGCCTGGTTTTGACTCCCCTATACCCAAGTAGAGCCAGAAGCACAAAGTGACACATGTCTCTCTCTCTCTCATTTATTTGAGAGAGAGAGAGAAATGGTGTGCCAGGGCCTCCTGCCACTGCAAATGAACTCCAGATGCATGCACCACTTTGTGGATCCAGCTTTACATGGATATGGGCAATCAAACCCAGCCATTAGGCTTTGCAAGCACGTACCTTTAACCACTGAGTCATCTCTCCAGCTCATAAATATTTTTAATATATATTTTTTTATTTATTTGAGAGAGAGAGAAAGAGAGAGAGAATGAGCACACCAGGGCCTCCAGCCACTGCAAACGAATTCCAGATGCATGTGCCACCTTGTACATCTGGCTTACGTGGGTCCTGGAGAGTCTAACTGGGATCCTTTGGCTTTGTAGACAAACGCCTTAACTACTAAGCCATCTCTCCAGCCCCATAAATAAATTTTTTTAAATAAATAAAGATAGAACTACAGCACAGCAATTCCTCTTTGGATTTATAGCTAAGGAAATAAAATTAGCACCTTTTTTACAATTTTATTTTTATGAATAATTTTTATACATGTATACAGTGTATTTTGATAATTCCCTGGTTACCTTCTCTTGTCCCCCCAGTTCCCCTCACACCAAACCTTTTCTACTTCCCACCTATTTCCTTTTCTATTTTGATGTTGAGAGAGAGAGAGAGAGAGCAAGTGTGTGTGTGTGTATGTGTGTGTTGTGTGTATTTGTGTGACTCACTGAGTTACATTAGGGTTGCCTCCCCAAGCATGAGTGGATTATTTACCAGAGCATAAAATCACCACCTCTTAAGAACAACTGTGCCCTTCCCCCACCATTCACCATAGCATCATTTGTAGGAACTACATTACAAAATCAACTTCTTCCTTCCTCTCCCTCTTTCTCACTCTCCCTCTCTCTCTTCAACCTTAAGAAAAGAAGAAATCCTGCCGTATGTAACAACACAGATGAACCTGGAGGATATTACTAAGTGACATAAGCCAGACACTGAAAGAAAAATACTGTATGATCTCACTTAAATGAAATCTGGGGGGAGGGTTGGAGAAACAGACAAAACCAGCCTCGTCTGTGGCATGGGTGGAAGGCTTCTTTTCTCATTCTGCTTTCTGGTTGGCCTCCAGTGTTCCTAGGGCTTGTCTCGTAGCAGTCACATTGAAGAGCTGTTCTTTCTGATATAGTTTCAGAGCAACAGTCAGCTGTGGCCCAAGGAGAATCAAGGAGATTCAAACAAAACAGAAATATTAGCTCTGTCCTAACATAAAACTGCTGGAACATTTTATAAAATTCTGATAATTAGATACTAAACACCATGTAATGGGACAAGAATTTTTTTTAAAGGGAAGGTGATAAAAGATGAGTGTTGTGCATATAAGTTTGAGTCCATGAAGGAATAGTATAAATTCAAAGAGGTCATAACCAAATAGGAGTCATCCGAACAGGAAGTGAATGAATCCCGCTAAGTCCTTTGGTCATTGAGTTAGGGTCTGAACTTAAACTAATTGTTCATCAAGTACTAAAACATGAGAATTCAATGGGAAAAAAGAGAACTCATTATAAGAGAGTGGCAAAGAGATAAAAATATAAATAAGCCCCAAAAGATTTGAAAAAACTGTTATGAATGGCTAAACCACAAATATCTATAAGAAAAATCTAAGTTGTAACTCAATTTTAATATTTCAAGCTCTCCTCCTGTGGAGAAGAATTCTAAGGATGGATATCAGAGTATATGGGGTTGTACAAGCAGATGGATGGTCCTACAACACCCAGGAGATTGACTACATTCAAAGAGACTAAGTAAATAAACATATTAGAGGGCATGGGGATTAGATCTCTCTCAATTGGAGAAGAGGCACAAATATGGAATGGAATAAAGCTATAAGGAGCTGACAGTGCTTGAGTGGAATTGAAGAAGGCAGTTTATAGAGAGCTAGATATAGAAATAAATCCAAATATGTGCATTTGTATTTATATAGACATGTTTCCTAGTCTGTCTTCTGAAAGATCTTTTAGAAGCAATTACAAAAGTATACTAATCTTCATATTAATTTTATAAATGCCAGTCTACCAAAAAAAAGTCAAGCTTGGGGAGATGGCTTAGCAGTTAAGGTGCTTGCATGTAAAGCCTAAGGCCCCAGGTTCAATTTCCCCAGTAACCACATGAGCTAGATGCACAAGGTGGCACATGTCTGGAGTTCGTTTGCAGTGGCTGGAGGGTCTGGTATGCCAATTCTCATTCTCTGTTTGTCCCTCTTCTCTCCATATCTCTCTGCTTACAAATAAATAAATAAATAAATATTTTTTAAATAATTTTTTTTTAAATCAGAGAGAATGAGTTGACTCTAAGACTAGAGCAAGGGGAAAAAAAAAAAAACAAGAAGAGCCTGAGAAATCCTTTTTTGTGGAACAAATAAAATACTCAAAGTATTACCAGGACACATAAAAGTACACAGAAGTCAGCTTGAAAGGTTTACCATTGGCCAAGTCTGGGACAACTTGTGCATCAGAACAAATGTAATGAATTATGACTCACTAGATAAATAGGAATCCAGAAATCAACAGTCATATAAATAAATGAGAAAATAAATGAAGAACAAAGAAAGAGTTTCCTTACAGTAGGATTCAACTAATATATATTTTTTTAAATGATGGAGCTATAAAATCACCATTTGGCAACCATAATAGGAATAATCAATTGAAGCAACGAGCATCATTGCTTTAGAAAACTAGTAGGTAAAAGTGCCATAAGAAATGAAGTTTGCAGCATCTCAAAGTATCTGTTTACAAAGTCATACCAATTCTAAAAGGGGCAGGAAGTCTACACTGATGAAATCTGGCAGGTACCATCTTCACAAAGTTCTCAACTTAATAGCACCAGTAATGAGGGAGACCAACATCATGTGCCATACTGCAGCATACAATATGAAGAACACACACTCACTTCTGTGATATCCAGCCAAAAACAAATAGCTTGGGTCTACACTTAAAAAGAATATTGAACAAAGCCAGATTGAGTAATATTCTACAAAATGACTGGCTTTTAATATTTTAAAATGCCAGTATCATACGAATCAGAAAGACAGAGAAACTGTTCCAGACTGAATGAGACTAAAGAGATAGGTAAAAGGAACATGAGATTCTGGCCTAGATCCCTTTTCCAAAAGAACGTTATTGGGACACTGGCAAAACTTGAAGGAAGTCTCTGGATGAAGGAAGTCTGAGAGTTCTTTGTACTGTTCTTACAACTTTCCTATAAGCTTGAAATGATATTCACATCAAAATGTTTTGTTACAAGCTTCTTGAATGCTTTTTAAATATCTATAAATTTAAGAAAAAAATCAAAAGTTAAATGACAAATGAAGGGTAGATAAAAGGGGAGATTGACAATATGAAGAATCATAAATGCTCCCAAGTACATGGCTTGGGCTCAGCCCTGTCAAAGGAGTACTGTGTAGGATAGACCTATGATTCCAATTCACACTTTCAGCTGTTATCCCAAACTTAAAGTGGATTATCTGAAACCACAGAACCCTAAAATGCTGATTGCCAAACTATCCAGAATCACCTCAAAAGCCATTAAAAGGAATCATCAATTTTGTGAGGTTTGGGGGTTTTTGTTTTGGTTTTGGTTTTGGTTTGGTTTGGGTTTAGGTTTTGGTTTTTTGAGATAGGGTCTCACTCTAGCCCAGGCTGACCTGGAATTCACTATGTAGTCTCAGGGTGTCCTTGAACTCACAGGAGTCCTCCTACCTCTGCCTCCCGAGTGCTGGGATTAAAGGCATGTGCCACCAAGCTGGCTTCATGCACCACCATGCTGGCTTCATCCATTCTTTATCATATTATGAACAGGCATTAAACATATCTCCATTATTTTGGCCTCTAGGCAATAACTTAATGAATAATAATGAAAGTAATTTTCTAAAGAAAAGAAAGTGAATTTACATAAGTGAGAGTTTGTAGAAATGATAGAGGACCCAGTTTCTATGTCTATGTTTTCTTGGCCCAACCATCTCTCTTGCCAGCACCCACTATGGTCTCATCTCCTAGCACACTGCCGTGGCTCTCAGCCTCTTGGGCAATGAGGACAAGAAGGCTTCAACAAACCACCACCATGTCCTCTGCAAAGGTTCTACAGATCCCATGGGCTCAAGACCATGCTGGAACATGAAAACTGCCTAACTCAGCAGCTTTCTATAGAAGCTAGGTAACACAGCCCCTACAAACAGTGGCGTTAGCCCTCCATGGTTAAAATTTCAATGATGAAAAATGACTCGAAATGATTTGACAAATATGGTGACCCCACACAGCCTGTCTAGAACACACCCCTTTGCTTTGTTAAAAGCTTTTTTATGGTGGCCAAGTGTAATGAGCCAGCTGGCATTCTTGCTTTCCCTCCACCTCACCTCCCACTTTGCCTCACTTTTGCTGCCATAGGTTTGCAACTCCCAGTAAAATGCAGCTCGGGCTTCATTCTCTAGGAAATGGGACTTATTTATTTATTTATTTATTTATTTATTTATTTATTTATTTATTTAGAGACAGACAGACAGACAGAGAGAGAGGGAGAAGACAGATAGATGGGCGCGCCAGCAGCCTCTCAGCTGCTGTGAACGAAATCCTGATGTTTTCGCCCCCTTGTGGTCAAGTGCAGCATTGCGCCCTTGCATCACTTTGCATCTGGCTCAATGTGGGACCTGGAGATTGGAACCAGAGTTCTTAGGCTTAGGAGGCAGGCGCCTTAACTGCTAAGCCATCTGTCCAGCCCAAAATGGGACTTTTTAAATAGTTGTCTTTAGAGAACTTCTATAAAGCTTTTAAATGCGGGCCTGGACATGGGAATGTTGGGACTTTCTTCTTTATCTCTTTTATTTAGTCTGGAACCTCAGCCCACAACATAGTGCCACCTCCAGTAAGTCACATCACCCCCTCAGTTTGGAAAGGAGTGAGGGAAAAAAAACAGAAGGGATATATTAAACTCAGGTGAAAGTGGAATGCAAATCCTAAGCAGATAATAAAATCATCAGCATGTGCAAATCCCCAGGTAGCTATGATCATGGTTTAGGATAATTAGGAAAAATAGGTATTAGGAGACAGGACCAAAGGGCAGGGGAAGGGGCCATCCTCTCTGGAAATAAGGTACTTATGCCTTTTTGTTAATCATTTAGGGCTGCTATACAAAATACCACAGACTGTATGACTTAAATATACAAATGTATTTTCCACAAGCCAGATGTTCTACATCAAACTGTCTTGAGGCCCTTCTTGTGGGCCTCTAAATGTATGACCTCCCTGGTACTCTCTTTTCTTTATACAGATATCTTTATACAGATTAGGCAGTCCCCTGTTGACCTCACTGACTTAATTACATCTGTAATGACCTCATCTCCAAATACTGTCATTCTGGGGACCAAGACTTCAGCATACAAATTTTAGGGAGGCACAATTTAGTCCCTAACAAGCATCTCTAAACAAAATTGTTTTGACACCTCCAAAAATCATACACAAACAGTAGGAAAATAGAACAAGGATCAGTTCAGAGTCTATCCCCACCTAGTTCTCCTCTTTTTTTTTTTAATACTAGCATAGCTTGTCTATAATATAAAAACTTGCAAAGGATAAGTACTTTAAAACTCACAAAACCTCATCACTGAAATAGACCTAAAATGAACCCAACATGGCTCAGGGAAATTAGTGGAAGAGAGGGCAGAAAGATCAGGTCATTATACAGAGTCATTGCCTCTCCCGCATAACTGATGGCTACCCCCAGAAGGCAGGACCCACATTACCCACGGGGGGGAGAACAGGGAGAAGGCTAACAATGGTACCATCATGGCTGTATATATACTATATACATAACTAATAAAAAATGTTTAAAAATAAATAAATAAATAAAAAAAATAACAAAAAAAAACCTTCATAAGACAAGCAGAGAAACAGCCCAGTCTTCTCAGTGTTATCACCCTCTTTAAAAGTACAATTCCGAAGTGTAATAAAGCATGCAACTTACATGTACAACTACACAATATTAATATACTACTCTAACATATAAAGGATGAAAGTAATTAATGATAAAGTAATTCATTTCAGTATGTATATGCTTGTGAACTACTGGTGTGTGAATTTTTTTTTTATGTGAGGAAATGTTCTTTTCACCACATGTAGAGAGGATAATAACCTTCCAAAAACACAATTCCATCTAAGTCCATCTTGATGAGCCAATGGATTTATTAGGACTACTTATAAGAGTATGGATGATAGCCAGGCATGGCAGTGCATGCCTTTGATCCCAGCACTCGGGAGACAGAGGTAGGAGAATTTTTGTAAGTTCAAGGACACCCTGAGACTACATAGTGAATTCCAGGTCAGCCTGGGCTAGAGTGAGACACTACCTTGATAAACCAAAAAAAGGAAAAAAGAAGTCCCAAGAGTATGGATGACAGGTTACTTGAAGGAGCATCACCAAAGTTCATGCCAACCCAACTGGAATCCAGAAGTGAGCCAGTCCCCAGATGGTTAGCCCATTTAGTGCTTGAATGAGCTACAAGAGCTATTGGGGGAAAGTGGCCAACAATGTTGTGACCAAGCAGAAGTCACAGCCACTCAAAAGCAACCAGCCTGAAAAGACATATAAACTTGTGCAATGGTGGCACCCAGCCTTGGTGGGTAACCAGTGACTTTCTGATTGCTGAGAGATCCACTCAGTGGAAAGGAACCCATAGCTGGAACTGGGAACCAGGTCTGACTCCTATGGAGACAAAGTTTATGGTCTCCAAAGTCAAGCTCCCACTAGTCTTTGGCTAAAAAATGGGCTACAACCATCAAACCTCTCTAAATTAACAATACTTATCCCATTTAACCTATGCTGGCTTCATTCTCCATTGGAAAAATCTGTTCTTCTTTTACAGAACACAGGGAGACCCAAAAAAGATAAACCACCCCTCGCACTCCAGCCAAGGCCCAGGTTAAACCACAGAGGATTTAATGAGATGAGCAAGAGTGCTGCTTTCATGGTGAGCCTGACCATCTGTACCAGGGTGACGGAGACAGACACTGAGGATACTCAACACCTGCCAAAGCAGAAATCCACAATCTTTTGAGAGCTCACACCCACAACAGCACAGGGAACATTATCAATAATATCTTATACATGAAACTGCACTTAAGAAATTTGTTCATGTCAAACAGCCAGTTTGTGGCAAAGTCAAGTTCCAGATTTCCACCTAAGCCTACTCCAAAACCTGTTGTGACACCAGCCATCACCCACCAAAATATGAAAAGAGAGGCTACCATTTTTAATGTCCCATTTATATGCTATCTCCAGACTTGTATTTTCACAAGCATCATACTTACAACCCAGACAGAGGCAAATGTCATCCCTGTTACATTTCAGTGAAGCTAATAAAACCAAAGAGTTTGATCACTGTCACAGAGCAAGGGTGTGCCTTAAATGAGATTTAAAAGCATGGCTTGCACTTTTTACTGTATCATTGTATTCTCTAGAGAAAACAGAGGTAATAGGGTATATACATGTAAAAGAGAGGTTTTATTACAGGAATTGGCCCAAATATCTAGAGAGACTGAGAAGTCCCCTGATATGCCATTGGAAAGCTGTAGAACTATAACTGTGCTTACTCATAAGCCTGCCAATAAGCTGAGTTTAATCCTCTGCACCCACATAAAGGCAGATGCAAATTGGCTCTAACATCTATCATCCTGCACACCTGGCAATGGAGGCAGAGGCAGGAGAATCTTGAAGCTCACAAGCAGCAGTAGCAAGAGAGACTCTATCTCAAAAAGGCAGAAAGAGGGAAGAAACACCTTGAGGTTGTCCTGTGTTCTCCATATATGTGTCCTGACACATGCATGTACACACATATCATAGACATACACACATATACATACATATACATAAACAAATGATAAAAACAGAAAATGTTAAAGAAGGAAAACAATACTAATATTCTCATCAATATGGATAACATGTTGGTCATGTCACACGTGGTCAATAGCTACAGAAGCTTCAGGTTGTATTTCTCACAAGCTACAAATGTGCATTCATCACCCCACTCCCAACTTGATCTCTTGCTAGAGATCTCTAAAATAAAAACATTGCTGGGGGCTGGAGAGATGGCTTAGCAGTTAAGGCATTTGCCTACAAAGTTAAAGGACCCTGTTTTAATTCTCTAGGACCCATGTAAGCCAGATGCACAAGGGGACACATGCATCTGGAGTTCCTTTGCAGCAGCTAGATGCCCTGGCATGCCCATTCTCTCCCTCTCCCTCTCTTCCTCCCTCTCTCTCTCTCTCTCCCCCTCTTTCTCATAAATAAATAAAATATATTTTTTAAAAACATTGCTGGGAGTGGAGGCACGTGCATATAATACCAGCACTTGGAAAGAACAGGAGTTCCAAGCCAACCTCAGCTACACAGTGAATTCAAGGCCAGCATGGGCTACATGAGACACTTTCTCTCAACTCAAATAAATTATTTAAATTAAATTAAAAGATAAAACTTTCTACCACATTGCAAATTAATAGAGAGGATTAAATCTTAAAGACACATGATCAAGCACTCAGCACAATGTCTGCTACATGTGATCACTTATGATTCAGATGTCAAATATCACACACAGGCTCATGTGTTTGAACACTTGGTCCCTAGCTGGTGGCGCTGTTTGGGGAAAAGTTGTGGAACCTTTGGGAGGCGAAAGAAGTAGATGTTAGCTGGAGTAAGTGGATCTCTGGTGGGGTGGGGAGCAGGCCCTGATGTTTATAAGCCCACCTCACTTCCTTTCCTGTCTCTGCTTCATGATCCATGGAGATGGAAGCAAGCAGTTTCATGTTCCTGCCACCACAGCCACAGATGACACCACTTGGGCAATTTTTACAGGAAGGTGTGGAAGGGACTGGTGAAAATGCTATGGGACAGTAACAACTACCTGTTAGGCTGGCTTGAAAGGGACTTTGGCATTTTAATAAATGATTTACATTTCAATAACTATTAGTCATGCTTGCCCAAACAATTCCAGAGGAAAAGAAATATCCCTTTTGGTAAATTACAAGGGCAAAGAACTATTAGGATAATTATACCATAACCAATTCCAGAAAGAAGTGAATATCTTGATTTAATTTTATAGACACTCTCCAAAGTATAAATTCTATCTTTGCAAAAGAAAAAAAGTATTAGTATTGCTCAGATTTTACTAGTCCATAAACCCTACAGAAGAAATCCCTAGATTTATCTTACAATGGCAACTGGCCACTTTTTCTGTGGACATAAAAGAAATTCAATTTCTCTGGACACTTTTTCCTCTGCTACCAATGCGCTCCAGGGACTGGTAAAAATCCTAAAGGAAAACCATAAATAAATTTAAAAAAAAAAAACATAATCCAGAGAAAACAAAATCTAGCTAGTTAAACTATCACAAATAAGCATAAACAGGAACAATTTTCAGTTGCTTGGAATCAAAAGCTCAATTTTTAAAAGCGTCAAAACAAGAGTTTACTGTTTCCCGGACATCTGCAGTTGAAAAAACACAAAACCAGTTCTGGAAAGTGCTGTGGTTTACTTCATACTGAGTGATTTCCAGGTGCAGAGGGGAATGTTAGGGCAGAACAAAAAATGAAATGAGTGTGAACTAAAAGTTTTTCAGAATCATATTTATTTGCACCTTTCTCCAGGCTGGCTGGGGACTCTTCACATTGAAGTGTGGCGTGTGGCATTCAGTGCAGCTTGTCTGAGAAAAGCCTTATCCTGGAGACTCTTTCATACCACTATCCTTCCAACAAGCTCCAAGATCTCTATCTCAGAGATGTTTGGGAGAATATAATTTAATATGATTTTTCATTATCCCCCTGTCTGGATCAACAGACAGATTAAGAACTGTTAAAATGGTGAGTGTCATAACCTTAGAAGCAGAACCGCCAACCAGCTGTGCATGAGCCTCAGACCATGGAATGAGCCGTAAAAAGAAAAAAGCAAGAAGAGAATTGCCAACTTCTTGCAACATGAAGCCAGACTGTAAGAGCTGTGCTAGTCAGTTTTCCACCAGCCAGGCCCAAAATTGGCATCTGACATCAGAGTAGAGAATGACATCAGAGAGTCTCCAGTCACCTGCCTGGCCTGACAGGATTGCTCAAGAAATGCCATGTAAGCCAGCAACTGTACAAAGAGAAGAAAAGGTGTGAAGTGGACTGGGGGGGGGTCCTCACTTTTTGTTAAGTAGATGACAATTGCAAGCAGGTAAAGTCAGAGTTACTAATTTATAAGGATAAGAAACTGATTTTGGCAGAACTAAAAGTTTGTACCCCACCAATAAAAAAATTATTATTTTGAAGCCTCACTTCCAGTGTGGCTATATTTGTTGATTTAAAAAAAAAAAAAAAAAAGCTGGGCATAGTGGCATATGCCTTTAACCCTAGCACTTGGGAGCCAGAAATAGAAGGATCATCATGAGTTCGAGGCCACCCTGAGACTACATAGTAAATTCCAGGTCAGCCTGAGCTAGAGGGAGACCCTACCCTAGGGGGGGAGGAGTTGGAGAGATGGTTCAGTAATTAAGGAACTTGCCTGCAAAGCCTGATGACCTGGGTTTGATTCCCTGGTACTCATGTAAAGCAAGATGCACAAGCTGGTGCTTGCATCTGGAGTTCCTTTGCAGTGGCTAGAAGCTCTGGCTAGCCCCAGGGGGCTCTTCAGTAGTCAATTTTTCTGAGCCATCAATGCTGTGGGTGGGATTCTTCAATGAGGTAGCTGCTTGTGAGATGCAGAGGGGGTCTTCCCAGTGGTATAGCTGCCATTGAGTCACCTATGCTCCTACAAGTAACCTCAATAAACTCATTGATTCACCAAGCTGGACTTGGGTAGAATCCTAACCTCTGGTCGGTGGGTACTCTCTCTATCCGGGGTAAATTGTCTCACCAGAAAAGCCATGCAATACCACTACAATAAATATTACAAATCCCTGGTGGGGTTCATTCTCCTAAAGTGCACATTGCATATACAAGAACTGCATTTCATGGCTACTGACTGACCCAGGAACAGCAAATTTCACAGAAGCACCTACCAAAAGACAGAGCAGTCATATTTTTCCTCTGAGCTACACAATGATGCAATGTCCGCATCTGATTACACATGAGAGCTAAAGAGAAACGTAATTGGCTGTTATATATTCTCATTCACCTATGGATTCCACCATCAGTAAGTGCCTTCTGGCTTCATCTATTGAACAACTTGCTATTTATCATGTTTTTCACAAAAACTTTTCTCCATGCTAGCTCATTTACTCTTCAAAATAACCCATGTAAACAAAATGTCAACAGTGATGGAGAGAGAAAGGAAAGTAATAGAAGTTTAGGTCCTATCTTCTATGACCTGAGAAAACAATAAAATGATAAGCTTCTTAAATACACAGAAACTAGAGAGTAAATTAGCAAGGTATAAACAAGAAAATTGATATAAACTAATTGAATCAATGCCAAAATAGCTGGATTAAGGTCTCAGATCTTCCACTTTATCTGAGACACCTAATAACTCCCTAAGCCATAACTTCCTTCCCCCTTCAGTGAGGCCTGAAGGGTACTTGTAGCTCACAGAGTATCTTTCAATGCCTTCTAATGAATTCAGTGAACAGAGGGTGTGGAGCTAGTCAGGGGGAAAAAATCTTGAAAGTGGAGACGCTTTCAACCTATTCTCAGACTCCACAAATTTCATTACACAAATTCAATAAAAATGCCCTTTTGCCCACGTGGAGACCAAATCTAATTATTGTAGTTCAGTTAAGGCCTTACCTTATTTGACTTCATTGTCACTTTTGCATCACTGACCTCTGACTCACTGAAACTTTCTCCCTCCTTGATGGTTGCAAAACTCTCCTCTGCTTTTCTTCTTGTTCTCCAGATCTTCTGGCTCCTCTTCTTCTACTCACACCTAACACTAATAATCTCCGATGCTTCCCAGGTCCCTTGGTCCCCACTAGGCTTTCCTCTGACTCTTTCACATGTTCCATCCATACCTGGGCCTTCCACTTCATTTCAAATGGAGGGGTCCTCCCCAAGTTAAAACTCAGCCACACACTAGATGGTATGCTCTAAATTGCTATTTCAGCAGATTCAAAACTGCTGCACTCACGGCCGGGCGTGGTGGTGCACGCCTTTAATCCCAGCACTCGGGAGGTAGAGGTAGGTGGATCACCGTGAGTTTGAGGACACCCTGAGACTACAGAGTGACTTCCAGGTCAGCCTGGACTAGAATGAATGAAACCCTACCTTGAAAAACAAAAAAAAAAAAAAAAAAAAAAAACTGAACTCACAAGCCAGACATGGTGGCGCACGACTTTAGTCCTAGCACTTGGGAGGCAGAGGTAGGTGGATCGCTGTGAGTTCGAGGCCACCCTGAGACTACATAGACAATTCCAGGTCAGCCTGAACTAGAGCAAGACCCTACTTCGAAAAACCAAAAAAAAAAAAAGAAAAAACTGGCTCTCCAGCCATAACCTTATCCTTCCTCTAGTTTGGTGGAGGATGCCATAGTGTATTCAGGTATCTGGAAGTCATCAAAGCCTCCCAAATAATTGACCTTTCAGTCTTCTCATCCCAACTTAAACTTCCTACAAGTGCAATACCACTTCTTCACACCCATTGTCATCTCACATTTAAACACTTAGTCTTCACTGTGATCACCCTACTTCCCACCCACCCATCCCAAAAATATGCTGCAGTGATATTTTTATTTTATTTTATTTATGAGAAAGAGAGAGAATGGGTGCACCAGGGCCTCTAGCCACTAAAGACGAACTCCATACACATGCACCACCTTGTACATCTGGTATACATAGGTATGGGGAATCAAACATAGGTCCTTGGGCTTTGCTAGCAAGTGCCTTAACCACTAAACCATCTCTCCACCCTTTGAGTGATATTTCTAACACTTTGATCCCTTCACACCATCTCAGTGTGCTTCATGTGCTGTCAAATACAGATGGGATGTAGTACAAACTCCTCTGCATGGTAAACCCCATGCATAAGATGCATGGCTAACTAGATCAGTGAGCCAGCTTCATCAGAGCTTACATTGTGCTGACCTGTGGCACTTGACTGCACCCATTTATATACCCAATGCTCAGCACAATGCCTGGATATATGAACTAAAAAAAAAAGACACTAAGTGACTACAGGAATGGAAAAACAACTACACAGACTGTTGTCAATCCACAGTGAGGTTATATCCTGTTAAACCCATCATAAACTAAATATTGGAAGTTGAAAATGCATTTAATACCCTGTGTTGCTGTTTCTCTTTCATAGTTGGAACAAAACACCTGACCAGAAGCAGCTTACAGAAGGGAAGGGTTTATTTTAGCTTACAGTTTCAAGGGAAAGTTGTTCTTTTTTTATTATTATTTTCAAGGTAGTGTCTCACTCTAGCCCAGAAGACCTGGATCTCACTCTGTAGTCTCAGGCTAGTCTCAAATTCACAGCAATCCTCCTACCTAGCCCCCAAGTGCTTGGATTAAAGATGTGTACCACCATTCCTGTCTCAAGGGGAAGTTTTATCATGGCAGAGAAAGCACAGCAAGGGCAGACAGCTGGTCCCATCTTCACATCAGTAGGGCTGGACTATAAAATCTCAAGCCCACCAGTGACACATTTCCTCCAACAGGTTCCACTTCCCAAATGCTCCATAAACTTCCCAAACAGTGGCACCAACTGGGGATTAAGTATTCAAACACATGAGCCTATAGGGGACATTTTTATATATTTTTTTAAACTTTTTATTTTTTATTTTTTTTTTGGAGGGAGACACAGAGAGAGAGAGACAGAGAGAGAGAGAGCGAGAGGAAGACAGAGATGGGCGCGCCAGTAGTGTCTCAGCTGCTGCGAACGAAATCCAGATGTGTGCGCCCCCTTGTGGTCAAGTGCAGCATTGCGCCCTTGCGTCACTTTGCATCTGGCTAAACATGGGACCTGGAGCTTGGAACCGCTGGACACTGGAACCAGTGTTCTTAGGCTTAGGAGGCAGGCCCTTAACCCCTAAGCCATCTCTCCAGCCCCATTTTTATATTTAAACCCCACACCCTGATAAAATAATTGTAAAGTGAAAATCAATGCTAAAATTTGAGAATGAAGGAGAAAAAGTATATTTACATAGTTTCAGTGTTTCTCTCTACAAATTTATTTGCCAAGAGGACAATGACAGCTTTAGAGTGGAGAAGATTGGCAGACCCCACTTTATCAAGTGAGCAAATTTCACATCATCAATAATTAATAACAAGACAAATTAACATTATATACCTCCCAATATATTGCAATTAGCAGGCCATAGCATCATATATTATATTCTTACCAAAAATGTTCATTAATTTAATTATGAGAAAAGATTAAATAAACCAAAACTGAGAGACAATCTACAAAGTAACTGGCCAGTTCTCATCAATCATATCATAATCTTAGAAGACAGACCATGAAACATCTCCCAATTCAGGAAACTAAGGAAATGCAAGTCCATAGTTCAGGTAAGGTTTTCCTTCCCCAAAGGTTCATGTGCTAGAAATTTTGTCCCCAGTGTAGCAATGGAGAAGTGGTAGAACCTTTAAGAGCCATGTCCTAGTGAGAGAGAACTAAATGCTGGAGGTACCTACCACCTTCATGAAGGTGTTAATCCTGATGTGAACAGAATGAACTAGTATCTATAAGACAGAGCTGAAAATATTAAGCTTCATTTCATCTCAGTCTCTTGCTTCCTTTCTCACTATGTGATTACGATGTGGCATTCCTCCCATATCATCATCATCATGTTGTCATGTGTTCAAAAGGCCTTCACTAGAGGCTGAACAGATAGGGCCACACAATCTTGGACTTTCAATTTCCAAAACTGTGAACTAAATAAGTCTTGTTTATAAACTACCCAGTGTCAGGTATTATAACAACACAAAATAAGCTGAGCCAGCACTTAAGTGCAATATATGGTCCAAAGTTAAATACTGTACCAGATAAAGGACATTAGTGGGAAATTTTATGAAATTTGAAGAAGGTGTGTATATAAAAGGTGTCTGTTCTACCTTCCGTGTTCCACTAGCCAATGCCTTGAAGATCTTACATCTAGAATGTACTCAAGGAGTTTAAGACCAAAGAAGCTGAGGGGAGTAGGGGAGTTGTGGCAGACTCCACATTGGCAAATTACTGTCCTGCAAGCTTCATAAAGACCACTCTCCTTGACTTCCTTGACAGAGTAGAAGCCTCACCAAAGAAACCCATGTGGGGGGAGGCATGATAACACACAATATTCTCATTTTCAGCAAGAGAAGATCTATAAAGGAACTTATGAAGCCAATGGAGAAACAGAAAGGAGCTGCTGCTAGTGTGGACTGTCTCCAGCTGGCCTCAGGGAAGTGCTTCTCCTCCCTCAGAACCATCAGGTCAGCACCAGAGAGAGCCTTGAAAACTACAGGGAAGGGCTTCTCCCCACTGACATTGGCCCTGAAAAATCAGAAGAGCCTACAGACATTAATATACATCATTCAATAATAACTCTAAATATAAATGGTCTTAATTCACTAATCAGAAAAGCACAGAGTAGCAGAATAAATTTTCAGTTTTGTTTGTTGCCTCCAAGAAACTCATCTCTCCATAAAAGACAGTCACTACCTGAGAGGGAAAGGATAAAAAGTGGAATTTCAAGTAAATGAGACCATGAAATAAACAGGTGTCACCATTCTAATGTCTGATGGGATAGACTCCAAACCAATACTAGTTAGACAAGATAAAGAAGGCCACTTTAAACCAATCAAGATAACAATTCCAACAAGATGATACTACAATTCTAAAATATATGCACTGACAACAGTCAATTTCACCAAATAAACACTAGATGTAAAATCACAAATTAGCCCCATCACAATAGTAGTAGACAACTTCAATATCTGACTCTTATAAATTTATAGGTCATTCCAGCAAAAAATAAATAGAGAAGTATCTGGATTAAATGACTCATAGAACAAATGGACCCAACTGACATTTACAGAAGATTCCATCTAAATGGGGAAGAATATATGGAATTTTCTCTAAAACTGATGGTATATTAAATAAAATTTTAAATACAGGAGAAATAAATCTTTGCATTCTATCTGGTCACAATGTAATAAAACTATGAATAAACAGTGAGAAAGACTATAGAATATAAACAAACTCATGGAAATTAATTAATAAACTATTGAATTATGAATAGGACATTGAGGAAGAGGTAAGGATCACCGGACTTCAAAGACTACATTCCAGGTAGCCTGGAATTAAATGTTAAATTAAAAATGAAAAACGACATGCCAAAACATATGAAGGCTATGACTAGAGCCTTAATATATGTCATAATGTGCATATATTGATCTCTAAGTGCATATATTAAGATATTAGAGAGATGTTAAATAAATTACTCCAATGTTATACCTTAGGATCTGGGGAAAAGAAGAACAAACCAATCCAAAAATCATTAGATAGAAATAATTAAATTTTTAAAATATTTTATTTATTAATTTGCAAACAGAGAAATAAAGAAACAAATGCACCTTAGTAAAACTAACAAAAAAAGAGAAAGATCAACATTAATAAAATTAGAGATGAAAATGGACCATTACAACAGGTACCAATGAAATTCAGAAAATCATAAGGATATACCTTAAAAACATACACTCCACTCAACCGGAAAATATTAAAAAGGAAGAATTTCTAAATATATATGACATATCAAGGTTAAACTAAGATAAGATAAACTATTTAAACAGACCTATAATAAAGAGATCAAATAAGTTATAAAAAATTCTTCCAAAAAAAAAATTCCTTCCAACTAAAAAAAGTCTCTGGGCTGGAGAGATGGCTTAGAGATTAAGGTGCTTGCCTGCAAAGCCAAAGGACCCAGGTTCAACTCCCCAGGTCCCACATAAGCCAGATGCACAAGAGGGCACACACGTATGGAGTTCATTTGCAGTGGCTGAAGGCCCTGGCACACCCATTCTCTCTCTCTCTCTTTCTCTCTCTCCCTCCCTCCCTCCCTCCCTGCCTATTTCTGTATCTTTTTCTCTCAAATAAATAAAAATAAAATATTTTTTTAAAGTCTAGGCCCAAATGGATTCACTGGTGAATTCTACCAGACCACAGAAGAACTAACACCAGTTTTTCAAGCTATTCCATAAAATAGAAAAGGAAGTAACACTATCAAACTCCTTTTACAAAAAGAAGAAAGAAGAAAATCACCCCAAAATGTAACTGGACTATATTACACCAGGACAATATATACCCCAAGGCCTGGGATATAAGTTTGCAGTTGAAGTACCAATTGCACTTTCCATATCAGGGCAGATTTCTTTAAAAAAAAATTTTTTTTTAACCCCAGGGAAGGAAAGAATTTGAAACCTAGCCTAATAAGAAGAAAAAATACTGATGTGTTAGACCTGTTCTATTAATCTACTTTGTCATTTTTTACTAAGTTGTGTTTTAAGGTTAACTTTTGTCACTTTTTATATTTCTTAATTCATAGTGCCTTTTTTCTTCTTCTTTCTCAAAGGCAGGTCTCACTCTGGCCCAATCTGGATGGATCCCACTGCAGCCCAGGAATCTCACTCTTCCAACTGGCAGGATTAAGGGCATGAGCCACCATGCCTGGCCAGTTTAGGACCTTTGGTTTCGTTAGTTTGCCTGTTTGTTTTAATCACCACTCATGCATAAATGTTCCCTGCTAGTTTTGTTCATATTTACATATTGCTTAGTTTGATTTTAGAATTGTTCTGTATTTTTCTCCACACAGACAACTATGTGAATCTTTCTTCTACTCTTCCCACCCACAAATTGTTTACTTTCTCTCTCTTTCCAGTGCCTTTTCCACATTTGCTCCTCCTTATTCTCCATAGCTACAACCTTCCATAGCCCCAACAACCTCTAAAATATGTGGAAACTAACAGTACCCCACCTTGCCTATCCCAGAACCTGTGCCAACAACATCTTTCAAAGTTAATACTAACCCTCACACTAATTCACCCTGCACTGTTCCCAATTCTGAGTAACCAAAACATTAGCATACTTCTACCAGCCTTGTTCTTTTACTCACCAGTAATTAATGACATCAAAAGGAATATTGTTGTTAATTTTATAGTAGGACATTTGCATAGAAGGCATATCCAACAGCTTGGGTCACTCCTGCTGTTATTCTGGAAGTAACAGAACAGCCACATCTGGCACCTTGAGCTCCTGCCCTGAAGACTTAACTTCTGATTTAGATGTCTAAGAAAACAGTAGGGCTGGAGAGATGGCTTAGCAGTTAATGCACTTGCCTGCAAAGCCTAAGGACCCATGTTTGGCTCTCCAGATCCCACATAAGACAGATGCACAAAGATGAGGCAAGTATAAGGTCACACATGTGTACTAAGTGGCACAAGTGTCTAGAGTTCAATTTCAGTGGCTGAGGCTCTGGCATGCCAATTCTCTCTCCCTCTGTCTCTCTCTCTCGCCCTCTCCCCCAAAAAAGAAAGAAAACAGCAGATAACTTGAAAGTTCAAGCATTGAATTAACTCACATTAAAAAATCTCTATGTTGGGGCTGGGCGTGGTGGTGCACGCCTTTAATCCCAGCACTCGGGAGGCAGAGGTAGGAGAATCGCTGAGAGTTCGAGGCCACCCTGAGACTACATAGTTAATTCCAGGTCAGCCTGGACCAGAGTGAGACCCTACCTCAAAAAAAAAAAAAAAATCTCTATGTATGCAATAAAAAACACATATCAAACAACATAATTACTCCAAAAATTATAAATTCAACAGAAATGATATTCAGTGAGACTGAGTTGGATGAAATGCCAGAGAGTTCAAAGAAATCAGATGAATCAAAGAAGAAAACACACTCCTGAAGGAAAGCACAGGAAATCAACTTAACAAAATAGGAATATCAATACAAGATATAAATAAAGAGGGGGCTGGGGAAATGGCTTAGTGGTTAAGGCATTTGCCTGTGAAGCCTAAGGACCCTGGTTCAATTCCCCAGGACCCACGTGAACCAGATGCACAAGGGGGCACATGCATCTGGAGTTTGTTTGTAGTGGCTAGAGGCCCTGGCATGCCCATTCTCTCTTTCTCTCTATCTGCTTCTTTCTCTCTCTCCCTCCCTCTCAAATAAATAAATAAATAAAATATTTTTAAAAAGATATAAGAAATAAAAAAATACTAAAGAAATACCAATCTGAAATACAGAAATGAAAAACATACTAAGTCAACTCTGTAGAAAGTCTCACCAATAGAATGGCTCAAGATAAGGACAGAATATCTGATCTAAAAGATAAGGTGGCAGATATAGGACATTCCAACAAACAGAAAGACAAACTAATAAGAAGGTATGCGTGGGAATTTCAATATATTTCAAAAACTCTGAGGACATCAAACTTAAAAATTCAGGGTATAGAAGAAGGATAGGACTTTTAATCTAAAGTCACAGTAAACATTTTCAACAAAATCAAAGAAGAAAATTTCCCCAAAATAGGAAAGAGAAGCCAATACAGATACATGAGGCATTTCAAATACAAAAAAGGCAAGACCAGGAAAGAACCTCTCCTCACCACATTAATTAAACTACTGAACACATAGACCAAAGAAAATATATTGAAAGCAGAAAGTTAGAAGCACCTAGTCACCTATAAAGGCAAGTCCATCCAGATAACAGCAGATTACTCAATACAAACTTTAAAAACCAGGAAGCTGGGAATGAATGATGTATTCTAAGTTCTCAAAGAAAAAAACAGTCAACCCAGACTACTATATCCCACAAAGCTATTTATCATAATTAAAGGAGAAACAAGAACTTTCGATAAAAATACTTGAAAGGATCCTTTGGCTGGAGAGGGAAAAAAAAAAGCACATTCAAGAGATTACAAGAAAGAATAAAACATGTTCAAATAATACTTAATGCAAAGAAGTAACAGAAAAACAGCAAGTGCTACAAAATTAAGAAAAATGGCAAGAATAAACACACATCTTTAAATAAGAACTTTTAACATCAGTGGTCTCTCAATGCCTGACCCAAAAGACACAAACTTTCAGATGGGATTAAAAGTCAAGAACTTTCTATTTGTTGCCTCTAAGAAACTCACCTCTCCATAAAAGACAGATACTAAGCCGGGCGTGATGGCGCACGCCTTTAATCCCAGCACTTGGGAGGCAGAGGTAGGAGGATCGCAGAGAGTTCGAGGCCACCCTGAGACTACATAGTGAATTCCAGGTCAGCCTGAGCCAGAGTGAGACCCTACCTCAAAAAAACAAAAAAAAAAAAAAAAAAGACAGATACTACCTTACACTGAAAAAAATGGAAAATGGTATTTCAAGCAAATGAGCTTAGGAAACAAGCAGGCATTGGTATTCTAATATCTGACAGGATAGACTTCAAACTAACATTAGTTAGAAGAAATAGAGAAGGTCACTTTATACTGATTAAGGGAACCATCCAACAAGAGGACACTATAATTCCAACAAGAGGACACTATAATTCCAACAAGAGGACACTATAATTCCAACAAGACACTATAACATATATACACTAAACATAGATGCACCCAATTTCATTAAACAAACACTACTAAATGTAAAATGACAGATAACCCCAAGCACAATTATAGTGGGTGATTTCAATATCCCACTCTCACCAATTGACAGATAACTCCACCAGAAAAACTAACAGAAAAGCATCTGGATTAAATGTCATCATAGAACAAATGGACCTAACACATCTACAGAATGTTCCATCCAAATACCACAGAATAAACACTCTTTTCAGCAACACATGGAACATTATCTAAAATAGACCATATATTTGGTCACAAAGCAAATCTTAATGAATAAAGAAAAGCTGAAATAATTCCTTGTACTCTATTTGATAACAGCAGGATTAAACTACAAATCAATAACAAGAAAAACTATGGAACATACACAAACTCATGGAAATTAAACAGTACACTACTGAATGATGAATGGGTCATTGAAGAAACCAAAAAGGAAATAAAAAAGTCCTAGGATCAAATGTGAGATGGCTTAATGGTTAAGGTGCTTGCCTGCAAAGCCTAAGGACCCATGTTCTATTCTCCAAATCCCACATTAGCCAGATGCACAAAAGTGAGGCAAGCACAGGGTTGCACATGCCCACTAGGTGGCACAAGCATCTGTAGTTCAATTGCTGAAGCCCTGGGATGCCAATTCTGTTTCTCCTCACTCTGTCTCTCTCTCTCTAAAAATAATGTATATTATTAATATTAAATTAATAACAAATTATTAATGTCAAATATATATATATATCTTTTTAAAATGATAATGAAAACACAAAAGATCAAAACTTCTGAGATAAAATGAACACATTTCTAAGAGGGAAATTTATAGATCTAAGTGCTTATACTAAGAAATTTGAAAGGTCACAAATAAATAGCTTAATGCTATATCTTAAGGCTTTGAAAAAAGATGAACAAAGCAAACCAAAAAATCAGGTGATAAAATGAAATAATAAAAATCAGGGCAGAAATTAATGAAATAAAAACCAAAAGAACAACACAATGAAAAAGTGAAACAAAGAGTTGGTACTTTGAAAGTATAAACAGTATATACACAGAAAAATCAGTGAGGCTGTCCCATTTTCAACAGCCACAGCAAAAAGTCAAATATCTTGGAATAACACTAATCAATGAAATGAAAGACCTATATAATGAAAACATAAAAACACTCAAGAAAGATATATAGAAGGACATGAGAAGATGGAAGGGCCTTCCATGCTCCTGGACAAGTAAAATTAATCTTGTGAAAATGGCAGTTCTACCAAAAGCAATATACATATTCAATACAATACCAATAAAATTTCAGTGGCATTCTTCACAGATAAAATAATTTCAAAATTCATATGAAATGGCAGAAGGCCTCGGATATCCAAAACTACCCTCATTAAAAGAAACACCTCTGGAGGAATCACCATACCCAGTCTAAAACTGTACTACAAACCCGTAGCAACAAAACCAGCATGGTACTAACACAAAAACAGACATAAAGACCAATGGAACAGAAGTGAAGACCCAGCCTTTAGTTCAAATAACTACAGTTACTTGATCTTTGACAAAGGAACCAACAATGTACACTGAAGAAAGAGAGCATCTTCAACAATGGTGCTGGATAAATTGGATAACCACTTGTAGAAAAATGAAACTAGACCCACTCCTCTCACCATGAACAAAAATCAACTCCAAATGGATTAAAGACCTCAATATAAGAACTGAAACTCTCAAAATACTGTATGAAAAAGTAGGGGGTTGGCTGGAGAGATGGCTTAGTGGTTAAAGTGCTTGCCTGCAAAACCTAAGGACCCATGTTTGACTCTCCAGATCCCACATAAGCCAGATACATAAAGGTGAGGCAAGCATAAGGTTGCATATGCTCACTAGGTGGCACAAGCATCTGGAGTTTGATTTCAGTGGCTGAGGCCCTGGCACACCAGTTCTCTCTCTCTCTCTCTCTCTCTCTCTCTCTCTCTTAAAAAAAATAAATAAAAAATAAGGAGGAACTCTCCACAATATAGGAGTGGGGAAAGACTTCCTGAACAATAACCCAGTAGTCCAGGAAATTAAATAACCACTCAACCAATGGGATCTAATGAAGCTAAAAGCTTTTGTACAGACAAACATACCATAAACAGGGCCAACAGACTACCCACAGAGTGGGAGAAACTCTTTGCCAGCTATACCACTGTCAGAGGCCTAATGTCCAGAATCTACAAAGAACTCAAAAAACAATGCAATAAAAAAAATCAAACAGTCCACTCCAAAAATGGGGCAGAGAATTCTCAAAGGGAGAAAAATAAATGGATAATACTCATCTTAAAAAAAGTTCAGCATCCTGGGCTGGAGAGATGGCTTAGCGATTAAGGCACCTGCCTGCTAAGCCTAAGAACCCAGTTCCAATCTCCAGGTCCCATGTTTAGCCAGATGCAAAAGTGAGGCAAGGGCGCACTTGACCACAAGGGGGTGCACACATCTGGATTTTGTTCACAGCAGCTGAGAGACTGCTGGCACGCCCATCTCTATCTGTCTCCCTCTCCCTCTCTGACTCTCTCTGTGTGTCTCTCCAAAAATGAATAAAATAATAATTTAAAAAATTTTTTTAAAAGTTCAACATCCTTAAACATCAGGGAAATGCAAATTAAAACAACTATGAAATTGCACCTTACTCCAGAGAGGATGGCTGTTGCAGTCAGGTTCGCATTGCTGGCAGAAATCACCTAAGAGCAGCTTGTGGGGAAAAAAAGAGGTTTATTTTGGCTTACAGGCTCAAGGGGGAAGCTCCATGATGGCAGGAAAAACGATGGCATGAGCAGAGGGTGGACATCACTCTCTGGTCAACAAAAGGTGGACAACAGCAACAGGAGAGTGTGCCAAACACTGGCAAGGGGAAGCTGGCTATAATGCCCATAAGCCCGCCCCCAACAATACACCAACTCCAGGAGCTTTAATTTCCAATTTCCATCAGCTGGGAAGACTAGCATTCAGAACACTTAAGTTTATGGGGGATACCTGAATCAAACTACCACAATGGCAAAAATTAAAAATCAAACCATAGTATTTGTTGGGGGACTTTGGTCAAGATGGCATCTGCCTACCCATGCCTCACCTTGTGGGGAAGGAAAGTCAAGATATTTAGGGTTAAGTGGGTTTTTTAACGGTCTGCACATTCCAGTAGACCTCCAGTGGGAGGGCATGGAGGAGAAAAGTAGGGAATCCACTGATTCCCACACTCTCTGGTAGCCCACCAGTCCCCCATTCCCCTCAAGCAGCCGTCCTAGCTGCAATCCCCTCCGCGGGTTCCTCTGCTCTAACCACAGGCTTAGTGGACCCAAGCTAGCAGGCTAGCATTCACCCCTCCCCGCCCTGACCTAGGCTTTCCCGCCCCCACAGAGCTCCACATGTGAACCCCAATCTCCACCACATCCACGCCTCCCACTCCTCCCTCCCGAGCACAGACCCAGGCCAACAGGCTAGCCTTCACCCCACCCTGCCCCAACCCAGGCTTTCCCGCCCCGCAGAGCTCCACAAGTGAATGACATCCCACTCACCACCACCCCCCTCCACAACACCCCTGCGCAGACTCAAGTCAACAGGCTAGCGTTTGCCTATGGTTATCCCATTTATCTGGTGCTGACTTCTCTCTCCATTGGAGAATTTGCTTCTCTTTTTCAGATGGCTGCAGAACCTGAGAAAACCAACCCATCGCACCTTACCAGGGCCCCAGCTGAAACCATAGAGTAATGGGGGAAATGAGCAAGAGTGCTGCTTATTGGTGAACCTGGTACCAACACAAGGGTGAAGGAGATAGACACAGAGAACACTCAACTCCTACCAAACTAGATATCCAGAGACACAGAGGCTCCCAAAACCTCATCACCAAAGTAGACCTAAAATGAACCCAACATGGCTCAGGGAAGTTCACAGAAGAGGGGGTACAAAGATTGATAGAGCCACAAGTTGGGTCACTATGCACAAAGACATTGCCTCTTCCCCATAACTGATGGCTGACCCCACAATGCAAGACCCACATTCCCCATCAAGGAGGGTCCCTTTGGAGGGAGAGGACAGGGAGGAGGCTAACAATGGTACCAGTATGACTGTATACACACTATCTATGTAACTAATAAAAAAATAAAATAAATAAAATAAAAATAAAATAGAAAAAAATCCTAAAAATCATTTGGAGGCACAAATGACACAAGATAATTGAAACAATCCTGAGCAAATAAAAATAGGGTGGAGATGTCACCATACCTGATGTCAAGGTATATAATGGAGACATAGTAACAAAAACAGCATAGTACTGGCACAAAAATGGGCATGTATAGCAATGGAGCAGAATAGAAGATCCCGGTATAAACCCATGAAGCTATAGACATCTGATTTTGGACAAAAATTCTAAAAATATTCACTGAAGAAAAGACAGTCTCTTTAACAAATGGTGTTGAGAAAACTGGATATTTATAGAGAAAATAATGAAAATAGATCTTTATCTTTCCACAAGCACAAGAATCAACTCAAAATGGATCAAAGATCTTAACATCAGACTAAAACTTTGAAGCTGCTAGAGGAAAAAGCAAGGTAAATACTTCTAATATAGGCATAGAATTCTAGCTGGTCAGGAAATATGGCCAATAATCAACAAATGGGACCTCAAGAATTTAAAAGGCTTTTTTACAGTAAAGGAAACTATTAATCAAGCAAAGAGACAGCCTACAGAATGGGAGAAAAAAATTTACCATCCACAATCTGACAGAGGATTAAATCTAAATATACAAAGAACTTAAAAAACTAAATACTAAGAAATCAAGCAACCCAGTTTTTTTTTTTTTTAAGTGCTATGGAACTGAACAGAGTTCTCAAAAGAAGACATACAAATTGCAAATAAATATTTTAAGTGTTCAATATCCTTAACCATTAGAGAAATGCAAATTTAAACTACTATGATTCCTTCTTTGATGATCCACTAAGTTTCCCAGATATTCGTGGAACAAGAGTCCAGACAATCTAAGAGATTGAGAGAGAATATGTGGACCAGTAAGCTTCTGTACTGCTAACTTTATAAACTCACACATCAGGAGCAAAGTTTGAAGCTATCCTAAATGGATATATTGTACCCACCAAATTACCCTCTAAATATTTATGGCCATTTTACAGATGGTGGTGACCATTGAAGAGACTCAAAACTCATCAAACTACTCAGAATAAACTCCTCAGTATTTGGCACTAAGTGAGACATCTCTGACCACATCCTCCAAGGCTCAGGGAACACTGTGGAAGAGAGGATGGACAGAAAGTAAGAGACAGGGGATGGGGAAGAATGCTCTGAAATGCTGATTTCCAGACACAAAGTGTCCAGCAATTGCACTCATGACCTCACAGGGGCTGCCATTACCTGCACCAGAACTGCATAATATGGGACTCATCAACATGTCATCATGGATGATGGAGGAAGGCCAAAAACTCATCAGACTAAAAGAGGGAGAGTTGGAAAGAAGAAGGGGTTCAGTAGAAACAGGTTGGGAAACGGGAGCAAAAGATAATGGGAGTGGAATGTGATCAAAATATATTATGTACACATATGGAAATTGTCAATAAAAAGGTTTTGTTAAGTTTTAAGTCATGACTCCTTTTGCTTGCTATAACACACACACACACACACACACACACACACACACATTTGCATTTTCTCTTTCCTCACATTAAAATTCTGAAACAGGAGGCTGGAGAGATAGCTTAGTGGTTAAGGCATTTGCCTGCAAAGCCAAAAGATCTCAGTTCAACTCTCCAGGACCCACATAAGCCAGATGCACAAGGGGGTACATACATATGGAGTTTGTTTACAGTGGCTGGAGGCCCTGGAATGCACATTCTCTCTATCTATCTCTCTCTGTCTCTCTCTTTCTCTCTCTCTCTCTCTTTCCCTCTTTCTATCTCAGATAATAAATAAATAAATAATAAATTCTGAGACAGTAAATCTTTAGGATTTGAGAGGAAATAATAATTTTAGCATAATCATAAGAATTCAGGGCCCATAAAACTTATATTCTCCGCTTTTCCTACCACCACCTGGGTCTTGCAAAGGCTCCAGTGCTTTCAAGATTCAGCTTCACCCATAACCCACCACCATGGCCAAGGAAGGTCTGGCTGCTAGAGGTGTAATGGATGTTAACACCACTCTACAAGAGATACTGAAGACCACCCTCTTTCACAATGGCCTAGCACATGGACACATGGAATTCTCCAAAGTCTTAGAGAAGTGCCAAGCCCATCTTTGTGTGCTTGCTCCCAATTGTGATGAGTCAATATATGTCAAGTTGGTGGAGGCCCTTTGTGCTGAGCACCAAATCAACCTGATTAAAGGGGATGACAACAAGAAGCTAGAGGAGGGGCTGGAGAGATGGCTGAGTGGTTAAGGAATTTACCTACAAAGCCAAAGGATCCCAGTTCAATTCTCCAGGACCCATGTAAGCCAGATGCACAAGGGCACACATGCATCTGGAGTTCATTTGAAGTGGCTAGAAGCCTTGGTGTGCCCATTCTCTCTCTCTCTCCCCTCCCTCTTTCTCTCTATCAAATAAATAAATAAAATATATTTTAAAAAAATAAAGAAAGAAGCTAGACCCCTGAAAAGCTGATTGAGAGGGAGACCCCAAAAGTGGATGGCTGTAGCTGTGTAGTCATTAAGGTCTGTGGCAAGGAATCTCAGGCCAAAGATGTCATCAAAGAGTATTTCAAATGAAAGAAATAAACAAATAAAAATATGACTCATTTTCTTTTTTTTCTTTATTATTATTATTTTCATATGGATACATAATGTGTTATACCCTCTTTTCCTTCATCCCTGCCCCTATTCCATTGGGGACCCTCATCAGTGGGATTGCAGGCATTCCCTATGGCATTGTGGTTCATGCCTTGTGGGAGCAGCAGTTAGTTATTTTGTGGGGAATGGCTCATTTTCTTTTTTAAAAACTTATATTCTTATTTATATTTTTTTAAAAAAGATTTTGTACATTTAATTTTTTTAAGGGCAGAGAGAGGCATACAGAGAAGAAAGAAAAGGTCTATGCCATGGCCTCTACCTGCTGCAAACAAACTCCAGATGCATTTGACACTCTCCATCTTTCTTTATGTAGGTACTGGGAATTTAATCATCAGTCACTGGGCTTTGCAGGTAAATTTGAAAAATAGTTCAATACTTAATTATCAATGTTATAAATTTTCTTAACTTGGATGAAGTGGATAATTTGCTATGACTGAATCACAAAATGAGGTTCTTTGGTGACCAAATGTGACTTTTGGGCTGGGGAGATGGCTCAATGGATGAAATGTGAGTTTGGATCCCAGCACCCACACAAATGCTGGGTGGGCATTCAGGAAGTGGAGCCAGGAGAATCCCTGAATCAAGCTGCCTATGTAGACTAGCCTAGTTGGTGAGCTCTGAGTTCAAGGGAGAGATTCTGTCTCAGTAAACAGAGATCAAGGAAGATACCTGATGTCGACCTCTGGCCTCCACATGCATGGACATACACCTGAATACGCAAATACACACACATACAGAACACACACACAAAAGTGACTTGCAAACTAGGATGGTTTTGCTGATTCTTCAGTTATCATTCAATGGGCCAAAACTACAACTACAACATAACAGACACTCACCATGATTCCTCTCTCCGCTACATACTTGGATTAAATTGTGCTTCCAGAATTCCATTTAACCACGTTTGGACTCTTTCTTTTTTTTCTTTTTTCCTTTTTTTTTTTAATTTGAGAGAGACAGAAAGAGAGAGAAACAGATAGATAATGGATACGCCAGCAGCCTCTCAGCCACTGTGAACAAATTCCAGACACATGTGCCCCCTTGTTGGCAAGTGTGGCATTGCACTCTTCCATCACTGCATCTGGCTAAACATGGGACCTGGAGAATTGAATGGCGTTCTTAGGTTTGGCAGGTAGGCACTTTAACCACTAAGCCATTTCTCCAGCCCTGTTTGGATTGTTTCTAACCAGCACAAAGATGAAGTTATATTTATTTATGTTGCTGAAAATTATCAACACCTAAACTTATTTTTGTGACAAGATCTCTCACTGGCCTGGAGTCCACCAATTAAGCTAGACTGGCTAGCCAGCAACCCCAGCCATTCTCCTGTCTCTGCCCCCTCAAAGTGGGATTACAAGTGCACACTGCTGTGGTGGTTTGATTCAGATGTCCCTCATAAACTTATGTGTTCTGAATGCTAGGTCCCCAGCTGGTAGAAATATGGAAATTGGAGGTGATATATTATTGGAGAAACGCTTATGGGTGTTATAGCCAGCTTCCCCTTGCCAGTGTTTGGCACATTCTCCTGCCGCTATTGTCCACCTGCTGTTGGGCAAGATGTGATGTCCACCCTCTGCTCATGCCATCATTTTCCCCTGCCATCATGGAGCTTCCCTTCAAGTCGGTAAGCCAAAATAAACTCTTTCCTCCCACAAGTTGCTCTTAATTGGGTGTTTTCTGCCAGCAATATAGAGTTGACTGCAACCACCACCATGCCAAGTATTTTTGCATGGGTTCTGGGGATTGATTGAACTCGGTGTGGCACTTGCAAGGCTTTATAGCCTCAGGTGTCTCTCCAGCCCTAAACTTTTTCACATTGCTAAAATCTCAATTAAATAGCAAATACTTCTTAGTCTCTCCGTTTCCTAGGTGCATGAGTACATTTTTCCATTACGATATTGTTAACTTCTCATTGCTGTGACAAAATAAAAATAAATAATGCTTTAAGGAGGAAAGATGTATTTTGGCTCAAAGCTTCCAAGATGACTTGGCTTTGTTGTTTCTGGGCTTATGGTAGAAGACAGCTACTCCATTCATGGCAGCCACAAAGTGGGGGGAGAGCAAGAGAGAAAAGGCTGGAGACAAGATAAGGCCCACTGTCAAAGCTGGAGCTCTCATGATCCAATTATTTCCTGAAAATCCCATCTCTGACCTCTGGTGAATTGGAGATAAAGTCTTCAATACATGGGCCTTTGAGAGACATTTCAGAACTAAACCTTAACACTATAAGAAAGTACCTGAAGCTATATACTTTTATTTTTAAAAGAGGTTTATTTATCTCATAGATTTAGAGGCTGAAAGTTCAAGATCAGGCAATCATATTTGTTTAGCCTTGATGAGTACCTAATGGTGAATGACTCCATGAAAAGAGAAAGAGATCACATACATTAGGAGACCAAAGAGTCAGGGGTTAGGCTTAGCTGTTTATAATAAGTCACTCCTGTGAGAAATAATTCAGGGTCCCATAAGAACTACCTTAATCTCTTCTAATGACATGATCCCAGTGACCTGTGTAACTTCCTAGTAGACTCTACCTCTGAAAGGTCTCACCACTTCTTACATCACCACACTAAGGCCTTGTCCTCAAACACATGAGCTGTTGGCAAGCAAACCACATTCAAACTATAGCACTAGGAGTGGCCCTATCACCTTAGGGCTTCTCATATTCAGGAATTAGCTCACAAAGGTACTATCAGGCAAGGATTTGAGTCACAGGAATGCCTTCCCTCCTTAATCTCATTAGCTCTTACCTTCCTTTCTTTCCTTCACTTGTACTCCATCGCCCCTTCTGGGTAGAGTGAATTCCATGAGTAGCTAGTATATGATATAATCTCAACATGACCCCATACCTCTATGAGTGATAATATCCAGCCATTATTATAATGTTACAGGATGAGACAGAAAGCCTTACAGCTAATGTCTGTCTTTTTTCATACAATTCTCCAGGGGTCCCATAGATTACGGGACACTTCAGAGGTTCCAGAGAATTATTTACCAAAAAAATAATGAAGATACTAAAAATAAATCACACCCTTGCCTTTATTGCAGTGCCTTCTAAATTTTCTTATTTAAAAAAAAGCACCATTGCTTAGTAATAAATATGAACACAATTTGTATTTGGGGTTTCTGAATAATTATAGTGAGGCCTGGGAAGCCAGTGGAAAGTTCTTCAGAATCTATACAGCCAAACTGTGATATGAGAAAAAGTTTTTAAAAAAACAAAAAACATACAGGTAGGGGAGGTCACGAGCCTTAGAAGTGTAATGCCTGCTTTTGTCTGGCTAAATGTGTATATTATGCTTACCAAACTGCCCTGTAAGCAATTTACTTAATTCATATCCATATATTAACGCTACTCTCTTTTCAGATGGCAGTGACCACTGGGATGACCCAAAAGGCAACATAGTGTTGAGAAATGACAGAGGAGTGTTCCACACCGAAACACCCTCCCAGGCTCAGGGTCCATTGCAGAAGAGGTGGCGGAAAGAATGTAAGAACCAAGGGAAGGGTAGCACTGTTTACAATGAACCTGTCCAGACAGGAATTGGCCTCGATATCCATGACTTTGTAGTGCCTAGCAATACCTTCACAAGACCCTCATAACAGGAGGAAGAGATGATGACATCAAAATAAAATGGAGAGAGGGAGGGGAAATGTTGGAGTGTGGAGTTGTAAAGGGGAAGTGGGGGAGGGAATTATCATGGTTTATTGTCTTAAGTATGGAAACTGTCAAAAAAATTTATAAAGAAAACATAGAAATATAACATCATAACTGTTTGAGCTGAGGTCATATATTTATACACTTCTACTATCTTGAGTTCCTTTGGGGACCCCTGTTCAATGCACCCTCTCCATGCAGCCCCCACGAAGCATCCCAATACTAAATTGACTGCTATGAGGAGCCTGACAGTGCCCATAGCATGTCCAAAACAGCAATAGCAGCAGTAAGGAAAATCTGAAACAGCTCAGATGCCTAACTATGGACAATGGAATATTTTATGCTGATAGGAAAGAACGAAGGAACACTTAAGATTAAAATAGAATTTTCTCCATGTTATATTCATATAAAAAAAAAATCAGAATGGGTTATAATTCATGTGTTGTATAGGGGCATAAAATATCTCTAGAAAGCTGTAAGGAGGGGAAACTGGTGGTAGGCAGAAAGGGGTAGGAGACCTATCATAAGCCTATTGGACTTCTGGATTTCTGTCACATGACTATATTTTCCATTTGGATTATTTTTTGGTCTGTGAGTTTAATGTGGTATTGTGCTTGATATGTTAGGAGGTATGCGTGTGGATGTCCACTAGCAGGCACCATACACATGCCTGCTGGAGAGCGCACTGGCCTGCGGTGACCAGAGTGGAAGGTCAAGTCTTCCACTCCAATGCTTTTCTGCCTGTTCTTATTTGAGCAGGAGTCTCTTGCTGCAGTTCCCTCACCTACACCCCTATGAGCTCCAGCATGTCCCAGGTTTCTACTTCCTTATGGGACTCTATCAACGTGCATGGCCATGCTCAGCTGCTTATATGGGTCCTGGGGACCAAATGCGAGATATCTTAGGTCTCCTCGGGCCCTCATGCTTGCACAGGAAGTGCTCAGAGCCACTGAGCTCTATTTTCAGTTTTTAAAATAGTTATATTTTAAATATAATACCCTCAGCTTCAAAATCTGCCTTGGATTTAAAAGTCTATCATTTGTTTTCTCTCTATTTTCCATGGGCACCTCAATTTCCAATCCTTGACAAAAAGAACTGTTTGTCCCTTCTTTGGTTTTGTAATAAACTTGCTGCTTGCTTTAAGTTCAATTGCCTGACATCCAATAAAATATCCAAGTCAGTCCAGCAGATAGCTGCTTCCTGATGTTTTAAAGCACTCCACTCTCATGTTGCTGGCTTCACTCACATCCTTCAATGTCAGGCTGCCAGATTCTTCTTTCTGTGTCCTATCCAAATGCATCAGTCACACAGTGGTCATGTTTGAACCATTTTTCTAGGAGCAATCATTAGAGCTGAGAACTTGCCAGCCTTTTAACACCCAGTGAGAATGTAAGCTAAAACTCCTTCTTCACCTAATCACACCCCAATAATAACAGATCTTAAATTTATAGATAATCTCTCAGCAAGCATTACTGTGGCTAAAATAGGTGCATTGTATTCCATACCTCCGTGTTCCAATAATTCTTTTTTTTTTTTAAATTGGAGAGCAGGACAGTGCTGGGAATCTCGCCCTACAGTGTCCCCTACTGGTCATTTTAAGAAGAGCCTAAGAGGGACGTTAAGTGACTTTCTAAATGGTGCTGAGGGAATAATCAGCATAGTATTATTTCATTTTGTATTGTTCCCACATGCCTTTCAGATTGGGTATCATTTTTGCATAAATGCCATCGTAGCTGTAAGCTTACAGAGAGTGTCCATGAGTGACATAGGGGACAACCCAGCCTTCACAAAAGGAAGGAATTCTTCAAACTCAGTGGCAGTAGAAGAGACCCCTCTAGGGAGAGAGGCAGCATGACTCGAATCTTCCTGGGTTCCCAGGCTTTGCCTCACCCCAGCCACAACAGCAATAATGTGGGGTTAGCCTGCCAAAAAAAAAAAAAAAAAAAAAAAAAAAAACCTCAGTGCTGAAATTCATTTGTTGAATTTTCTTTCCTCTTAGGAATTTTCCTTTGTTCAACATTGCTGGGAGAATTAACTTCATTGATTTTACATTTGCTTTAATGTGATTTCTTCAACCACATTGATTTTGCCTAATAGCTAGTGGAAAATGCCTTGGATTGGGTTAGTACAGACTAAGAATTAAGGAATCTGGATATGTACAAGGAGCCTAGAGGCCTCAGGATATCCAGGAATCCTGAAGGAATCTAAGCCTAGTCCCATCCTTGTGAACACTTAACCTGGGCCTTGTGAACCAAAATGCTCAGAAGACCTCTTCCCATCCCAGTATGCCAGCCACAGCCCAAAGATGAACAACAAATACCAAGGCCTGGAGGACTTGCCAAAGCACCATGGAAACCATTGTTCTAATGGGAGCTCATCACCCACCTGGGGGCAACATAAAATAAATGAAGAATTCATGAGGAGAGCAAGAAGCCAGGAGGCAATTGAGATTTTCCTTAAAGGGAACTGTTAGTATCCCAAGAGTCCTCCCACTACAGACAAGGGAAAGTTGACACTCATATCTAGGCCAATTGAGATACCTTTAGTGGGCAGCAGGAAGTGTCTGTTATTTGTCTCTGGAACTTCAGAATGACACATGACTCGTCCCTCCAAGTAATAAAGATGAGAGGCTGGCTGAAACCACCTAGCTAGTAGCCAAGAGGTAGAACAGCCTGTCCTGAGTTTGATGAGGCAAAGGCATTCATATTGGATAGTTGTAAACCCCAAGGAAGACAAAGAGGCTTGGGTTATCTTGAGGGGATGCCATGGAGTAACGAGGTGACCCAACAGAGGACAGCCTGCCAAAACCATGAACTAAGGAACCCAGCTTCAACAATCACTGCCTGCATTAAAAGATCTACAGGTGGTAAACTTCTAGGGTAAGAATTTCTGAAAACTCACTGAGAACTCCATAACCCAGCCAAGAGTACACACCATCGCATCTGACTAACTCAGCCACCCCCAATCCAGAGGATCACCCCCTGTCAAGTAAGACCTCTCAGCCCTTCTTCTGCCTCCCACCTCTATCCAGCTGCAGGGTGAGCACTGACACAAATGAGGAAACAAGATAGGAAATGGGCACCCACCATGCCTTCCCCATCTTCATGCAGGCTACCAGCCCACAGAGCCTGCACTGGGGAAAGGGAAAAGATTGACTTTAGAGTTGAAAATCATTGTAATTATTTGTGTATTTATGATTAATAGTGGAGGAAGAGAGAGATAGGCTCAGATCCCAGACATTTCACTACTGCATCATAAACATGCTATGGTTTTATTGACAATTTTTATATATGTACATGTGTTTTGATCATAATCCCCTCCCATCACCATCTCTTGTGTGCCCCCTCCCCATTCCTCTTCCACTGAACCCCTTCATCCTTCTAACCAATCACTTTTCTAATTGGATGTTTCCTGGTTTTTTGCTTTTGTCTTCCTTCATCACCCATAATAACATGTTGATAGGCCCAATATTGTGCAGGTAATGTCAGCTGCTGTGAGGTCCTGAATGTTACGGCTACCTCTTTTCCAGACAACATTCCAAAGCACTCCTTCCCATCCTCTGGCTCTTCCATTCTTTCTGTTCCCTCTTCTTCAGTGTTCCTTGAATCTTGACAAGTATGAGATGTTTCGTTTAATGATGAGCATTTCGTTTTGGATTTTTTTGGTTTTTTTTCAAGGTAGTGTCTCACTCTGGCCCAGGCTGACCTGGAATTACCTATGTAGTCTCATCCTCCTACCTCTGCCTCCCAAGCGCTAGGATTAAAGGCGTGCACCACCACGCCCAGCTGTAAAAAGCTTTACTGATCAACAGTAAGAGCAGCACTACTCTATGGGCATAAGTATGAGTATTTAGAGAGCAATTTCATGGGCACAGAATATCCATTTAGCCAAACAACAGCAGTGGCTCCCCTCTGCAGTGTCTATAATGGCTTTTCCACACACTTTTGATTAGATTTTCAGGACCAGTCTCTCCTGTTTGAACACGCCTCAAATCTAATCAGAGAGCAGCTGGTAACCCTCATAACAGTCATGCCACGACTACACCAGTGGGCATAACTGGCCTGGATGGCCAGTTGTGTTGCTCACAGGGTCCACTGATGATTAAAACTATTGATAACTTTTCTCCCACAATAGCCTGTATAATACCTTCCAGCCAGCAGGATTGACACTTAAAATAGTTTTTGTAGAGCTGAAGAAGTGGCTTAGTGGTTAAGGTACTTGCCTACGAAGCCTAAGGACCTATGTTCAATCTGTCTCTAGATCCCACGTAAGCCAGATGCACAAAGGTGAGGCAAGTGCAAGGTTTCATATGCCCAGTAGGTGGTACAAGTATCTGGAGTTCGATTGCAGTGGCCCTGGCACACACACAAAAAAAAAAATACAGCCAGGCATGGTGGCACATGCCTTTAATCCCAGCACTCGGGAGGCAAAGGTAGGAGGAGCACCATGAGTTCCAGGCCACCCTGAGAATACAGAGTGAATTCCAGGTCAGCCTGGTCTAGAGTGAGACCCTACCTCGAAACCCCCCCCCAAAAAAAACAATACTTTTTGTATATGCCTGCAAGTAGATTGAAAAACAAAATAAAGGCTAAGGATATGACTCAGCTTGCCACAAGCATGATGACCTTGAGACCACTTGAGTTCAATTCTCTAATACCCATGCAAACAGTTGGACATAGCCACAAATCATAGAACCCTAGTCCACAAAGAAAATACCAGAGACTCACTGGGGCTCATGAAACCATAGCTCCTTATTCAGAAGAGAGAGACTCCATCTCAAGGACAGACATGGGTGAGCATGCAGGGGAGGAATAGAGAAAGAACATCTGACATTCTCCTGTGACCTCCATGTGTATACAGGCACATTCAGCTATACATATATGTGCACATACCACACATACTCCTACTACTACCACATATACTACACACAAACAAGAGAGAGAAAAAAAACCCAGCATGGTGGCACACATCTGGAATACCAGAATTCAGAAAGAAGACTAAAGCAGTAGAATCGTGAGTTCGAGGCCAGCCTGTGTCAAAAACCCCCACAAGCTTCTCAGAAACAAGCCTTCAGAAGAACAATAAATAATACTAACAGCACTCTACAAAACATATTTACATACACAATTACCACTGCCATCCAGTCCAATGACTTCCCAGGTAATGTCCAATGTGTGTCTGTCACGCTGATAGACAATGTTGATCATCACAGCCACCATGGTGTCTAGTTTACAAACAGGGCTCACAATTGTGCTGCTTTTCTTTTATGATCAATCAAAGCAAATAGATTGCCATGTCTTTGCCTAAACATATTGATTGACTCCACTTTCCTCTGCTTTCATCACTGGAGTCCCTTCCCCTACATGCTCATACATGACTATAGTAATTAGTAACAAGGATTTCCTAAAAGGAGCTTATGAACAATAAGAGTAGGACCTGAGATGGCTAGCGGTATAGTGCTGGGGAGGAAAGTCATCTTAACCAGCAGTGGACTCTGCAAGCTGTGCCAGATAAGATGTGCCCACTGGCACAATAGTGGTGTGACTGTTATAGGATCTGAAGCCAATTTCACAGGAGGGACTGGGACTGAAAAACTTAATCAAAAGCCCATGTCTATGAAGGCCATAAGTCCTAAAGGGGAAGCAACAACTGTAATTTTGCTAAATGTATATGTTGTGCCCATAAAATATCCTTAAAATATTCATTTTTATGCCCATGGAATAGTGCTGTTCTCACTTTTGGTCAGATAAGCTTCTTTTTGCAGATGGCAGTAACTACTGGGGAGACTCAAAACTCATCAAAGTGCTGAGAAGAGACAGTAGAATGCTCATCACTAAATGAGACATCTCTCCCACACCCTTCTAGGCTCAGGAAACATTATAGAAGAAGGAGTGGAAAGAATGTAAGAGCCAGAAGAAGAGTGCTTTAGAACAGCATCTTGCAGACACAAAGTGACTGTTGCATTCATGACCTAACAGCAGCTGTCTTTAACTATAAGATCTACACAATATTGGGCCCATCAACATTTTGTCATGGATGATAGAAGTGGCAAAAAAAGGTATCAAATTAGAAGAGAGATTAGTTGGAAAGAAGGGGTTTTTTTTGGAAAGTGAATGGGGAAGGGAGACAGAAGAAGGTAATGGGAAGGAATTATGATCAAAATACATTATGTACATGTATAAAAGTTAAAAAAGAGGGGCTGGGGATTTAGCTCAGTGCACGAGAACTTGCCTAGCAAGCACAAGGCCCTGGGTTCGGTCTCAGCACTGAAAAAAAAGTTTAAAATTAATAATAATAAAACTTTTAAAAATAAGGTTCTTTGGTTCCCATATTTATCCAATGGGTTATTTGAGGGGGTGATTTTTTTTTTTCTTCCTGGGGTTTTTTTTTTGTTTTGTTTTGTTTTTTGAAGCATGGTCTCACTCTACCTCAGGCTGACCTGGAACTCACTCTATAGCCCAGGCTGGTCTCAAACTCATGACACTCCTCCTACCTCAGCTTCCCCAAAGTGCTTGGATTAAAGATATGCACCACCAATTTAGAAAAGTCCTCACAAACATGCCCAGAGGTTTGTATACTGGGTAATTGCAATGGTTTGAATCAGATGTCGTCATGTGTTTTGTATGCTTGGTCCCCAGATGATGGCAATTTAGGAGGTGAAGGTTTGCTGGAGGAGGTATGTTCCTGGGGGCAGCCTTAGGGGTATTGTAACCAACTCTCTCATTGCCAGAGTTTAGCTCACTCTTGCTATTTTCCATCTGCTGTGGCAGAGGTAATGTACAGCCTCTGCTCATAACATGCTATCACCTGCCATCATGAAGCTTCCCCTCAAGACTTTAAGCCTCCTATGAAGTGGTTTGGGGCAGGTGTTTTGTCTCAGCAATGGGAAGAAAACTACAACAGTGATTCTAGATCCTGTCAAGTTAACAATCAATATTAACCATGACACCAACTAGTTGGTATGTCTCAGGTTGTTTGCAACAAAGTTGGAACCTCATAATTCTTCCTTTATTCATATATACAGCAAATTTGCTAGCTCTGCAGAAAACACATAACCAAGAAACCCTCAGTCAAGTAGGAGAGGCAAAATTTAAAGTAACAGAGTTAAGTACAAAGTGAAACTCCAGTTTGCCAATTTTTGTTCATTCCTGTTGTAGACAGCTTCACACTGCTGGGATAAACATCCAAACCAGGCTTACAGTTCCAGGAGAAGTACCACCAAAATGTCAGAAGAAGCTGCTTCCATAAATCCAAGCAGAGAGAAACACCAAAACACCCTGTAAAAACCAGAAGCAACAAGCATGAATGGGCAGCAAGTGCAGGACCCTAGCAGAGCTCAGACTGCTTGTAATACCTTTGGGCTGCAGATCAGATCTGCCCCGTCAGGGCTGGACCCCAGGATCTGCTCCCAGTGATCCATCCACCAGCCAGGCAGCTGGAGACCCAAGTTACAGACTTTAACAAAATTCATGAGTCCATGGGGGACATACATTCAAACTATCACAATATCAATTTTTGCTTTTGTTTTTTAGTGAATAATTTATTCAACTCAGCCATACCTAAACAGACAACTTAATAAGCATGTTTTATAATTTTGTCTAAATGTGTTACTTATATTTTAATGGTATTGATTGGCATTTCAGAATCACTTTCTCTTTGGTTTTGACTGCTTAATTACTATAATAGGTTAAATGGTGCCCACCACCCAAAAAGGGGGATGTAGACTATGAATGTGACCCTAATTGGAAAGAGGTCTATTCAGATGTAATTAATTTAAGGATGTGGTGATGAGATTACCCTATCACTTGGCCAGTGTCTTCTAATAGACACTCAGAAGCCATGCAGAGAAGGAGTTTGGAGTTACACAACCACAAGCCCAGGAATGGCAGAAGCCACCAGAAGCTGGGAAAGGCAAGACCGCTTTCTCTCCTAGAGTCTTCAGACGAAGCTCCATCCTGTGGTGCCTTAATTTCAGACATCTAGCTTCCAGAACTGTAAATGAAAATGTTTTTCATTGTTCCAAACACACAATTTATGATTACTTGTTACTGCAGCCATAAAAACTAATACTGTGTGTAGGACTACTTCCTGATGCCTGCCATTCCTATACTTTATCTTGACTTGATCCAGTGGGCATTTGATTAAGGTTAGTTTTATTTTTAAGGTTAAGCTGGAAATAGTGGGTATTATGGTTGGAAGTGCAGACAAGGAAGAATAGCATCTAAGGCTTCTAGACAATAGTTTAAGGCTGTGTCGAAGGGAGAATCTATGAGAACTGGAAAACTAGACATAGAGAATTTTAAGATGCCAACCGGAAGTTAAACATGAAAGCAGGTAAAAGGTAAAACCTTTGTCCAAACTCAGTATACTGGAAATAAAAATTAATTCCAGTGACAGCTTAACCAGTGCCTACTTGAACATCTGACTATATACATTGTGATACATTGTTTAAGAACAGATTGCCTCAGTTTTCATCGGTGAAGATAGTCTAGAATATATCTCAGTAGTAAAAGAAAATTCATGCCCTTCTGCTTAGTGATATTATCCATACTGACCTTTCCAGCCTCCATCATCCCTTTCCACCTGTCTCCTGAAGGTTTTGCTAACAATTATCACTCACTCTCACTTGGACATTCCCTACTCCTGAAGTAACTAACTCTACTCCAGTCATGAAAACGAGCTCTGAGTCATGCGGCCAGTATCTCAAAGTACAGCCTCTTAACAAGAGCCAACCAACAAACAAATAAAATTCAGTGGTTGGGATACCAAAACATGTAAGTTACACTATCTTGCTACAATGAATGAGTCTTTCATGAGAACTTGTATTTTTGAGGAAAGGAGACATGAATATCTACCATGAATGCTGGTAGACATTTTAATATTAGCCAAAAAAATATAGAGATGTAAGAAAAAACAGGCATGATCACACAGGGAAGTGTGCCTCCCGCAATGAAGGACTACAGCCAGACTCCTGCTTTCCACGTCCCAAAGGGAGCCACAGAGAGAGTGGGTTTCACAAGCCTGGCCTCCCTTGGGCTCAGAAAACTCCACCAAATGTCCTCAAGCCTCACTTTCTGAAGCACAAGGTGTTCACTCCAAGCAGGGAAACCAAGCAGCCTCGCCCTGGGTCGTGGGCATGATATATTCAAATATGCACAGGCAGCATGCCTCCCAGAAAGCATTGCATGCCACAGTCCTCTCAGTTGAAGACAGCCAGTTCCAGTGACAGCTGGCAGTCTTTGAGGACATTTGGAAGGACAAGAGCAATCTCATTCTTTAGTGAAGCTTCTACCCAGACAAGGGGTCCACAAGAAAGAGAAAACAGTGTTTCAAAGTTGACTCTGTTATGGGGGCTGGAGAGATGGCTTAGCTGTTAAGGCACATGCCTGTGAAGCCTAAGGATCCCAGTTCAATTCTCCAGGTCCTACGTAAGCAAGATGCACATGGTGGCACATGTGTCTAGAGTTCGTTTGCAGTGGCTAGAGGCCCTGGCATGCCCATTCTCACTCTCTCTCTCTCTCTCTCTCTCTCTGTCTCTAATAAATAAATAATATTTTTTTAAAAATTAAAACAGCCACCATTATTCAAGGGAGGATGTGAGATCATGATAGTGCTGGGCAGAGCTAGAGTTGCCTGGTGAGTTTCAGCTGGTTTCTGCTCCCTTCTGCTCTGTGTCGGAATCATCCTCTCTCCCTCTGGCCCTGCTCACTCATCATGGCTTTGATGTTCATTTCCCTGATGCTTTGGGATGCCCTGCATCCTTTGCATCTATTGGCAATTTGTATGTCTTCTTTAGAGATGAGACCTTTATGCTGTACACAAACATCAACTCTAAATGATTAAAGACTTAAACCTGGAGCCTGAAACAAAAATACGTGGAAGAAAACATGGGCTTTGAAAGCTACATGGAATTGGTCTTGACAATGATTTCATGGAGATGATTGATACCAAAAGCAAGGCAATCAACCCAAAAATAAACAAATGGGATTACGTAAGACCCGAAAATCTTCTAGACAGAAAGGAAGGCAACCCACAGAGTGAAATAGCTACCTAAGGAATGGAAGGAAATATTTACAAAATATTTAGGTTCTATGAGATTAATCTCCAAAATGTAGAAGCAACTCTTAAAATGTAATAGTTAAAACATATGACTCATGTCTATAATCCCAGAACTCAGGAGGCTGATATAGTAGGATTGCCATTAGTTCAAGACCATCCTAGGCTAGAGTTAGTTCCAGATCAGCTTGAGCTAGAGTGAAACCCTACCTCAAAAATATGGGGCTGGAGAGATGGCTTAGCGGTTAAGGCGCCTGCCTGTTAAGCCTAAGAACACTGGTTCCAATCTCTAGTGGTTCCAATCTCCAGGTCCCACGTTTATCCAGATGCAAAGTGACACAAGGGCGCAATGCCGCACTTGCCCACAGGGGCGTACACATCTGGATTTCATTCACAGCAGCTGAGAGACTGCTGGCACGCTCATCTCTATCTGTCTCCCTCTCCTTCTCTGTCTGTCTGTCTCTCTCTCTGTGTCTGTCTCCAAAAATAAATAAAATAATTTAAATTTTTTTAAATAAATAAATAGCTAGGAAAAATAAAATAATAAACAAATGAGTGAAGTAAGGACCAAGTTCAGTGTGTAAAATGCTTGCCTACTATGCACAAAGCACTGTGTTCAAACTCTAGTACCACATAAACCAGGTATGGTGGCACCCACTTATAATTCCTGTATGTGTAATATAGAGGCAGGATAATCAGAAGTTCAAGATCATCCTTTAAGAACACCTAGGATACCTAAAACCTTGTGTCAAAAATAAAGTTTAAAAAATGAAAAGCCAGCTGGGCGTGGTGGCGCACGCCTTTAATCCCAGCACTCGGGAGGCAGAGGTAAGAGAATCGCCCAGAGTTCGAGGCCACCCTGAGACTACATAGTTAATTCCAGGTCAGCCTGGACCAGAGTGAGACCCTAAAAAAAAAAAAAAAAAAAAAAAAAAAAAAAAAAATGAAAAGCCTATTCAAAAATGAGCTAATGATTTAAGTAGATACTCCTGCAGTGACATCCTTATAAGACTGGAAAGAAAAGGAAAGGAAAAAAAATAGTGCTGTGAAAAAGTACTCACCATGCTTCCCCTTTCATAACCCTTGACATACAGCCTGTAAGGTGACCACATCCACAAGGTTCTGCGCCTGGGAGGCCCATCAAACACTCAAAAGCAGCTTCCTGGCAGGGGTGTAAAAAAAGGTCAGACTCAAAAAAAAAAGAGCAGACTCACAAATATATAATGAAGTGCAACTCCCTGTGCCAGGTACTATAAACTACTGGAGAGCTCTGAGCCTCCAAACAAATGGGGTGAGAAGAAACCACATCTCCTGTTTTTAAAATGTGGAAGGAGGTAAACAGCATTACAAAACCTGCTGGAACCCAGAAAATAAAGTATCTCATCACAAGGAAAAGCCAGCTACCTAGAGGGTAAATGGTCATTATTAGTGAGAAGTGAGTGAATTAATCTGGTAGCAGAGAATGAGAATGGAGTGTGTGTCTCATGGAATAGTCAAATCTGAATAAAGAAATGGCTTAGTGGTTAAGGCGCTTGCCTGCAAAGTCAAAGGACCATAGCTCGACTCCCCAGGACCCACGTAAGCCAGATGCGCAAGGTGGTGCATGCATCTGGAATTACAGTGGCTGGAGGCCCTGATGCGCCCATTCTCTCATTCTTTCTATCTCTACCGGCCTCTCTCTCAAATAAATAAATAAATAAAAATATTTTTTAAAGATCAGACAAAGAACTGGAGTAGGGCTGGAGAGATGGCTTAGCAGTAAAGGCACTTGCCTGCAAAGCCTAAGGACCCAGGTTCGACTCCCCAGAATCCATGTAAGCCAGATGCACAAGGTGACACATGGATACAAGGTCATGCATGCACACGTGGCACATGCATCTGGAGTTCAATTGCAGTGGCTAGAGACCCTGGCATGCCAATTCTCTCTCCTTCTCTCTCTCATTAAATAAGTAAATAAATAACCTTTAAAAAGGAACATAAGTAGAGTTGTTTAGAAAAAGGAAAAATAAGGGCTAGGAAGATAGCTCAGATAGTGCTTGCCACACGTGCAACATGGCATACATGCACCACACACACGTACACACACACACACACACACACACACACCCCAAATAATAAAAATGAAACATATAATTTTTTAAAATATTAAAAAGCAGGTGAAATGCAGAGGAAATTGAGAGGAAAATCAGAGAAGTGCCAGCTGTGTGCTTAGAGGATTTGGGGTGGGGGGGCTCTAAGCTCTAAGAATCATAGTGGCATGTTCTAACTCCTCCCATGTGACAATGTCGTGAGCTTGGAAGGACATCATCCCAGTCATATGATCATTCAGAGGAACTTTTCTTTTTTATAAAAAGGTTTTTAAAAAAATTTTGTTTATTTTTATTCATTTATTTGAGAGCAACAGACAGAGAGAGAAAGAGGTAGAGAGAGAATGAGCGCAGTAGGGTCTACAGCCACTGCAACTGAACTCCAGATGCATATACCACCTTGTGCATCTGGCTTATGTGGATCCTGGGGAATAAAGCCTCGAACCAGGGTCCTTAGGCTTCACAAGCAAGAGCTTAACCACTAAGCCATCTCTCCAGCCCCAGAGGAACTTTTTAAATGATGGAACATGGAACATGCTGAACCCCACATCCCATGGAGGTGGGGTTGAAGGGCATTTTCACTTTTCACTTATAATGATTCAAACACTGATGGTTGCCATACAACAGTGAGGAAGCAGAGGGGTCAGGGTCCTGGTGGAGCTCATGTATGCAACATATGGAACAAGTTTGTTCAAGAAAGTGGTGCTAGCAGGGTCTGTAAAAAGCTGAGGGGTATGGTATAGAGAAGATTGAGGGTGTGGTGAAAAAAACAGCAAAATGGGATTAAGATAACCCAAAACAGAGGAGAAATATTGGGCCAGGTGAACTTTCACCTTCCCTAAAATGATTGATGGGCTTATAAAGAGCTTGACTGAACTTATTTTCTGTGGGTGAAGGTTGCTGCTGAGCCTACGTGAATGGATCATTTCTGCAGGAGTTCTGGGCAAAGCTACATTTTTATAGGTAGAGACAACTGGTATTTGTGGTGATGAGATTCAGTATTTAAGTGCATAAAAAAGGAAAGGGGAAAGAAGGCAGAAAGTGGAAAGAAGAAATTTGAAGAGAAAGGTGGCTCTTTTCTTTGCAGTGATCTACCAGGGATGCTCAACCTGCAACCAAATCTGGCCCAGAATAGCTAGAAGTGCAGCCAAACACAGAATCATAGACTTAGTTACACATTTGAGATTCCTTGCAACGTTTTCTTTTTTCCTTTTTTTTTTTTAAAGCTCCTCAAGTAAAACTTTATTTCCTTGTGCTGAATAGAACATATCCAGATCCATAAAAAGAAGCTATCAATCAGACAATCTGCTAACTTGCTAAGCAAATTTTAATCCAGAAACAAACCAGGGAAAAAGATGTTTAGTAAGGACTACATAGTAACCAGGTGAACTGATTTTCTTTCTTGGTGGTCATGACATACAAATCAGGTGGCAAAGGGATGACAAAACATTTGAAAAAAAAAAAAAAGTCTAATTTCTTCCCTAGCCCAAGTTAGCTAATTAAGTCATTTCATGCCAGCTGGCTCATTAAATTCCCATGTGCTTCATTTGTGAAAAACAAGACAAAAACCCCTTCTTTTAGATATGATGCCAAATATACCTGAAAGCCCATCTTTACTAGTAAAAGGAATTTCCCCTTAATTTTTAGCAATAAATTGAATACACAAACATGTAGACATTAAAGCCATGATAGAAGGACTTACTACAAAGTACTTTTAATGTGTTTGCATCTATAGCAAGCATTATGCTCATGTTGGCACCATAAGTTAGGTGTGCAGCACTACACATTAGATACTGAGTCACCCCAATCAGTGTTACTCCAGATGAGAAAAACCAAAGCATAGTTCTGGCAAAGCCTGCATTCACAAACCCAATACAATTTTTTTTTTCAGTCAGGGGCTTCCAGTTATAATTGTTTTGTTAATGATACATAATGACAGGTTAAATGTCCTACCCTTAATAAGTCAAATTAATTCAAACCAGTGTTTGAAATGCTGAATATCATCACTGTGTTACTGTTTAACAACTCCAAATAAACATTGACACTGCATTCTCCAAAAAAAAAAAGTATAGCTGAGGCAAATGCTTCCAAGTTTTTGCATTCTGAGCATTTCAAAAAACAAAACAAAAACAATGCCCCACTCTGCATCCTTTGAGACTGCCACTCTGCTTCAGTAACTTCAATCTGTCACATTTGACCGTAACAGACCAAGCACTCTGCTGAGAATATAAAAAGTTATAAAAAGGCAATCATAAAAGACTAATATTGGTAGGCATGTCAGCTTGCTTTTAATAAAAACAAAAATAGTCACTGTAATCTACCTAAATAAGTATCTTTTGTATAGAATGTTCCAGTTATTGAAAAGGGGCCCTTAAAAAACCCAACGGCCTATGTTTAAACTCTACCCTCTTGCTCCACAAGACAAAACTGAGGAAGAGTCACCTAATGTGCAAATTGGCAAAACAAATGTGGAAGAGCGGGGACTTCTTGAAATGATGTTCCCAATCAGTTCTCAGTTTATTCTTTTATAATATCAACTTCCACAAAGTAAAATAACCAAAGAAGTTTTAAAAATCCACAAAACAGACCTTAATCTTTGCATTCCTTTCCAAACACAAAAAGTATGTACAGCATGTTTAATAATATGCAATATGCAAAAGGTTTGTGTTGCTGTTAGCAACATCTATTCCTCCCACCCTCCTTATTCACAAGTGTACCTCTACTAAACACAATTACATCACTAAGCCTGTTAGTTTGAAAAGGTCTTAAATTTGTTAAACTTGGAAAATCTTTGTATAAGGGCTCCACTCATTGGACTCAAGATTGCAGACTTCCACTGTATTCAGAAATTCATTGCCATCAAATCCTCCCACTGCATAAATGGTGTTCCCAGTTGTGATCCCAGCATTGCTCCTTGGTGAAGTCATATTTCCTATCATCTTCCATTCATTTCTCATTGTATCATACATCTCCACACAGCTGATGGCATGAGAACCATCAAAGCCACCACCTACAAACAGTTTTCCATCAAGAACAGCTACTCCAGCTCCACGTCTAGCCACATTCATGGGTGCAATTAAGGTCCAGGTGTTATTCTACTGTGTTCAGACAATTCCAAGATTCTGCACCTCCGATTATGTACAAGTAACCACCAAGCTCACACACTGCAGACTGGTGTCTACAAATGTTAAGAGGAGCACAGCTCGTCCATGACTTGGTCACAGGATCAAATACATCACAATTTTTCAGTCCTTTCTGACCATATGGATCAGAGCCACCAACAATGTATAATTTCCCATTGAGAGCACATACTCTTGCATTACAACGGTTAGTTCTCAACTCTGTAACAGGGATCCAATCATCAATGCTTGTATCATACATTTCTCCACAACTCAGGTCATCTGAATGGCCATTAGATCCACCTGCCACATACAGCTGGCCCATAAGTACAGCCATTTGAAATTGGGCTCTTGGTGTTCTCATGGGAGCAAGAAAGGACCAATGCAGCTATGAGTTTGCCATTCATCTCTGTGTCCCCAAACCAGACCGTGCATACTGCATGGGAGACATGGGCTTTTCTATGAGCTCATCTGGTTGCATCTCAAAGCTCAAACTCTTGGTTAGTTTTGGAATACTTGTGGGTGAGCTCTGTGGGCTGTTTCACCCATGAAGGACAATGACACAGAAAACACCATCCAGCACAGCCAGGCACAAGTAAGTATGATTTGAAGTTTTTTCTGAAGCAACAATTTTCCACTCATGCTTAGGGCTTTGCACGGAAGCATTTGGAGGAGAGAGACATCCAGAGGAACTGCTACTTATCTGCTTATGGCCATTCTCACATGGTGGCTTTTTCTCAGACTGTGCAATGTGTACCTGCACAAACTGAATGTGGTCATCATCACTGCTAAACACCTCAGCCTGTTCATTTAGTAGGTTCCCATCAGGCAGCTTGTGATCAGCTGAGTAGTACAAGGTTTGAACCTCTTCCATCAGCTCTTCCAGGCTGTCTCCATTCTCCCAGATGCTGCGCTGCACCCAGTTGGTTACCTTTGTATACAGTTTGCCATTGCTGGGCAAGGAAACATTATCTTCAAGCATTACCTCCAACTTTAGTCGTGGAAGCTTTAGAAATTCCTCCTCTTCAGAAATTTGTAACAAATGTTCCTGAATATAAGCATCAACTTTATTCAACAAACGGGAGTCTCCCATACAACTTGCAAAATTTCAGTAAGAGATACAGCTACTCCATTCTAGAGAGTAAATAATCACCGCAAACCTGTTTTACACGGTCCATCTTTAGCTTCTTTGCTGCAGAATAAACATCTTTCACTAATTCCTTATCAGCTTTCAACTGAGCAGTGTATGCATAACAGCTTCTGGGTTGGGATCATCAAATTTGACATGAGAAACTCCATGAGGATCACTATCACTATTAAAGACTTCAATAAATAAACAAATAGGGGCTGCAGCAAGCCAGTACTGCCCTGTGTGCTAGCATCTCATGGCCACACACCTGAAGTCGAACATCACAGAACTGGCCACTTTTCCTCGGAGCATTCAATTTGGCAACAGAAGACTCAATAAAATTTTCATCTTCAGCCATCAAATATCCATTGGGAATCATTTTTCCTTATAAATTTGGCTACTATACTGGTGAGAAACGTATTACTGGAAACTCAAATGATTAAAGAGAAAGGAGTATTTAAACGAAGTGCTCCGTTAAGGTGTGAAGACAGGTGGCTGAAGTAAAGGTAGATGTCTTAAGCTCTAATGGTGGTCCCAAAACTATCAGGCTTGAAAATGATGTAATCGGGTCCTTAAAAGCTATAGACCCGAATTTCTTCTGTGGTAATCATGCATCATAATCTGGTTCATCTCTAAAGAGACAGGAAAATGCATCTCTAGCGCCTCGATGGGCTACACGAGGAAGCGGGCGGGAATCGGGCCAAAGGAAGACGCCTCGAGGCGGCGCGGGAGGAGGAGGGCAGCGATCCGGCGGGAGGACGTCTGGCCGGTCCGCGGAGGCTGCGAGCAGGGCGGCGGGAGGGCAGCTCAGAGGTGGACGCGCTAGAGAACTCGCTCGCTCGCTCGCGGCCACCTATGCGCCCCGGAGCTCCGAACAAGCGACCTCCACGCGCGTCCCGGAGATACTGTCCTTGCAACATTTTCTGTGACACAATTGCATAGTTCTCGAACATGAACTTTGAGATAACAATGTCATGTCACAATGTCAAAAGGTTGGCCGCACCTGCCGGGCTAGTCTTTAAACATTGATTGAGAGAAAAATAATTTCTGTTTCATTGATGACTTGATGGTGTCAGAAGTCAAAAGGGACTCAACTGTGACTCAAGCTCTGTGAGGACCCAACAGCATGGAACCAATGGGGTTCATATCACTTAGACTAGAGAGTGTGCTGAGCAGCACAAAGACCGGAAGTACCCTGGTGCATTAAAGGTCAGTGTATCTAAAGGTCAGGAGAGAACGTAGGTGCTAGGAATTTCCAGAAGATGAAATTTAAAACTGAAAATTTACTGAGTTGCAATTAGCGGAAGAGAGATAGAGAGAGAGAGAGAGAAAAGGCCTCACTGCTTGGTCCAGACTAGCCCCACTCGTGATCCTCCTACCTCAACCTCCTAAGGGCTAGAATTACATGTGTCAACACTCCTGGCTGAACCACACATTTTAAGCCAGACAAAAAAAAACTTGAAACCACTAATAAGAGGAACCCCCTGGGAAAAGAAGGGAGAAGAAACGAAATGGCTGTAAAACTATTAACAAATACTACAAGAGTTCTATTGTCTTTCTTGAAGAACAGGAGCACAAGAAATGAAATACTATACCCTGGGCTGTAGAATTCCTGATATCTTCATGTCCCTGAGCATTTCTCCATGAATTATAAGGGAAAGTAGATGAAAGAGGAAGAATAGAAAGAGGGGGAGGTTCTGCAGACAACACTATTTCACTTCTTGTGTTAGGTTTGTAGTTATAATCCTCTACTCTGCTACCACCTAGCACGCCTTGAAGTAAGACCTTGGGTAGTTGTTTAGTGTTCGTAACCTCTGAGCTTCTCCTCTGTAAATAAGCACCGTGCACTTGGAGTGGACCTCGTTGAATGCTCCCAGTATCTGTTCTGCCTTGCTTCGTCCCTGACAAAGCCCTGGCTTTGTTCATTCACCCACCGACTCTGCGTAACTCAGGGGAAAATGCTCCATTTCCAGCTCTTGGAATGGAACCTATCTGCTTATGCCAACCACAGTATTCCTACCCTTCCTTGCCAGTAAGGGGTTCAGGAATAAGCTATTTGGTATGTATCACACTCTGGAGAAGGAACAAAATACTTAACTAGCCAGGAGACAACTTTCCTTCCATGTTTAGGTGAGAATTCTCCTAGTTGTCAGCAAGATATAAATAATGAGTGTCGGGGCTGGAGAAGATGGATTAGCACTTAAGGCATTTGCCAACAAAGTCAAAGGACCCCAGTTCAATTACCCAGGACCCATGTAAGCCAGATGCACAAGGAGGCACATGCATCTGGAGTTCATTTGCAGTGGCTGGAGGCCCTGGTGCACCCATTCTCTCCCTCTCTCTCTCTCTTTCTCTCTCTCTCTCTCTCTCTCTCTCTCTCAAATAAATAAATAAATAATATTTTAAAAAATAATGGGTGTCAGGTACCCCCATTTGCTACTGGCAGAGTTCCTACAAGCAGGAGGGAGAGCAGCCCTGAATGGAGCTGATGCCATCCATGAGAGGACAGAAAGAATTACCTGAATGCTCACCAACCTGCTCACAGTAACTTGGGACTCCTGCACCACTGGATTTAGAGTTGAGACAATTATAACTTTGATGCCATTTGGATCAGGTTTCCTATTGCTTGCAGCTGACTAAATGATAATACTGAAAAGCTGAAGTGAAGATTAAACCCGACAATCTACTTGAAAACATTTTGTAAACTATAGACAAAGCATACACATCATGAAGCTTCAACTAACTATATAAAAAGTGGTTTTAGAAATTATCCTTAAGTGTTGTGAGCTTCATTTTCTCTCTGTTGGGACACACTTATCCTCTCCCCTGCTTCTGAGCAGGTATTGTATTCTGAACCACACCTAGTACATTACCAGCACTAATAACTGCTAAATAATGTTGTGTTAACTAACCAATTGCCACCAGATGTTCTTAAGACTTGGAACCATCAGGTGAAACACACAGCGATGGTTTAATTATTACATCATCCATCTCTGGAATGGTGGGAGTTGGTCTTCTGGCAAAAGCCTCAGGTAGGCTGCTGCAATATTTAAGATGAATGCTCAATATGTGATCCCTAAAGGCAAATATAGAGAAGAGCCAACATTTCAGCTTTTCTATACATCATCATCTTGGATTAAGTTGTTCAAAGACAAAATTCAACATCCAAAAACAAGATGTCAAATAAATATGTAAAAGAAGAAACAGTTTCCACAAATGACAACAAATGCTGGCGAGGATGTGTGGAAAACTTACTCCCTACTGCTGGGAGTATAAACTGATATAGCCTTCATGGAGATCAGCATGGAGAGCTCTCAAACAGCTAAAAATAGGGGCTGGAGAGATGGCTCAGCAGTTAAACATGCTTGTCTGCAAATCTTGAAGGCCTGGGTTTGATTCCCCAGCACTCATGTAAAGCGAGATGTACAAAGCTTTGAACATGTCTGGAGTTCATTTGCAGTGGCACTAGGTCCTAGCATGCCCATTTTTCCTCTCTCTCTCTCTCTCTCTCTCTCTCTCTCTCTGCAAATAAACAAGTTTTAAACAATTAGAAATGAGACACTATAATTGTCCCATCTGATGAGAACATGAGTTTTCTTCCTTCATCTCCCCATCCAGAGGTTTCTCCAGAATTAAATCAGATTTTAAGCTCAAAAGAAGGCTTGGCCACAACTAAAGCCAGGCAGTGCACCAGTAAAGTTTCTTTCTGGCCCATGAGACCAAGTTTCTGTTGCTGACCTGTCCCATATCCATAGCTCTAACCCCAAATACTCAAGCTTCCACCATAAAGTTTTCTTCCTCTCAAACATTCTCTGTCCAGAGCCAGGCATAGTGGTGCACACCTTTAATCCCAACACTTAGGTGGCAGAAGTAGGAAGACCACCATGAGTTCTAGGCCAGCCTAGACTACCAAGTTCCAGGTCAGCCTGGGCTAGAGTGAGACTCTGACACAAGGAACAAAACAACCATGCCTTTAATCCCAGCAGTCCAGAGGCAGAGGTAGGAGGATTGCTGTGAATTTGAGGCCACCTTGAGACTACATAGTGAATTCCAGGTCAACCTGGACTAGAACAAGACCCTACCTCGAAAAAACTCCAAAAAAAAAAAAAAAAAAGAAATGGAGCTACCCTATGACAACTCCTGGGCATATACCCAAAGGACTTGCTATCTACTACAGGGATACTTACACATGCATGTGTATTGCTGCCCTATACACAATAACAAGGAACAGAATCAGCCCAGATAGCCATCAACAGATGAATAGATAAGGAAAATGTGGTATATAAACACAATGATATTTTACTCAGTCATAAAGAAAACTGAAATTATGAATTTTCAGGAAAATAGATGGATCTGGAAATTATTATATTAAGTGAGGTAACCAGACTCAGAAAGGCAAATACCACATGTTTTCTCTCATGAGTAGATTCTAGCTTTTAATTTCTAAACATTTGAACATATGTGGGTGTAAGTGTGAGTATAGATCATGAAACTAAAAATGAGACCATGAGAGAGGAAAAAGTTTTGAGGAAGGGGGACAGAGGACACATGTGTCATGAAAGGGAAAAGGAAGCTATTAGGGGTTTAAAGAATCAGGTTGGGGGCAGGAGGGAGGAGAAGAGTGCAAAGAAGATCAACTAAAACAAATTATGCATGAAGATGCCATAATGAGACCTATTACTTTGTATGTTGCTTTTAAACATAAATAAATAGGGCTGGAGAGATGGCTTAGCTGTTAAGGCATTTGCCTGTGAAGCCAAAGGACCCCTGTTCAACTCTTCAGATCCCAGAGTAGCCAGATGCACAAGTGAAGCAAGTGTGCAAATTTGCGCATGTGCACAAGGTGATGGACACATCTGAAGTTCAATTACAGTGTCTGAAGGCCCTAGCATGCCCATTCTTTCTCTCTCTCTCTCCCTCCCTCTTGCTCTCAGTCTCACTTTTGCTCTCACTCTCTCACATATAAAAGGACAGTCTATTGAGCTTACCTCAAAAAATTACACTTAATAAATAGAATAATAAAAATTTCTAACTGAAATGAAGTTTAAGAAGTGGTAAAGCCAGGGCTGGAGAGATGGCTTAGGGGTTAAGGAGCCTGCCTCCTAAGCCTAAGAACACTGGTTCCAATCTCTAGTGGTTCCAATCTCCAGGACTCATGTGTAGCCAGATGCAAAGTGACGCAAGGGCACAATGCCGCACTTGACCACAAGGGGGCGCACACATCTGGATTCCGTTCGCAGCAGCTGAGACACTGCTGGCGCACCCATCTCTTTCTGTCTCCCTCTCACCCCCCCCCACTCTCTGTCTCTCTCCAAAAAAAATAATAATAAATAAATAAATAAAAGTTAAAAAAAAAAAAAGAAGTGGTAAAGCCAGGCATGGTAGAACACACCTACACACCTTTAATCCCAGCACTTGATACACTATGAGTGTATTATAAACTTACATGCACATAGATAGGTAAATAGGAAAGATTCTACACAGGCAAGATTAAAAAACTAAGTTGTCTGGTTGAGAAAATTTGCCTGCCAACTCCTCATAATTATTTAGAAAACCAAACAAAGCTAATTCCTACCCTTGCCTCAGTTTTGTTGTTTTTTAGAGGTGTAAGATAGACAATACCAAGATTACTAACAAAAACAAATAAAATACAGTGCAGCATGAACCAGTGACTCTTAAGCCAATCCAGGTTTCATCCCATGTGTGGAATAGTTCAGTTGTCAAGCCAGGCAGGGCAAAAGAAGACTGACAAAGCAGTCAGAGCCTTTTTTTTTTTTTTTTTTTTTTTTTTTTACAATAAATGTCATCTAGAATCTGGCTATGTATAGCTAAAGACAATGTCAGTTTCAGAACAAAAAATAAGACAACAGAAAATATGCAGTTCCTGCTATAGAAAGAACCTGTCCCATGGCCCTAGTACCCTTCATTGACATGCCAGGCACATGCCAGCATAAGGAAGCAGAGGCGAGCCCAGGTCTGGCCCTTCTGGGGCCCATCTGCCACTCTGGTTATCCTCTGAAGATTCTTCTTCAGCCACAAGCTTCTGGGGCTTGAAGAGACCATACTGCCCCGAAAATTAGCAAGAAAAAGGAACAGGGCAAAGGAGAAACTGAATATCACTACCAGCTTCTGATTCACTAGTCTCAGAAGCAGCCTGATTGGTAGCATACAAGGATTCCCTACACCAAACTAGTATCAACTTGGGGCTTCAGTTTAGATGTTCTCAACAGTCATGCTTCACTCCCTAAGTACTGTAGGAGACACAGGCAAGCATGAGTTATGCCCTTGACCTTCAGAAGCATTTGTATCATGAAGTCTGCACAGTTCCTATCTCCATAGCTACAAGGATAGCTGAGAGGCACAGACCACCAGAATTAGAATAGAGAAGACGGAATACCTTTTTGTTACTATTTTAATCCAGGCATTAAAATATTCCAAAATGTGGCAATGTGACATTAAATTTATATGACCCATCTTAAGGCCATTTAAAAATGCATCTTGTCCTGGGCAGATGGCTTAGTGGTTAAGGCGCTTGCCTGTGAAGCCTAAAGACCCAGGTTCAATTCCCCACTACCCATGTAAGTCAGATGCACAAAGTGGTACATGCATCTGGAGTTCATTTACAGTGGCTAGAGGCCTTGGCATGCCCATCCTCTCCCTCTCTCTCTCTCTCTCTCTCTCTCAAATAAATAAACAAATAAATAAAATGCATTTTATCCAAAATAATCCATATGATCATGAAATAATCTAATGCAATGCATGGTACAAGGAAAACTCCTAGGAAAGATGACTTTACTCCTCTAGCCTTGACAGCTTCGTTTGTAAGGGCAAAGTTCTATGCATGATCACTAAAGTCCTTCGCAAGCCCCCAAATATTCCTTGAGTGGCTCATTGTACAGTAGATAGCAGTACCTTCATTAAGAGCATTAAAAATTGGTTACCATGTGGAAGGATGACTGAGGACAAGAGAAGCGTGGTCTGCTTAAAATCCTGGGTTGCTCCCTGACAGCAAATGGGCATGGGGGACTGACGGGCACCACATCCAAGCTGAGGCCCATTCAATGTTTCCAACCACCTCCACCAATATTGATCTCACTGGGCTTTCATTTTAATACCTCACTGAGATACTATTCTGCTCTCAAATTTCCCCAACTAATACATCTTTCATTTTTCTTGAGTCAGGATTAACTTTTTTGTTTGTTTGTTTTTTGCAAGGTAGTGTCTCACTGTAGCTCAGGCTGACCTGGAATTCACTATGTAGTCTCAGGGTGGCCTCGAACTCAAAGCAATCCTCCTGTCTCTCTCTGCCTGCTGAGTGCTGGGATTAAAGGCGTATCCACCACACCTGGCAAGATTAACTTTTTTTTTTTTTTTTTTTGGTTTTTCAAGGTAGGGTCTCACTCTGGCCCAGGCCAGAATTACTGGACCTGGAATTAACTATGTAGTCTCAGGGTGGCCTCGAACTCTCAGCAATCCTCCTACCTCTGCCTCCCGAGTGCTGGGATTAAAGGCATGCGCCATCACGCCCGGCTAAGATTAACTTTTGAAAGGTTAACTATAATAAAGCAAAAACTGCTATCAAGACTGAGGGCATAATAACTCAATGGTAGAGCACTTTCCTAGCATGTGCTGGGATGGATCCCAAGCACCACAAAAGTAGAAAGGAAAGAAGAAAAGAGGGAGGGAAGGAAGAAGGGAGGACGGGGAAGAGGAAAAGAGAAGAGAGAGAGGAGAAGGGGAGAGAGAAAAGGAAGGACATATGGAGCAAGGTCAAAGGAGCTATGCCTCAGAACTATGGAACTGAAAGGAACATTTTAATGCAAAAGGCTCAGAAAGAGACTAGACTACTGCTCCTCAGATATTTGATGGCTTGAGCCACATACATTATCACCTTCCTCCTCAGTAGAAGGGTCATTGTGAGTTCTAGGCCAACCTGGGCTAGAGTGAGATACTACCTTGAAAAGCCACAAGCAAGCCAGGCATGGTGGTGCATGCCTTTAATCCCAGCACTCCAGAGGCATGAATTCAAGGCCACCCTGAGAATACAGAGTGAAATCCAGGTCAGCCTGGACTAGAGTGAGACCCCACCTCAAAAAAACAAACAAAAAGAAAAAAAAAACTAAGAAGGAAAGAAAAAAGAATATTATACATATATATATATATATATATATATATATACATACATACTAACTTTGAACCTAACTTTACCATATGAACACATGGGGGTCAATAAACAATAGCATCTGAAGGGTCCCCAATCATGAGAAGGTCTAGCAATAGTAACAGATTTGTTGTTGTTGTTTTGGTTTTTTTTTTTTCTTTTCCAAGGTAGGGTCTTCACTCTAGCTCAGGCTGACCTGGAATTCACTATGTAGTCTCAGGGTGGCTTCGAACTCATGGTGATCTTCCTACCTCTGCCTCCTGAGTACTGGGATTAAAGGCATGTGCCACCACACCTGGCTTAGTGACAGGTTTTATCCCAGCTGCTAAAGAGAAATACAGTGAGACTAGAAGAGACTAAGGAGGAACACACCTTCAGAACGTGTCTGTGAGTCAAAATACACCCTAACAGATTCTTGGGAGACCTCCTGGCAGCCGTGTTAACCCTGGCATTGTTATTATTAAGAGACTAGGCTCATTTCTGGCACCCAACACTGGACACATTGACAGCAAGAGGGTTGAAGGAAGAGGAAAGAATCTGTTTTGCAGTGAAAAAAAAAAAAAAAAAAAAAACACTTCTCAGATTTCTCAAGCCATTTGAAATCTTGCCAGAGAAATACTTGATTTCAGCATTCCTCAGCTCTCTGCAATGATGCCGCAAGTGGTATCCCCCACATGTGATGATGTATTTCAGAGCCAGAGTTTTCTCAAGATGTTCCAAGCCTGGAGGCTCCTGGTCCTTTTTCAAATTACCAAGATGATAGTATCCCGGCGAGAGTTGTGATTAGTCTAAACTCTCCACAGCTGTGAGAGATGAGTGTACAAATTCCAATAAAGATTCTGCATGTTCTGGACTGAATTTACCTACATGACACTGCTAATTCAGGAACTGCTTAAAAGAACTAGAGCTGCTAAAATCCTATTCCTCTTCTTCTATAGCATCAGCTGCTTGGAGACTTACAACTGTTCCAGAAAGATGCCTCCCTCATGCCATTGCTACTGCCCACCAGTGGGTATTTATTTGTTAAGACTTGTAATGTGTGAAAAGAACAGCAAGGCCTCAAAATTAAATCAAGTACATGGGAATTCAAAGAGGCCTTGCAATTCATTATGTGAATCGTCAAGAGGATTATAAAACACCTTGTAATTGAAGGGGCTGGCCTGGAGCTACGGGAGACAACACAACCAGCTGCATTGCCACCTCTAACTCATTTATAAGAACACAGGCTTTCAGAAGCTTTTGTTAATTACTTGGAAAAGCCCACAGGGTTATGTTTTATTAATTTGGACACCTTTACAAAAAATAATAATCATTCTTGGCTGGAGAAATAGCTTCCAGTTCGATTCTCCAGGACCCACATAAGCCACAAGGGGTAAATGCATCTGGAGTTCATTTGCAGTGGCTAGAGGCTCTGGCATGCCCATTCTCTCTCCGTCTGCCTCTCTTCTATCTCACTCTCTCTCTCTCTGCTTGAAAATAAATAAATAAATAAACAAGTTAAGCCAGGCATGGTGGTGCACGCCTTTGATCCCAGCACTCAGGAGGTAGAGGTAGGAAGATCGCCATGAGTTCGAGGCCACCCTGAGACTACATAGTGATTTCCAGGTCAGCCTGAACTAGAGTGAGACCCTACCTCAAAAAAAAAAAAATTTTAAGAAGTAATTCTTTGGAATACTAAATGCATACATAACATGCCCCTTTACCATGCTTAGTAACTGTTTCGTCTCTCAGAGGTACTCTTGCCTATTCTCCTTATGAAACATCTAAAGTTCAGAATATTTTCCAAGACTGAGAAATACTTGGGACAAGGTTTCACAAATTGTCTAAATACATTAACAATTACAAAGATAAGCAAGATTATCCACTTTGGAAAACAAAATAAAACTCCAATAGAATATATGTTTTTAAATGTTTCTTCGAATATGATTTTCTCAAATGTAGAATCTTCTAAAGCCATTCATCTTATACATCCACCTCCATATTGCTCCTCACATCTGGAGATTTTATGTACTACTACCATTTTACAGCTTATAATGCAGCCATACTGTGGTGGTTTGAATGAAATGCCCCCTATAGGTTCACTTGTGTTTTGAATACTTGGTCTCTAGCAGATGGCAATATAAGACGTTGTTGAAGCTTTAGCAGGTGGAGCCTTGCTGATTGATGTAGGTGGGACACCAGCAGTGGATTTGATGTTTACTAGTCTAGACCACTGTATGCCCATAGCCAGCTCACTCTTGCTGCTAACTCCCAGCTGGTATGACAAGATTTGATGCCCAGTCTCTGTTCTGCCTTGCTCTCCTTTCCACAATGAAACTTTCCCTAGAGACTATAAGATGAAATAAACCCTCTTCCTCTGTATGCTGCCTTTGGTAGGGTATTTTGTGCCAGCAACAAGAAGGTAACTGCTGGACACACATGTGCAGCACAATCATGGGATATGTAGCACTGCTTCTTGTACACACAGAACTTAACTTTTCTCTCTCAGTGGCAAACCAGAAAGAGAAAATAACCAAAACCAGGATATCCACTGGACTCCTGATAAAGACATAAAAAATTCTCAAAATTACCAAAATCTGGAGGATCTTCACATGATTTTTTTATTAGTTATGGACATACTTAGTATGTAAACAACACGTTAGTACCATCCTTTCCCTCATCCCTGCCCCTTTTCCTAAGGGGCCCTCCTCATTGGGGATGCAGGTCATCCCCATGGGGATTGCTACACATGCTTTTTAATTAAAATTGGGAAAGAAGACAACAAGCAGAGCTTGATGGACCATTCTGGTCAGAGGGTTGAACTATCTAAAAGCAGAAAGAACTGTGGAGTGTAGAGACATGGCTTTTTACTGGAACTGGGCTGGAGGCAGTTTCTATGAGAGGCTAGCTACATTCTTCCTGTGTCCTGAGAACATGTGCAGGGATGCATGTGGAAGAAATGGACTGGACTGAGCAGATGGATATGGCACAGAAAGAAAGTTGGGGGCGGGAAACAGTAGCCTGCTTCAGCTTCAACTGTTTGAGACACTACCACCACATCAAGCCAGATGTCCAAAATGGCACATGAGCATTCCTGCTTTTCAGAGGTGGCTTTAATCCCCTCTGGATTAGCAAATTTGGTAACCCACCTGGTACTATGAGACTATAACAAATGCAGAAAAGAAAGGATTTGCAACATAGTTTGCTTTTTGGAAACAAACACTGCTCAGTAGACACTGGTCAATGTGCGGCAGGGTTATTGGAGTCCCTGGATGGAGATCCAGTGGAGTCATGGGGATGAACTTTTGGTTCTAGTGGAGACACCAGAATTTTGGAGAAAAAAGAACTATGGGATGGCTGCAAAAAAAAAAAAAAAAAAAAAAAAAAAA